>JALMGF010000214.1:392500-860000 GCA_023333645.1 Sceloporus occidentalis
TTTCTCCTGCTGTAAAGACTCCAACCTTAATCAGTCGTCGGTCTCGTCTTAGATTCGGGAGCCGTATGTCTATCCCATGCATGTTTAATACCCTCACTGTATTACCCTCTACCACTTCTGCTGGGAGGCTGTTCCACTTATCTACCACCCTCTCAGTAAAGTAAAACTTCCTTCCATTCCATCTCAGTCTCTGACTCTCTAGTGTTAGATTCCGCCCTCTTGTTGTAACTTTTCTGCTCCTTTAAAATAAACGTCTCTCCTGTAGTTTGTTAAATCCCTTTATATATTTAAATGTCTCTCCTATGCCTTCTCTCTCTCTTCTCTCCCCCAAGCCGGACCTATTGAGCCCCCTTTCCTTTTCCTCATTTTAGTTGCCGTCCATCTGCACTCTCTCCAGAATGTCAGTATCCTCCTGGAGACGCGGTCTCTCTAGAGCTGTCCCCAACACTCTAAGTGAGGTCTCCGTTATTACCTTTTCAATCTCACGGCCCATCAAGAAACACAAAATATTTTACCGGTGAAGAAAGAATCGTCCGCCGTCGGCACCGACCTATCCCAGAAGCTTCTCCGGCAATCCGACATTAACCTCTCGCAGTCTGTTCCAAAGTCTCCATCGAGCCGCAATGTACTCTCAAAGTCAAACATGATTTGCAGGGAGGCCGTTAATCACTGTCACTAATTCCGCTGGCTTTCTTTTATTACGGAATGTAATTATTTTCTGTCTCTTGGTCTGAAGAATCAAAGACTACATCAGAATCTCAGCCTAATTACTCCGAGGGGCCTGCTTTATGTTACACGCGGCACAGGCGGCACAGAAGTCTCCAATGTGTACCGAATGGATACATTCCCCTTTGTTTAAAGATTCCGAGCCCAGGAGGTGAGACGGGGAGCGTTTTTTTACCGTACTTTGGAAGAGATTCCCGAATAGTTGGACACAGGTGGGACCGCGTTCTCCGGAAACCATGACGCCGTGAACAGGAAAAAGGGAAGACGGCCCTTAATTTCCTCGGCTACGTGCAGAAATCTGATTTTTTTCAATGAAATGTCATGGATGGATGAAACTGTCTCTCTCTAAAAGTGTCCGGGATCAATGAGACGCAAACGTCGTCATGATAAAAGGATCGGGGCCATCAAAAAAATCCAGCTTGTCCATTAAGGATCGATTCATGACCTTCTAATAACGCGCTTTATCTCCTTGTCAAGGATTAAAACCTTCTTCAACTAATTCATTTTCTCTCTCTCTTCTCCCAAGTGGGCTGAAATACCTGCGCCCCGTGGCCGGTTTCTATTAGACCGATCATTTATGAGCCAAGGATGCATTAGGATGAAGTCTACTCGTTGACCCAAGTCAACAATGGTAGTCATTCAAACTCAATGTTGGCTCCATTCCATCTGAAAGCTTGCTGACGTATTATGAACTGCCTATGGGCAGCAGAGCTGGTCGCCATCTCTAATGGCCAGGGGGCAAGGTCCTTCAGAGCTAAGCCCAACGCCAACTCAATGGAGACTGAACTCCAAAAAGCTCAGAGATCAGAAAGCTCTCAGCTGATTCCTTGCTCCAAAACTTTTTGAAGCTAAACTGGTGATTAATATGGTGGTAAATATCTGTGGATACTCTATATTACTATACACAACGGCATGGTGGAGATCATGAGATGGTGAAGAAGTGAGGAACTGGCTATGGTTGGAAGGACCACATCCCACCGTGTTGGGTACCACTCAACCTTCTGATCTTGGTAATGGACCAGAAATCGACTAGGTGGACCCTCATTACTCAACAACCAATCAGAACCTCAGATGCCACGTCTTAAGCCTAGCACACGAATCCCACCCATCACCCCAGAACAGCATGTTCATTCTAACGACACACATTCTAACAAACATTGCTAATTATTCTACTTGGGTGACGACGCCGGGGACCCCCTTTTCACAGCATGGGGTTTAGCCGGATACAAAGTATCACACCCCGGAATTGTAATACTTTGTGATTTACTCAGTAGTTTTATCTGTAAAAGTGGGCGGAAGACAGAGAAAGACATTTTCAGTCCCTACGAGGGGTCTCCCTGGAGACCCTTGTTACTTGACAAATGAATGCGATATAACAATTTAGTAATATATACTTTTTTGACATTAAAAATTGGAGTAAATCTACAGGAAAAAAATATATATTTTAGGAAATATCTTATTAAAAAAAATTAAGATATCTTTAACAATGATGACGGACCCCAATCCCCCCCCACACAAATACACACACACCCGGTTTGCATATATAGCAGATATTAAAATCTCATTAAAATCTCGGTGCTCGAGCGCTGAAATCCTGTATAACGCCCGAAATAAATATATAATTAACTGCACACAGAATCGATCCAAAGGACGACGTCAATGCCATTCTCCGACAGGTCACGGTGTAAAATGTAACCTTAATCTCCCGCATCCTATCTCGTTCCTCCGAGCGGAATAATTCATGTAAGGGGAACGTAAAAAAAAAAAAATTAAAAAAAATAAATAAAAAACTCAAGGCAGCCATGCATTTCATCGCTGTATCCACTGACCTTTTTGAGTTAGATACGATTTTTTTTTTTCCGCTCGTCTACTAGTTGAGATTTAATGAACTCCAAGCCGCGTGTACCGTTTTTTTTTTTTAAATATATATATTTGTAAGAAAATTTATATCTAAAAATAGCTACTTTAAAAAAAAAGAAAAATCTTTTTAAAAAAAAAATAAAAATAAAAATGTCATTTTGTAAGCTGAAAGTAGATCAGGAGCTGTTAACACGTAGAAACCTTAGTAACCCTATGTCAGGGAACGGTGTCCTTTGGAATCAAGGGGCTTTAACCCTTTGCGTTCCCTGGGGTTCTGGAAATCGCAGGGTTAAACACCCCCCCCCCCAAAAAAAATGAATCATCATCATCATATCTTCAGCATCCACAAGCTCCAACCTCAGCTCTTTGTTTAATTAACAAAAATGTTTTGTTTGTTTGTTTTTGGCCAAACAAATAAACAATAAAATTCTAGTTTAAGAAAATATTTTGCCACGGAAACAAAATAACGCTTTTGGAACCATTTCAACTTTTAGAGGTTACCAAGGAAGCCGCAGATGATCTGTAGCATCCCCAAATAATTAGGAATTAACAATTATTACACAATGTCATTGTCACTGAAATTCTATATTTTTTTGAAAGTTTTCTGTATTTGGGTCAAATTAAAATGTAAAAAAAAAAAATTACGTAAATTCTATACAAAAACCATTGGCTGAGGACCCGCTGTTCAATTTTGTTGCAAATAAGGATTTAAAAATATTAAATCACATTTTTAAAGATGGATCCAAAATTTTGCATCCTCAAAATTCCTTAAAACTAAATAATCCTCCCACAATTTTTCACAGTTGGACAAAACATTCAATTCCACCCATATTATAGAGTTAAACCCTATAGAAACCCAGGGAAGGGTGACAGGGGGTATTTATAACTGCTGGGGTAAATTACAACGAAGGAGGGTACCTTGGGATATACAGGTATGCCCAGGGGTAAGAAGAAGGGGTGTGAGATTTCTACAGGGGGTCACTAATGAACTTTTCCAAATCCAACCTGATAGGGGTGACCCCCCCCCCCAAATCCTTATTCCTCCTGAATGCCCTCACAAGCACCTGCAGGGGCAATAAACCCAGGTGCATGCCAGGTACACAGAAACCTCCCATCTGAAAGCAGGGTGAAAGCACACATTAACCCCATAATCGCTAGATACCCAGGCTACTTGTCCTATACACTGTGCAGTGCCTCACCTTTAAGCATTGGAGGTCCCCTTGCTGTTAGGTGAGGTCCAGCTTCCACACCATGAGGCTGATTCTCCTTCTGCCCAAAGCCTTGCAGGGAGCAGGGGTGGGAGAAGAGGGCACTTTCAGAGCCGGGGGGGGGGGGCTGAGTCTTTTAGAAGAGACCCCCACAGAGACAGGTCAGGCTTGGGGTGCAGGGACCATCCTGCCCAAGCAAAGGGTGCATGGAAGATACAATGAGGAGCTGGGGTGCAGTGGGATGCAGTGCTGCTTGCAGTGAGCTACATGGGTGCAGTGCTGCTGGTAGTAAGTTGCTGTCTTGCAGTGCTGTCTTGCAGTGGATATCTTGCTTGCAGTGCTGCTGGTAGTAAGTTGCTGGCTTGCAGCGCTGCTTGCAGTGGATTTCTTGCTTGCAGCGCTGCTTGCAGTGGATTTCTTGCTTGCAGTGCTGCTTGCAGTGAGCTGCCCGTCTCTGATGCTCTGACTGATGCTGCTTCTTCTCGCTGCTGATGTTGTTGTCCGTGGACGCGCATCAGCAGCACCGGGAGCGCGCGACAGCCACTCTACTTTGCGTGCACGCGCCTCCTTCTGGAGCTAGGAAGGAGAGTGACGTCACAAGCCCCTAATGCCCCTCACACAGGGTATAAATCGGGGCACGAGGTGGGGAAATGATCCAAAACAACCCCCTTGTAACCAGAAGAAATGCTATTTACCAAGTTTCCAGCTATAATTGGAATTATAATAATATTGTTTAAAAACATTTATCTGTGGAACAGAATTGTCTTCATTCCTAATATAATAACAATAATAATATATTATAATAATAATAATAAAAATAATAATAATAATAATAAAAATAATAATAATAATAATAAAAATAATAATAATAATATATCATAATAACACTAATAAAAATAATGACACTAATAATAATAACAATAATAATAATCCCCAAAAGATACAAATATATTCAAATATAAAACTGGGTGAAGCTTCTGATTTATTTATTATTGTTTATATTTCATGTCTTTAACAGATATCAGGGTCTGTCGGGGGCGATTTAACCCACAAAAACCTCCTTCTTGTGCCTGTTGAAGAAAATCCTGTGTATTGTGTACCCGGTCCCAAGCCACACCCCCGTCCCAAGCCACACCCCCGTCCCATACCTGGGAACTTCTGAGCTCCAGCTACCCAGATGGCGTTCCCGCTGACATCACGGGAAACACCCCCATTTAAAAGGGGAAATGGGCAGGGAGCGGGGTCTGTCAAAAAACAAAAAATGCCCTTTGACCATGTGACATTTAGTGGGCTGTTTTATTGGCCATTAAACACAGATTAGGTAACGATTCCCGGTGGCCAACATGTATTACCCCATAACTTTATTTATAATTTATATCTATATGGCTGATCAGGAGAATTTACATTTTGGGGTAATTTGGGGGGAATTTAATCACCTGGGTGGACAAGGACAATGGGGGGGGGACATTTTTTTGCAATTAAATGTCTGACCCTTTAAATGCCAGAGAGCGCCTGCAGTCTGAGTATTCGTGTGTTTCCATCAAGTCTCCTATTTGCCCGGAGGCCCTCGCTCCAGTCCGCGCAGGCCCCGCGACGCGACTGTCCTCTCCTGCCTGCTCCTTATTACCGACCTCCGTTTACATCGGATCAGAGGTTACTGACCTTATTTCTTTCCGTCACAATAAATCAGGATTTAGCACCGATTGAAATATCACGAAAATAACAAGACCCTACAATCCAAAGCCCATCCCCCCCATTTATTATTCCCCGGATCAGATTACAAACAAGTTTTCAAAAATATTCCTGTTTTCTTTCTTACCCCAGTTGTAGTTTTTGCCCAAAATTTAATGCTTTCAGGCAGCTGCATATCATACTGCCTGTGGGGGGAATAGAATGCCTCAGTCTTAATCACCAGCCAGACTCTCTGGCTAATGAAAGTCTATAGAGGAACGGACTTCATTATATCACATGACTGACAGCAACGGTGGCTTTTTGAAATATTTTCCCTAATTCGGAAAATCTTATAATTATGTATTTTTTATATGCAGAAAACTATAGTAGATATTCCGAATATTCCAAGCCAATAGCAAAGAAGCAAAATGTTAATTCCATCTCTCATTGGCTGGCTGTTTGGGTGCATGCGGTATATTTAGCTGCCCCACGTTTTTTTTAGGCGGCGTTATTTACATTAAGAACAGACGCGTTTCCCACAACGGGATTTTTTTTTCCCTCCGGAATTTTCCGCGTCGTCCGCGGTAACCGAGACGTCTCTGTTTAATGAAAGTGCTTCGTACTCCGCTGTATCAAAGCGTACCTGTCAAGGTTGTGTTACCGGGTATAATTACTGCAAAACCTCCTGCCTGCCATCCCCAGAGTCGTTTCGCACAATCTTCGCTACGCAAATTAAAGCCCCAAAAAAATATTTTCCGTATAATTATAGTTTTTAAGGATCTCAGCCACCTTCTAATTAGGAAATTAAAGCAGAATCCACATTTAAAAAAAATAAAAATAAAAAACTTCTCGCTAATAAACAGAACAAAAAGCCCCCCCGAGACTCGGAGAGATTTAATATGTCATAGAATCCGACGCGTTCCGCCTCCATTAAGGCTTAAATACCCTTTTCTTTTGGGAATAAAAACAGTTAATTATTGGAAACCGCAGCAGAAAACAGGTTAATTATTTTTCCAGCAGGTCTCGTACCTGTGTCGCATCACCCGTCGCCGTTATTCCTCCCCGGGGGTTTATGAGGTGTGTGTCTCAGGCCCGACGTAAATTAGTAAACGGGAAAACTCAATAAAGCGTTTATTTTAAGGGGATATCTTTAGCGCGGAAATGTCAAAGTTCCCGAGGCAACGAAGCCGGCTCCGAGCACTTATCCCATCGCAGGCGAGCAGGTGGCCGTCTGCTGCTCTTCATCCAATTAACCGTCTTTGCACGACTCCGCCGCGTTTCATCGTCGGTGATCCGGCGCTGCCCGGTTTAATGCGACATCGAGAGGATGGCATCCCAATAAAACCCATATTAAATACTCTGCGGCGCGAGGAGGAAGCAGACGCTAATCGGCTTTCTCGTTGCCCGAGGGGCCCTTCGCTGCGGATGAGAGAGGAGACGATATCGCTGAGATTCCAGAGATGACAAGAACGGGGTTAAAAATAATTTATTCACTCCGTAAAATATATGACTTGGCGTCACATACTCACAAAACGGAGAGATTTTACAGCTAAAGGTGTGATAGGAAGGAAGTAAAAGAAAAGGGGAATGAAGAAAGGAAGTAAAGGAAAAAGGGGAATGAAGAAAGGAAGTAAAGGAAAAAGGGGACTGAAGAAAGGAAGTAAAAAAAAGGGAATAAAGAAAGGGAGTAAAGGAAAAAGGGGACTGAAGAAAGGAAGTAAAAAAAGGGAATGAAGAAAGGAAGTAAAGGAAAAAGGGGACTGAAGAAAGGAAGTAAAAAAAAGGGAATGAAGAAAGGGAGTAAAGGAAAAAGGGGATGAAGAAAGGAAGTAAAGGAAAAAGAGGATGAAGAAAGGAAGTAAAAAAAAGGGAATGAAGAAAGGGAGTAAAGGAAAAAGGGGGAATGAGGAAAGGAAGGAAAGAAAAGGGAAAAAAAGAAAAAGGAGGAAGGGATGGAGGGAAAAATTGGAAGGAAAGGAAGGGAGGAAGGATACAGAATAAACTCAATGGGTAAAAGAAACGCGGACCTCGGGACTGTTCCTTTCTTGATCCAAGAACGAAAGACGTTTATATTTTACACGGTGTGGAGGATGCGCATGTTTTTATATCAGGGGATTTAGACGCACTTCTTATTAACCCTGTCCTCTCTTGAACAAACGCAGTTACACAATAAATAGAAACCCAGAACCTGCCGGCAGATCGGCCCCATCCGGCCCCCGTCTAGTCGCCCGTTTCTCCTGCTGTAAAGACTCAAACCTTAATCAGTCGTTGGTCTCGTCTTAGATTCAGGAGCTGTATGTCTATCCTGTGCACGTTTGAATCCCCTCACTGTATTACCCTCTACCACCTCTGCTGGGAGGCTGTTCCACTTATCTACCACCCTCTCAGTAAAGTAAAACTTCCTTTCAGTCCATCTAAGCCTCTTAGATTCCTTATGTATCTAAATGTTAAAAATATCAAATTTTCCTTTGCAAATTATCTAAATATATAAAAATTTTCACAGTATTTTCAGAACGTCGAGGGGCCGTATAGAGGGGATTTTCAGCGCCCTGCCGAGTAACATAACGTTTTTTTTAGCTTCTTTTTGTCATTTCTAGGGCTCTTCTCTTGCCTACTTGACAGCCAACGGTCTAGCTAATTAGAGCCGGCGACGTTTCCCTGACCCCAAAAGCCTCTAAGTAATTGTTTCTAATAATAGGGAATGTAAAATATCCCTGAAACCGATAGATATTGGATGCCCGGCTCTTCACCGTCTCACCGTTTAGCCGAACGCCAGCCGCGAATGGAAATCCGGTACCCAGCCGCGCGACAAACCTTTATTTTTATTCTGTAAGAACGTTTTTTTTCTGCCTTTATTTGTATCCAGAGCCTCCTGAGCCCCCAAAAAGCCACGAAATGTTCTTGTTCCGACCTGAAGTGATGAACGTTCTGTCACTTAGATGAACCGATGGTTTGTTGAGAACCTTCCAGATGAAGATTTAATAGATGAAAAAAAAAATCAACAACAAAAAAACCTTTTTAAAACACGTATTTCCAGTGTCTATCGACAAATCTCCATGTCCAATTAGGGTCTATTAGTAAGAGGCAGCCAATGGAAAGTCTATGACCCGAGGGCCCAAAACACAATCCAATTTGCGATGAAGAAAATGTGATTAGAGACCTTTCCTGATCCAACCTGCCTGCTTTATCAGGGTATAAATGTTACAAGCCGGTCGTGCTTGAGTTTCAGTCGTCGGTGCCGCCAGACAGCTATGTATAGGTCGTATTTGGACCCACATCTCACCATTAGAAAAGTAGTCCCCGTCTATTTCACCATGTTGGCCGTGTTCCTGACTTTACTTTTGGTCTCTCTCCATGGAACGTCTCCGGTCGAGAGCTCCTTCCCGTACAAGGTGCCTCTTGACCCAAAAGGCTCGGTGGAACTCTACTGGAACGTGAGCTACCCGGAGGAAACGGTCTACTTCCAGATCCTGATGAAAGACCTCAAGTTTGGAATGATCTTCGGAATGTCGGACCGAGGGGACTTTAAAGACGCGGACCTGGCCATCCTGTGGAGCAACGGGTTTGGCTTCTTTTTCGGGGTAAGTTCTTGGTGGGAAACGTTGGTCCGGCACCAAATGTTACCCTCATTGGCCCATTGTGTGCCAAAAACAAAGATAAATCACATTGGCTCCATAAAGATACATTGTTAATGCGCATATGATAGTTGTATGACCCACCAACGTGAAGCTGATCCACTTCCCATTCCTCGGCATTCCCGAGGCTCTAATTCCCCGTCAGACCATTCACAGAAGATACACGAGGTCTCGTTACAAGCGTTTGTTTTATGTCTCTGGAAATATGATTGTCTTTTTAATTCCCCCGATGAGCGGCTGGCGAGGACTCCATCGTAATGTTGGTTATTGAGTTCGGTTGAAAGCTCTTTGGAGATCTTTAAAATTCTCTTTGGAGAACACAAGCTTTTTTCCCCCCAAAAGCAATAAAAATCAATTCAACTTCTTCTTCTGCTTTTTTTCCCCAACCAAAATGTATTTTTTACGGACAGGAACGGGCTGAAATTTGGCAAATAGAAATGTATTGCTCCGAAGAGCTAACAGTCCATCAACAGCCTTCACGCTAATAGAATCCTTAACACAGGAGCTTATTTCTGGACTTTATTAAATATCAAATTCATCAAACTTTAATAGATTTTGAAAATTATATCATTTCGTTAAAACTCCTCAGAATAAGGAGACAGGGAAGGCTTGTTTATGGGAGACCATAATATCCGAGACCTCCTACCTGGGTATGATAGGCGTTGTAGTTCATTGGTAGTTGGGAAAGGTATTGTAGTCTATTTTCTTCTGATGTTGTATGGGAAACCTCTTGCTTTAAAAATGTGTTTTTAAAAAAAAAAGGTTTTTTCCACTATATTTTTTGCACTGTTAATAGCATTCAGCAGTTTAACCCCTTGATGTCACAATGTGTAACATTTCCGTATACCGGCAGGATGCATGGAGCGACCAGGACGGGCAAATTCATATCGATTCTCAACAGGACTATCAGCTGTTGATGGCCCAACAGGCACCTGAGGGCCTCTACCTGGTGTTCAAACGGCCTTTCTCTACGTGTGACTCCCGAGACTACCTAATAGAGGTCAGCTATGGTTCCTACACAATGCATACCTGCCATGTGTCTTTCTTTAGGTTAGCCAGTCCCTCTCCTGAATCTCTGATGCCCCTCTTTCCTCCCCTATGTCCATATTTCCTCCCTTGGTGCCCTTCTTTCTTCCCCTGATGCTCTCTTTTCTAGGAGCTCGGAACGTTTGCTGGGTATCTTCGATCTTGGTTTTTTTTCCCTTCTTCCTTAGGACGGGACTGTTCACCTAATCTACGCCATGCTGGAGAGACCATTCCAGTCGGTTTCTGCCATCAACGTCTCTGCCATCCGAAACCGGGGACTACAGAGGGTCCAGCTTCTGAAACCAGAGCACCGGCCGCCCCCACTCCCGTCGGATGTCCGCAGCATGCTCATCAAGGCTCCAGAGGTTCTCATCCCTGATAAGGAAACTACCTACTGGTGTTATATCACCGAGCTGCCCCAGGACTTTCCGAAGCACCACATTGTCATGGTAAGAGAGACTTAGAACCCTTGAAAGGACATTTTGCATCTCAAGGTTCTACAACACCACGGCAATGGTCCTACAACAGGTTAAGCACGATAGAAAAGATGGTTTGTAGAACTGCTTTAACCTGGAAACATTGTAACACTGACAGGTCTTAGCATTAAGTTTCATATTTTCCAACCAGCTTCCCCACTACTTTCCCAAGACGGGATTCAAATGAAACTTTGCCGAAGGGAAAACCAAATGTCAGAAGCTGGTGACAGCACCCGATCTCTCCCCGGCTTTTTTTTTTTTGCAGCTAACAGCGAATTTTAATTGCAGTCACGATCTGCAGGAAGGGCAGGACGGGGATTGACAGACATGTGAACAATGTCTCAAATGTCTGCAACACCAGCAGAAGGAATTGTGATAAAAAATTTAAAAAAAATGGGTACTTTACATGGCTTGGCCCATATGCCCTAAATCACCTTTGTTGGCCTTGGTTAATTTAGACATTTGGCATTCCAATAATGTCTTCCATCATTCCACCTAAGGACAACCATGGTTTTAATCAAAAACTAGACCTGCTGGTTCCCTCATCTTCATCAATGAAGGATGAAAGCTGAAGTTGCCTAATACTCCAACAAAGGGACATGTCGAGCCTATGCTTACCCCTGTTACAATTAGGTTTCTCATCTCCCCAACTTATACCCATATCTCAGGACGTTTGAAGCCCTACACAACTCCATATGGATCTAAACACCACCACAGTAACTTCTCCCTCGTTGCCACCAGGCTTCTTATCTCCTGGCTGCTTAGCCATTTTGCCCACTCACAGTTAACGTTAATAATATTGTGGGCAAGAAATAGACAACATTCTGGGGGACATGGATACAAGCCAGAAAACGTTCAAAATCCATGACATGTGGCCTTCAAAGTCATGTGAAAGTAAGGTTCTAAATGATGGTTCCCTGACTTCGACCAATGGTGCTTGACCTCAGCTTTATGATTGAGATAAGGAACAAATAATTCAGGACATAAGAATAATAATTGTGTTACTAATTTACAGTATGAGCCAGTGATCACCAAGGGACATGAAGCTATCGTTCATCACATCGAGGTATTCCAGTGCTCTGCGGATGATGACGTCTTACCTCGTTTCAATGGACCATGCGACTCCAAGATGAAACCTGAGAAAATCAACCACTGCCGGCACGTCCTGGCCGCCTGGGCGATGGGGGCTCGGGTAATACATGTAACATGTTCTAAATCATGCCAAATTGTAAAAATCTCCTTCTAGGGGGGCCAGTGAACTTTAAAACAATGATCAGGGGCTCTGGTAGGATTACCATGATGTCCACCCACCATGGACCATACATTCATAGCATCACACGAGTCCTTCTTACAGTCGGCTGGAAGTTTCTGTTCTGCTATCAGAACTCCTGAGTCTCTAATCTCTCTCTTTTTTCACATTACAGCCATTTTATTACCCAGAAGATGCCGGTCTGGCTTTTGGTGGGCCTGGTTCTTCCAGATATCTTCGACTGGAGGTCCACTACCACAATCCCCTGGAGTTAAAAGGTAACGGCCGGCCGCCTGAATAAAGCACCCATCATCTGCAATCACTCAATGTGTTTTCCGTGGTAGGAATCGAGTAACTTAATGTGTCTTTTTGCATGTGTCACATAACATTGAGGACCCGGGTGCTTTTAGGGACAACCTGGTAAGGGTTGCATTTGTGGGACGTCAATTACTTTCCTTGTAACCCAGCTGGAGATACTAGGCATCTTTAGAGATAATTATTCACTGACACTCACCACGTATTTTTGTCACAGAGATTTATTTGGCTCTGCGAGCTGTCTAATTACTGTTGCCCCAGGCGAAAACTCATTAGCAGACATCCTCGCGATGTTCCAGTCCAGTACGCCACACATTTCCAGGCTGCGTGTGGTTGCGTACGTGATGGGGAGTGAGATGCTCCAAGCTCGAGTTCTTCTGGTGGCATTTTTGTGATGTTTTTACTTGTGAGGTTTAAAAAAAATGTAAAGAGTTTTTTTTAAAGGATCGCAAACTTTATATGTGTAGAAACCAGACTGTTCCCCTTTACGATGCCAAACGGAGGTGTCTCATGTGCTTCAGATCGGCTCCAGGATCAAAGCCTTTCGCATTCTGTCCAGCTCAGCTCCCTAGGGGTTATAAGGGGGACATAGGCTTTGCAATCTCTAGGTTTGATTGCCCATCACTTGTATTGTCTTGTTCGACCAAGTTACCTCTACCCTACCCCAACTGCATGTACCCCTTAATAACATTAATATCAACGACTCCATGGCAGTCACGTTGTAACCTTGTAGCAGTCACATTGTAACGTTGTAGCAGTCACATTGTAACCTTGTAGCAGTCACATTGTAACGTTGTAGCAGTCACATTGTAACGTTGTAGCAGTCACATTGTAACCTTGTAGCAGTCACATTGTAACGTTGTAGCAGTCACATTGTAACCTTGTAGCAGTCACATTGTAACCTTGTAGCAGTCACATTGTACCGTTGTAGCAGTCACATTGTAACGTTGTAGCAGTCACATTGTAACGTTGTAGCAGTCACATTGTAACCTTGTAGCAGTCACATTGTACCGTTGTAGCAGTCACATTGTAACGTTGTGGCAGTCACATTGTAACGTTGTAGCAGTCACATTGTAACCTTGTAGCAGTGACTCGGAACCTTGTAGCAGTCACATTGTAACCTTGTAGCAGTCACATTGTAGCTTTTTTCCCCTCTGCCGTCAGGACTCTGTGGCATTTTCTTTGGAAGTCATGTGATTTCTCAAAAGATAAAATCTCTGCAAATTCAGTTTATTTGCATTGATCTGTGAATTTGTAAGACTGGAATTCGGTATAGAATTAAAGCTCTCGTGTTCTGCAAATAAATATTATTTATGAGATAGAATAAATTTTAGAGCGACAATTAACTCTTTAAAAGGAGCTAAAAACTGTTGCATTAACGGGGACTTTTATTTTATTGGAAGAGCAGTAAAGATGTGAAATTCACTCGTTATAGAGATGGTTTTATGAATTGCAATAAACCAAAAAGAGAGACTTTGGTGGTTTTAGCAAAGATTTAGAGCTGTCCACATTCATAAAACCCAGTAGGTTGTCGAGGCCTCATTTTGAACCCAATTTTGGCCTTCTTTTGGAACTGGGGGATTAACAGGGTTGGGAAAGGAGGGTCTGGATGACGGTTTTCATCTTGGTTATTTAGTTATTATGTAACTTTTTAGTTGTTGCTCCATGGAACCCGATATCATCCAGAAAAGTATTCATATTCAGATTTCGTTCCTTAAAAAGGGCTGAGAGACTCATCGGGTATCCGTCTCCATTACACGCCCTCCTTGAGAAGGTTCGATGCTGGCATCATGGAACTTGGCCTGGTCTACAAACCCCATATGGCCATCCCACCCGGCCAGAAGGACTTTGTGCTGACGGGGTACTGCACAGACAAATGCACGCTAACGGTGAGCACCTCTACTTATTCTGCACGGGTACAAAGTTCCACGAACCTGTTATTAGACGTGAGATTTATGGCAGTTGCCGTCATCACATTAAACCTCCCGCTGTTCAAGGGGTTGTTGATGCTGTTACGGGGTTAATTCGTTCCTCCGACCGAGAAGCCTTCCTTACAACACATCAAAACAGCTTGCATATTTATGCCGTCCGCGGCTGTCGGGGAATACTCGTCGGATGATGGTCGTATTTGTTCATAGAACATGAGCCGGTGATGAATCTTTGATAGGTATTCATGCCACGGTGCCTGGGATTTGTTTGTTCTTTTGATAGATTTTTTTTTTACGTTTTTTCTGATTATTGGAACAGAAAAGTTTCCCTGTAACAATTAATAATGGAGCCGGAAATCGCGTGTCGCAATCTCACGGTGTCAAGATCGGTGGACTCAGAGCATTTGTAAAGGGAAGTAGGAGCCAAAGTCACGAGTCCTTCCAGGCCGTTGGCCCCGCAGACCTCCTTTGATCTATACATTGATTTGGTAATTCTTCTAGCTCAATGTATAGTACTCTTTCTATACTGGTCTTTACAGGGTCAGATTAAATCCTCGCCATCGCCAAGAGTTCTAGAACCCCCAAAAGGATCTAGACTGGCTGCAAACTTTTCATGCCCACCCCAATGGGACTGAAGTGCGCGGAGACCCAGACGAGGGGTCGGGTTTTAACCTGACACATTGTTTTCAAGTTAAACTGGAAATCTAGATGAATTATTCACGCGGGCTGAGCTCAGTGTGGTTTTCAGAGGCGGCCTTTAACTCTTCTGCTAAACGCCGCTACGGGAAATTAAATGGTTCCACTGAATTGACACTAATTCCCAGCAATGGCGGCACCTGGGAATCGCCGGAATCTTTTGTTACGTTGTTTACGACAACGAGTCCTTCCCGTCAGGTCTCTCTGGCGAGACCAGACCCTGCGGAAGGGTAAAGCCAGCAAAAATGTTTCATTAAAAGCATTTAACCCCTTCCGCTTTCCATAGGGTCCTTCAACATATCGCTCTGGTTGGAAGCTCATTAATATTCCATTGATTTCCCGTACAAGATCAAAGCTTCACCGAGCAGGACCCAGGGCCAAAGTAGATCCCCTCAGCTCTCCATTCTTGCACCCTTACCTTACATTCACAATACAGTCTGTGCACAAGAGTTTACATGTCCGTGTCGAGGACTACGCCAAAGTTTGGGAGATAGAAAACCCCTGAGATAACTTGTGGGAAGGATACGAGAGATGTCGCCCCGGGACTTCATATTGCTCGTAGTATAGCTCTCTAGTAAATTTATTTTTTTAATATTAAAATAAACCCCTTCGTTTTGTCCTCCCACCAATTTTCCACTGAGGTCTCGTCCATGATCAGCCTGGCTTGGGCCACAATCGGGAGTTTAAATTCTGCATTGGGCTACGGCGAAATATTGTAACTATTTTATTTTCGCTGGTAATTTAAAAGCCTTTGTTCGAAGGCTGAGGTCGTGCTCAGGAATTACAGAACCCCATATCCCCTCCCGTGTAACGACCCACCTCGCGCGCTCAAGCAGAAACAACATTTAAATGAAGCAGAGCCGCATTAATTATTGAGAAGCTTGGTGAAAACATGTCTTTCGGTTTCTCGGGGTTTAAACGTATAATTAGAGTCAGGTGTGTGAAGCAGACTGACTCCTTTGTCACCTAGATGGAAGGCTGAAAGAATCATTGGAAAGCAGGGTTATATTGACCTATTTAGTGTCCAAGAGGTCATTCCTTGATACATGGGGTGGTTGCCACACTTACAGAATAGAAATACCCTAAGATTCCAAGTTACATAGATACCCCCCGTTGTATCTGGATAACTTGGAAGCTTTATGGTCGATGGCTGACTCCTGCATGGGTGAAGTCACCTGGCGCACTTGGAGGCCGTTTCCAACCTGTGCTCCTCAAGCTCCTTTCTCAAGTTTCCTTAAATGTTTAAGGGTAGCTCTTCACTTTTCGAAGTACATGTCCCATGATGGTCAGCCAGCCAATGGAATTCGTAGTTCGACCATGAATATAGAGGTCTAAAGAGCGTTAAGTCTTCTCCAGATAACGGTGACCTTTTCTCCATCCATAGGCTCTTCCACCGGGCGGCATCCACGTTATTGGCTCTCAGCTTCACACACACTTGGCAGGACGGACCGTGACCACCATGCTGGTCCGCGAAGGTCGAGAAGTAGAAATTGTGAATGAAGATAAGCATTACAGCGCGCACTTCCAGGTAAAAATCTGACTCCCCAAACATCCCAACCGAGTCTTCAATCTTTCTTAACTCGGTCTTTGGTCGAGTGAAGCTGCGCTGGTGCCAAGTTGAGCCATTGTGTTGACTTTTAGTTATTCTTCTTTTGCCCCCATGGGGTCTTGGCATCGGATGTAGGGTGGCATTAAAATTCCCAGTCTTAGAAATGTCTTCTCTCGCCCTTAGGAGATCCGAATGTTAAAGAAATCTGTCCATATTCTGCCGGTAAGCGAAGCTTCCTTAAACTACGTAACATTTCTCTTTACTTTGCCATAACCCATAGGTTACTTTGTTAACGTTCTACAGTCTTGATACATTTCTTAGAATATTGAGGGGGGGGGGCAACGAAAACAGAAAAAGCTCTGAATTTTCATTTGGAAATTTGTTGGGTTTTCCTCCCTCTCGCTCACTCATCCTCTCTCACTCACTCATCCTCTCTCACTCTCTCATCCTCTCTCTCCCTAAAGAGCGAAAGAGCGAGTAAGCGAGATGATGAATATAAAGCTAAAATGAAGAGTTTTTCGGGGGGGGGACGTGCGAGAGACAGAAAGTATAAAAACGATACATTTTATCTGAACCAAAAGCACAGGAAACATTACACATTCTCCAAAAACGGAACGGAACGGAGTCTGAATCGTTCTTGGTCGACGAGCACGCGTCTAGATTGTTATATATATTGTTTATCGTATGAGATATACGTTGTTACTTATGTTTATTTAGTGTATAGACTCAGGGAAAGTGACAGATCTGCTTTAACCCCATAAGTACTGAAGCCGCATTCGATGCTAATTCCCGTTATTCCGTCCCGGGAAGCTCCAGAACTCGAGAAGGTGTTAAGATTCCATCCCGGAACACGCAGAGTAAAAAGCTTAAACTCTAAAGTCTCGTGTATTTGAACCCGCAGGGGGACGTTCTTATTACCAGCTGCTCCTACAACACAGAAGACAGGAGCGCGGCTACGGTGGTGAGAGTTCACTTAATGCATGCGCCGGAGAACCTCTTCTGGAGATCTCTCGGGGAACGGATAATAGGCCCTGCGTACAACTGATGTCTTATTACACGAGCTTTCTTCTGTATCTTCTGTGTTCTCATCCATTTGCTTTGAAATCATCATTGCGTGATTAGTGCTCGGTGAAAAACATTGAGCATAACCCCAGTGCTGTATACAGTAATAACCCCCCAGCGCTGTATACAGTAATATAACCCCCCCCAGCGCTGTATACAGTAATAACCCCCAGTGCTGTATACAGTAATATAACCCCCCAGCGCTGTATACAGTAATATAACCCCCCAGCGCTGTATACAGTAATATAACCCCCAGCGCTGTATACAGTAATATAACCCTCCAGTGCTGTATACAGTAATATAACCCCCAGTGCTGTATACATTAATATAACCCCCAGTGCTGTATACAGTAATATAACCCCCAGTGCTGTATACAGTAATAACCCCCCAGCGCTGTATACATTAATATAACCCCCAGTGCTGTATACAGTAATATAACCCCCAGTGCTGTATACAGTAATATAACCCCCAGTGCTGTATACATTAATATAACCCCCAGTGCTGTATACAGTAATATAACCCCCAGTGCTGTATACAGTAATATAACCCCCAGTGCTGTATACATTAATATAACCCCCAGTGCTGTATACAGTAATATAACCCCCCAGCGCTGTATACAGTAATAACCCCCCAGCGCTGTATACAGTAATATAACCCCCAGCGCTGTATACAGTAATATAACCCCCAGCGCTGTATACAGTAATATAACCCCCCAGCGCTGTATACAGTAATATAACCCCCCAGCGCTGTATACCGTAATATAACCCCCCAGCGCTGTATACAGTAATATAACCCCCCAGCGCTGTATACAGTAATATAACCCCCAGCACTGTATACAGTAATATAACCCCCCAGTGCTGTATACAGTAATATAACCCCCAGCACTGTATACAGTAATATAACCCCCCAGCGCTGTATACAGTAATATAACCCCCAGCGCTGTATACAGTAATATAACCCCCAGCGCTGTATACAGTAATATAACCCCCAGCGCTGTATACAGTAATATAACCCCCCAGCGCTGTATACAGTAATATAACCCCCCAGCACTGTATACAGTAATATAACCCCCCAGCGCTGTATACAGTAATATAACCCCCCAGCACTGTATACAGTAATATAACCCCCCAGCACTGTATACAGTAATATAACCCCCCCAGTGCTGTATACAGTAATATAACCCCCCCAGTGCTGTATACTGTAATAACCCCCCCCAGTGCTATATACAGTAACAACCCCCACTGAGTCAGTCAGTCATGTGATATTTTGGGTGACTTTCTTGCGTAATCACCACACCAAGCTGATGCTTTACCGCAATGCTAACGAAGTCCCTTCCTCCATAAATTGTCATCAGTCAGAGAGTCTGCCTGGGTGATTAAGACTGAGCCATTCTATAATTTCTCACAGGCAGTATGATAAGGAGTCGGGGTGTTTGTCTACTAGATTGTGATAAGTTGTGATTGTTAAAATATGTAGCTTTTTTTCCATCTATAGTTTCTTCCCTTTACTAAGTGATGTGAAGAAGTGATTGTTGCTCCCGGTAAATCGCTCTCGTCCTTTTCACGCAGGGAGGATTCAGCATCACAGATGAAATGTGTGTGAATTACATACATTATTACCCGCGTACCGAGCTGGAACTCTGCAAGAGCTACGTAGACCCAGGATACCTGAATAAGTACTTCCACCTTATGAACAGGTGAGTGAAAGCACCTTCAGATCAGGGTCCAGGAGGGTAAATCCGCTCAGATTCAGGTGATGGAGCGGGACGGAGCGGGACGGAGCCAGGAGAGTCGGCGGAGAACTGTGTCTGTAATTACCGACTTCTCATATAATAACCGTGAACCCCGCGCGGCTCGCACTTTAATGACTAGGGCTGTAGCTCAGATATCCGAGCCGGCGGGTCACATCTCGATAAAGCCCATCCATGTCTTGGTTCTTCTAACGCTCTCATTTGCGGTCTCTCTGTGAAGGTTCCACGGCGAGGAGGTCTGCACGTGTCCCCAGGTCTCCGTCACCGAGCAGTTCCTCGAGGTTCCATGGACTTCGTTCTCCGCGGAGGTCTTGAGCTCGCTGTACAGCTTCGCCCCCATTTCCGAGCACTGCAACCGGTCCTCGGCCGTGCGCTTCCCGGTGAGTCTGAGCGCCAGAGAGAACCGTCTCAGATGGAGAGACATTTCAGGTTATGGGTAACCAGGTGTCCCCAAAACCATGGAGGGCTCGCGGCAGGCGATCGCTCCCTGTGAGTGTATAATAATACGTTACGTCTGCGCATCTGAAGACATCTGGTGAAACGCGTCGGGGCCCAGCTTAAGAGAGACCCAGCTTGAGATGTCTGGATAAATTTAGAGGGTTTTATCGGGATTTCCCATTTCTGTTACCGGCTCTCTGGAGAGGCTGAGAATCTTTACAACAAAAAAAGAGAAAATATTAGAAATTTACATTAAAATTAGAGGAGCGGAACTTCTTGTTCAGCGTATAGAAGACGTTTTGCAGCAAGGGCGGTTAGGATGTAGATTTCACTGCCCAATGACCCTGAGAACAGACTTTATAATGAATGCCGAGAGATTAAAATGGGACAAAATTATCGTTTTTTTGGGGGGGGGTTCTGGATCATCAAAAATCGTATCTTGGAATGGTAGAACTTGATTATTTTTTTACATCTTTTCAAAGAAAAGGATCTCGCTTAATAAATTAAGTTGCTTAATCGGTCGTTGGTCTCGTCTTAGATTCAGGAGCCGTATGTCTATCCCATGCATGTTTAAGCCCCTCACTGTATTAGCCTCTACCACCTCTGCTGGGAGGCCATTCCATTCATGTACCACCTTCTGTGGACCTTCTGTAGACAATAGCCTACATATGGGAACCTCTCTCTTATATACAGCACAGGTGTATTATACTATATATATATATATATATCACGAGGCACCACACAAACGCATGTTATTTACTCCCTCGTGCGCTCAGCTATTCTATACCACACTTTGCTGCTGTTTGCTTTAAAATCTGTTTGTTTCGCTCTGCGTTGGGTGAAATGTTTTCCCGACGGGGAAGGAACAGGTATTCTTTTTGGGATAAACAGTACTAATGCGCTCTCCACCCCCGCTGCAAGCGAGATGGATAAACATAAAAAATCTCTCTCTCTCTCTAGAGAGGGGGCGAAATTTCATGGTTTTGTGCTTTTCTTTTTTTATTTAGAATAGAAATAGTATTTTTTTTTCTCCGTTCACCGTGGGAAGGTGTTTGATGGAAAGTGAAAGGTGGTGTTTTGGTTTTTTTTATATGCTTTACGGAGCAAAAAAGTAAAATAGTTATTTGATCCCGAAATAAAAATAAAGGCGGAAGGCGCTTTATGTTACGATGACCCCGTTAGTGAGTGTGAGTGAAAGTGACCGGATAAAGGGAAATTAACGCTGTATTAAAAGCATAATAGCCTGCATGAATCGGACCTCTTCTCCTTTTATTTTGTGACTCTTTGTAACTGGAAGCGAGAGAGCCCAAAATGCCCATAGCCGAATAATCTCCCCGGGGACTTGGTTGATGCCTTTTTTTTTTTTTTTAAGACGGTGAACCGTTTCATAAAATATTACCCAACAGATGTACCGCGCTGCTGATTAATATAAAGTTTATACGAAGTGACAGTTCCGCTTAAAGATTATATGTTCTCCCGACGCACGGAAAAAGCCGGCCGCGTTCTTCTTAAACGCTCTCCTAAAACGTCTCTCGAAAGGTCGTTTCGGAAACACCCTTTAGTAAAAGAGCACCTGCTCGCGGCTCATCCTCTTCCTCGTGGAGCAGGGTTACTTAGGCCAAAGAGTTGAGATGGGCGAGATTAATACTTTGCCTTTGTTTTCGCAGGGAGAATGGGAGATGCAGCCTTTGCCGAAGGTCACAAAGAAATTACCCCAAACCCAGGCTGGCTGCGAAGGTCCCAAAAGCTCGGGAACGGCAGGTCCTTCTCTGGTGGACATCAAGGCGTCGGGCCGCTCGTGAGAAGCCCACGCGTTGGCCGAACGCCCCGAATGTCATCGCGTTAGAGAAACCAGATGGAATATCGAACTGTCCAACTCTGGTCATTGAGGATCGATGCTACAGTTACCACGGCAAGAACCACCGACACTGTTGGGTGAAGCCTTCTAGAGATACTTTGTAACCTGTATAAAGATTACATAGAGCTCTACATTTACCCCTTAGAATTTGTCGTGGTGGCAGAGGGGTGATATTGAGAAAAGCAGAAACCCCCAATGACAGAAGAGGACAGTTTGAACCCGGCATTAGACATAGGGGCTCAAATCAATCCTCAAGACCCATCAACAGAATCGTATTTGGGCCAATTATAGAGCTGCTAACTGGGCTTATAAGATCCTGAAAACCTGAATAATGAGGATCTCAGGCATTCTTTTCCTATTTTTAAGAAGAAACAAGGATTAGAGGGTATGATCTTCACCAACGATGGCCTGGATTCTGACCAACGATGAGCCTTTTTTCATTTCCAGATTGAAACTTTCCCATTCAGTACACTTTGATTTTTATGTTTTCGAACTCCAAGCCTTCAAGTTGACCCGGTTAGAAGAACGTATCAGGAATTCTCCGGGTCGTCAAACGTGACCTTCGAAACCCCCCCGACATGCTCCTCTTCGTGGCTTTTGTCCCAGTTCTTACTCTTAGCCGTAATCCACACTGAAATAGGTGTAAAAGCTACTAGGATGGACTACGTTACATTCAGTTAATGGACGAGGAGGTCCCAAGGCAGTTACAGGATACATAATAGACATATTGTCCCCAAACCAACCCCATCACTGCAAAGCGCGACTAATTCGAGACCCACCAGGAAGGACATTATTGTTTCATTGTCAATAAGATCTCGTTATCACATTATCTTTAAAGTGGAACAAAGAGTCGTTATTCCATGTTCTGTACCAAGTTATGGGTTCCTTGTGTGTGACAAATGACTTTACATCTCTCATCGCTGAAGGGTTCCCAAGAACCATGGGCGAATCCAAGATCCAACGTCCGGAGAGCACGGAGAGAGCTTCAACTCTCCGTACCTTCGTCAATTTGTAAATTAATGGAGGGAATAACGGCGCAGACCCCGGAGCGACAGAGAATTATATGCTACATTGTTTCAGAAGAGTCCTTTAGGAAACGCTTAGCATTTTGTTGACTCGGGGCAGCCGGGAGATTTCCATCTTATTTGTCAGGACTCGCTATAATATATGGAAATAAATACCCAGACAGCTGGTGAGAGATCCGGGCGCGTCTGTCTTGGGATTTGCTTCAACGGCAAATGAATCTCTGAAAGGTTAGACTACTCAATTTGGTAACTCATGAGCGGAGCGTCGTATCGGAATCGTTTCTCTCCCTCGGCGGCTGATCGGAAGAGGTTTTTTCTTCTTCGATGTTTTCGTTAGGAAGTGTCAGGGTTTTTGAGATTCCCGTCAACAATTGAGAAGCACGCAGTTTTCTGCTACGTGAGGGGTCCATTTGTTAACGTTAGACGGTGGGGCATCGGCGTTCTCAATGCCTATGTTAACAAGGGAGCATATCTCAACATGGCCACGGAGGACATGATGTTATCCCATCAACTATAAACGCAGTATTTACCCCGTAAACTCATTGCCGGGGCCTTCTGCCTCACAAGGCAAATGCCCTGTGGCCGATAGGGCCACATACTTACCCATACAGCTGTTCCAGTGGCAGGTTGGGTCCCACGATGTGCTGCCACTGGCTGGATATGTGTGATCGCACGCTAGGTACGGTATGTGCCACATTGTATCACAGCATACTATGGTATAGGCCACATAGAATCACATATGTTGTTTGCTGGCCTTACAGAGCCAGGGCCACGTAGTCCCCTCCCCAGTCCAGCCCTAGGCTTTGGTTAAGAAAGATCGTACGCTCTTCAGACCGACCACCTGGATCTCATCTTTCCAAATCTCTCTTTTATTAAAGTCACCAAATCTTCTTTAGAGAGCAAAACAGTAGATTGCACGCTCCCCGGACCAGACAAATATCATTATAGAGCTTCAATAATGTATTTTATATCAACAAAAAAACTAACATTCAGGTTGTATTTTCTCCCCCTTTTAATAAAATTTTACGCGTGTTGTGTAACAAACAATGGGACGGATTGCAGAGCCGAGCCATTTTTTCTCTATTGCTTTTTGTTTGGGGGGGCTTCGGAGGAGGGGGGGTATTTTTGTTCTATTGTCGGGAGTGAGTTACCTGCTGCACCCTTCCTGCCGCAGGGCACAATGAGGCAGCGTGAAGCCGCCGGTGGCAGGTAGCGTTCACTTTATACCATAATCACAGTTCAGTCACGCTTCTCTTCTGCCCCCGCAGCGCGCAAACAGTTTGACAAACCTGCGCTTTGTGTTCGTTTGAAGGGGGGAGGTTTTTTTTCTCCCCCCTATACGTCCTTCGCTATATAATTATACTGAGCGTCGCTCCGCGTTCCTAGTTATTTTTAATTTTCAATAAAACTAGTTAATTAAAACTGCTGCATGAAGGATGGTATGTGAAAAAAATAACCATCTATCTGGGGTAACGGGGCAAAAGACAAATTCTATAACATTAATGCCCGAAACGGGGCAATATCGGTGTCCCCTTATTCTCCTGGAAGTCACAGGTAATTAAAACGGCCACAATCTAGCCAATCAGAGCGCAATATTCCCCGGCAGCCGGGGCCACTCCTGGCAATACTTTATTATAGAAAATACTGGTTTCCATGGAGATTTTTCTAAACATAATACTTTGTATCATAATCGTAACAAATATTTTTAGAAAAAGACACGTGTAAGGAAGACGTTGAATATTTATTGACCGGCACAATGCACCCCCCCCCCAGAGGGCTTTGCAAGTTGCGTGAATGACAGCTCATCGGAGTGGCCCCCGGGTGCTCCCCCCAAAGCTACAGGTTTTTGGGGTACCCATGATTAATGGCACCTGAACACATGAGCAACAGCGGATTGTAGAACACAAGGGGGTAAAGTCCCGAGTTACAATGTATCAAGATGTCAGGAGTCAGAGAGCCTCAAACTGCCCCAAAGAGCCTAGAACAGCGTCGTTCGTATGCTGGATAAAAGCAGTAGAAGCTCGGTTACCTCCTGTCCATGTTTTCCTGGGAAGGGCCCGATGCCTATGGGGCATCTTACGGGTTTAGAGAACGTGGCTCATCATATGGGGACTTGTCCAAGTTACCAACCCCAACCTAAAGACACCTCTGACCCCCCAAGCTGTACCTTATGAAACACCCAACAGGTTTTGCTGTGATTACATTATTATTAATGCTGGATGAAGGGGTTCTCACCCTTCTCCTCACATGGAACACGCGGGGCTGGACTCTCCGGAATCTCATTATAACAAATTAGAGGTTTTAGGCCAGGATGGACAACACCAAATTCAAACAAATCGCAACTTTTCCATTAAAAAATTATTAATTACTTGATTCTCACTAATGAAAAATGCACCATGGGGGTTTAACCAGGTCTATGGGCAGCTGTTGTTCGATCAATGATTTGGGGTAATAGAGGATTAATAAACCAATCGCTGGATTCCAGTGTGTCTTTCTCCCCAGTCACCGGTGGGGCCATCAAAGTTCACCCGGTTCTGTCGTCATTCACATTTTAATACAGACCCTTTACTCTCAAATTGTTTGGGTCAAACGGGGACTTCAAGTGGGCCTCAGCGCCATAAGTGACCCCCATTCTCTCCAGTTTGTACTCCCCAGTTCGGACAAATTCTGTCATCACCTGTGTTCAAGTAAAACAAAAAATTAGTATGAATGAGCAGATCGGGGAGGTCCAAGGCTCTCTCTGCCTTTTTTTTTTATCACCATTCTGGACAAAAAAAATGTGTGTGACACCATATGCCAACCATTCGACCCTAGCGAGGTCTCCGTCAGGGCTGGCCGAGAGTGTCTGGGGTTATTTAACAAATTGGTTTTCCCTGTTTGTGAACAGTTTGGACTTTTTAAGGTGATGCGATGGCTTGGGGTCAGGTTATTAGATAAATATGCCCTTCACAAAAGCTGTCAGCACTCTAAGCCCCAAGTGGACATGAGCTGAGGTTAGCGCGGACCAACATGGTGCCAAGGAAGCCGAGTATGGAGCAAACATGCAACGGTGCCGGATAAGGAGAGAGAGTAACCCTTTTAATTAGGCATCCCTTCTTACTCCTTGTATAAACAGACGCCGCTTGACAACCACCCTCGGTCTCCTAAATCATCGAATGTGAAAGATACGAGAAGAAGAAGCAGCTCCCCCCCCCCTCCTCTGTACCTATCACTACTGAAGCTTCAAAAAAGTTCCCGAGATTGGGCCAAAAATAGAGGAAATCGCGTACGGCTGGGTGCCTGCTGCTCCGACTTGTGCTTTTAGTTTTTAAAATAGACAGGAACTCAAGTTTTTTTAGGCTCTGAGTCTTGGGGAAGTGGGGGGGGCAGAGCGCACATCGCGTGAATTTTCATCAATAAAAATTATTAAACCTCGTGGCTCCTGACGCCTCCGTTCTAGCGACGTGTGCCGTTATTGGGCCGAGGTCCAATGACCTGCGTAGGGTTAACGGCATCACTACAGAATATGTTGGCGATACTCACAGGTCCCCCGTCGGGATTTCGGATATAGCCGTACGCGATGGTTTTGTCGATGGCGAAGCCAAAGTCCGCCCTGCGTATGTGTCCTACGGCGACGCCGTTCCTCCAAATGGCTTCCAAGCCAAACAGCGGGACTTTCCTGGGCAACGCAAAAGAACGTTACGTCAATCGAGCGGGAAGTCGCGCATGAATTTTCATTACGTTGCTGTCCAAAATGACTCCAAATTTAACCCTTTAAATCATAAGCCCTTGATATAATCTACTACGCACTCATTGATAGTGAAGCCAACAAGACGCTTCCTGATGCCTTCAGCCTTCTGCTTCTCCAGAGCTTCGCGGCCAAGGAACGGTATGGCGCTCTTCAGCTTACACGTGAAGGCCAAGCCGGCTTCCAAAGGGGTGTCATCGGGACGGAGGTCCGCGTGCCAATGTCTGTAACCTGGCAAAGGAAAAGACCGTGAAGAGCGCCCAACATTCCCGGTTGTAGAACCCAAAGTGTCCAGCGATGGTTTTAGCACAAAAGTCACAAACCTGGACATTAGTTGGCTATGAGCCGGGTAACTCGTGGGATTTTGTAATGTCACAGAGGTAACCGTACAGATCAAGAATGAACATATTTGCCTTGCCAGGTGGTGGATACATTGGCTGGCAGCAGGCAGAGGTGGATGCATTGGTTAAGGCAAGGCACGGGTCGAAACAATGGCAAATATATCCGTGGTTGTCTGTGACTAGTGGTTCTCTATGCTTTGGTCATACTTTTCTGATAAATCCTTCGCCTTCCCATTAAATTGCTTTTTAAGATAATGCGCCAGCGGCAGAGTCATCCTACCGGCCGCGGCCACCGACGGCAGAGCCCGGGGGGATTTACGTAGACAAGGTTCGTCGGTGGTGCCCGATCACTTTTATCTCGGATCTCTCGCCTCGGCACGTCAACACAGCAATCAGGCAAAGACAGATGCTTTGAGATGTAATTTATCTCAATTTGTAACCGTCAATATCCTTTCATTTCTAATAAGACGTTGCGATTTCTCCTTCCCCGGATATCTTTTTTTTTTATCGGCTTTCTAATTCACGCGGTTACAGAATATGCTCTGAAAAGTGCAAATCGAGTAAATAAACTAATGTAAGAATGAGCACAGAAGACGGGATCAAACTATTCATTTCCCAGAAAAATTACGAGACGCTCAATTTACAGACGATCAAAATTTCTACAGCAAATAAATCAACAAAGAGTCTGACCTTGCAGAACATAACCTGCCCTAGGGGGGAAAACCACATCCCCTACCAAAGCCTGTGGTGACGATTATATTAACCTCATGGGGGTATTGTGGCCGGTACTGGTGGGGGTAGAATGAATGCAACATGAGCCCATTACAGCCCTTATCCCCTATTCTGTAGCATTGTGAACTCATTTTACATCATCATTTTTTATTAAGCAATCATATAGAGCATGCGAAATGCGTTGGAGAAGTTCATAGAACTAGAAATCTGTAGAGGACCATCTGATGAGTATATCGAGAAGGCCGCCCTTACCCCAGGAGGAGGCCACCCTTACCCCAGGAGGAGGCCGCCCTTACCCCAGGAGGAGACCAGCCTTACCCCAGGAGGAGACCAGCCTTACCCCAGGAGGAGACCACCCTTACCCCAGGAGGAGACCAGCCTTACCCCAGGAGGAGACCAGCCTTACCCCAGGAGGAGACCACCCTTACCCCAGGAGGAGACCACCCTTACTGCAGTAAGAAACAGACATCAATGCCCGCCGTCCCCGGCACAGGTACCTTTCTCAATGCTAAGGGAGTCGATTGCTCTGTATCCAGCGTTGCCGATGGACTTCTTGGATCCGGCTTCCATGACAGCCCTGTAGACAGATACACAGCCTGCTTTGGGAACGTGCAGCTCCCATCCCATCTCTCCAACGAATGACAAGCGGATGGCGCGTACCTGCGTGGGCAAAAGGAGACAGGCAGCATTATCTGGGGCCAGCCGACACCAAGGTTCCCGGGAGCCGATTGTCCAGCGTTTTGGGAACAAGCTTGGTCAATCCTTTGACCTGAAGTTAAATATCAAATGCAATGTAAGTTGTTAGAAGTGAACGAGCAGGGGGCGTCACATGAATCCAAGCCAGGACTCTACCTCCTACTTTAAGATGAGTTTGCTCAAGGGCCAGCCGAAGGCAAAGCTGATTTAAATAATGGATTAAAGCTCCTCACAATTCTAACGTTCCGGACATGCGCGTCGAGGAAGGGCTTATAGTATATGTTCACCGAAAACATGACAAATGCCACCCGCAGATCAACATATCTGCCCTACTTCTACTTTACGTATTTTAGGACTTTTTTTATTTTACTCCTGACACGATAATAATCGGCTAAGAGATCCAGAAATCATTCTAGTTATGACATCACTGGGAAATTTGGTGGAATCTCATCCAGCAGCTCGGATCCTGATGAGTTGGCCGATAAGGAGGTTTTCTCTGGTCTCTCCTCTTTGTCACAATGTATAGAAACACAGAAAGGGTGATGCCATCTGGGACTCCTATCCCCCAACCCCCCGACTGCGACTCCTAATTACTCCGAGCCGGCAGCCGAGTCGGATCCAAATGCGGCCTGCAGTTAAACGAGACAGGCTTGTTACAGGATGCTCTCCTCATCCGAAAGACAGAAGGAACCTGGAAATGTGACAGCTCAGAGGAGGCTTCATCTCTGGGGAACAATGACGGAGCCATCACACCAGTAACCAATTTAAGCGCCACCATCTACCACCCACATGATTTGTGTGTGAAGTATCTGCCGGCGGCATCTGTCCTTAGCCTCCAACCGAAGGTAGAACTTGAAGGGCTGTCATCGGGCGCTAGAATATACAGTTCTACCGGGTGATTTTAGAAGCCGGATCGCTGCGTCCAGACCTTCTGTGAGCTTTAATGATTGGCGCTTTCGTTACCCCGCAGCTCGGAAGACGACACTGATATTTATCATTAGAACAGTAAAAATAATCCAGATTATCAAGATATTTCCATAAAACGTTTCATCGTCACCAATCTAAACCTTTTGGAGGGGGGATCGAATATTTAAAAAGATACAAAATAAATCGGCCGGTTCTGAAGCGGAACCCAGCCGGAAAAACATAAGGTTCTAATCACAAGAGACGGTTACTTAAAATGTAACACGAAATAGAATTTTTGGTAAATGTTGTGGTCTTAAAGCGCCTCGATGACCTCGTTAATACCTAAATATTTGGAGATTTTAGAAATACGAGGTAGACACACAAACGCGTTACTAAAAATATATATATATTTAATTATAGTATAAAATCTGGAATTCTTTGGCTTTGTAATGGGAATAATCTAAAAAGAGTTGAAAGATTTGCTAAGCTGTGTTCATATCGATCATTTCGCGGTCTTTTGATAAATAGAGCTTGGAGATTTTTCGCAAGGGCCACATGAGAGAGAAAACCTGCGACGCGTCGAAGCGTTTAATCAAAGGAGCCTCGCAGATAAGGAACGGGAAGCCGGCCATCGCCTTTAACGCTCTGTCAGGGAGATTCTGGCGACTCCGTGGATCAACGGTGAGCGTTAACCAGCGGATTTCTCCTCTTCCTATTTTGGGAAAAGTCTCCAAAGGCTTCGTATCGATAAAAATTAGTGAAGGATTCAAAGCCGAAATGAAGGATCGTGAGAGTTATCGAGGAAAACGAGACGGGGAGGAAAACGAGACGGAAGAATGATGACTCCGCGTGTAGAATGGCTCATAAAAAGAGCCTGCAATACAAAGAAAAAAATGGAACAGAGCGTGGGGGGGGGTGAATGAGGGGTGAATAACGCATTTTAACTGGGGGAACAGCGTGTTCTGTGACAGTGTTACCTCTAAATCGATGAAGAGGTCGCAATGGGGTCAAATGAGGACATCATGGAAACCAAGGACCTAAGACTGGTCTAAAACTTGAGTTCGCCGACGTCTCGAGGGCACTAAGGTCTGATGTAAGCAGAGAAGCGCGTGAATATCCAGCAGGGTTACACGGCAAGACACCAAAGTTACCAGGCTGTCCCTAAAAAACAGAATCCAGGTCGCCAACCTGGTGCGATCCTTTGAAGCCCGAAGGCTGATTTAGCTCGCAGACTTCAGGGCAAGATTATTATAGCCCTGGTTATATAGTAAGGGTTAAATACAATCTCCACTGCTAGTCAGGACACCTCCGGCCCTCGGTATTGAGTGGATAATGGAATAGTTTGTCCGAAACCAACATAACCTCAATTTATTAAAGGAAGAATTATTGTTTTTTCAGAAGTTAATCGCAGGAGCTATCTGGCCCCACTTTTTATGGACCATACCAAAGGGACACAGGGGTGCACCGAATGCAATTAACACACAATGAGCTGTACAGATCGAGTGGCGCTCTCACGTGGCGCAGTACAAAGTGCAGAGATGTTCTACATTCCGGATAACTTTCCCTTACCCCCCCCCCCCCGAGCCCGACTTTCAATCCTTCGCATTATGTCAGAGTTTGTTTGCCGTCTTAGCTTCAGAAACACTTTTTCTCAGGACACGGCTAGGAGCTCTTTTCTCCATTATGCCATTAGATCAGTCAGGCAAGGAGGATAGATGGAGGGATATAGCTGGGGAGGATCCCGGAGCCTATCTGGGTTACAAAAGGGAGGCTTTTAACAAAACACAGCTGCTAGGGGGCTGGGGGGTCACTGAGCGATCAGAGGCACCTGCAGACCTAGAATAAGAACGAAGGATATGGGCAGAATTCATAGCCGGTTAACCCCTGGCATACCGGGGTACAGGAACACATGAAAAAAAAGAGGCCCCAGACTTTATTAACCCCCGAAACTCTAACAAATTTGGAAAAAAAAAACACATTAATATTTATCAAAGCAAAACCTGTCTATTTCTAGGCTAAAATGCAAAATATCCCAGTTCCCATGGCGATTGCTACAAAGTTAGCAATGAAATTTTGCCCTAGACAGGCTTCTTTGAAGTCTAAAAATCAGGTTGAAATCCATTCCCTATTATTAAAAAAATTATTTATTATTAAAAATATTTTAATGCAAAATTCTTTCGCCATAAGTTACAAAAAAAAGTTATTGATGTGACCCCTGCGGGGTGTCTGTTCTCTTGGACCTTTATTGCCCCCCCTTTGGGCAGGTGCGATCTCCTACCTTGTGTCCGGCTGCCGTCGCCATCTTGTGCGTGGAGAATGGAAAGGCCTCATTGCTCAGGTCTTCATCCAGAACCTCCTCCAGAACCTTGCGGCTGGGGTGGGAGCGAAACAGGGGGGTTAATGTGGGGGGACAGAGGGGTCTTCGGTGTCTGCTATCGCCAAACGTTCTGCCTGCAATGTCAGGGAGCCATTAGGAGGTTGTGATGGATAATGCATAATACATGCCCCAGGTATTAATATTAATACAGATCTTTAGGGATCCAACAGAAACATCTGTGTTCGGTGCAAGTATCTACAGCAGCATTGGCTGTTAAATTCAGTGTGCCCCCTAGGTAGGTTGGATTGTGGCAAGGAGAACTAACAATTACCCCTTGAGAAAGATGCCCTTCCCTGTTATTTTTGGCCAAAAATGTATTATTTTCATATAAAAAAGGTTTAAGTTACAGGATCGCTGTTAATGATACATTTGTATCTTGAATGTATTTCCATTATTTTTAATCAAACTTTAAAAATGGTGGTCACCCCAATGTAAACACTAAAAGCAGGGATTATAGAGCAGAAGAGATAGATAGAACTACTAAGGGGCGCGTTGTTAGCCCGACAGCCCCGCAGCCGCGCTCAGGTACTCGGAAACTAATCCAGAACAGAAATCTCTAGTGGGAATCAGAAGAAGCGAGACTGACGCGAGTTATTAAGACCCAACGTGACAGTCTTCGGGAGGAACCGGCTGTCACAAACACATCTGCCCGCGGGATTCATGCCGCCGCCGCTGACGTTCAAGATTGATAGGAGTTAAAGCGGATTGTGACTGGGGGCGCCCTGAACCTCCCATAGAAATGAAGGCGCTTGCTGATTTTAAGTGAAAATGGCAGGTTATAAAGAAAGAGCTTACGGGTGGGAGATAAAGAATTCTGACAAATCCCCGATGGGAAGTTTCATCCACCCAACCCCTCCAGATAATACGCAGAACACAGAAGGGGTCCGGTGACACTCGCTGACATATAACCTACTTATCGGGGGGGGGGGGGCTGCGATAAACTGGTTCTCCCCCTGGGGATCTTCATCTATTGTCTTTTTTTTCCCCTGCAAATTCGCTGTTGATACAAAGCGCCTTTACTTTGGGATAAATAGTCTTGGAAATGTATCTTCCCAAGGTACGGATTTTGGATTCTGCGCTTGGAGGGTGGTTTCATTTTAATCATTTCGCCACCTTAGAGGAAAATCGTGTTCCCTCCAAGGCGGACTGGCATTTCCGTGCTCGTGCATCGGGCTCGCTGATTGGTTGGACCACCGCTCCGGGGAGATATTAAAGCCCTGTACCTATCTGGTCCTTGGATGCTGATCATGCCGAGGTCCTCGGAGCAGTCGATCAGTTTGCAATTGAAGTTTTGGTCCTGTAGGACGGCGCAGATGTGGCCCCAGTTGTGCTCGGCCACGGCTCCTCCTATGGCCAGGTAATAACCGTCCCCTGGAAACACAGGGCAAACGGTGGCTTTTACAAGATCTTGTACAGTTACTAATGGATTTAAATACATGATAATTGAGGACAATTTGGACCACGCTGGTCATAAAACCACTTGGTGGCAAGTAAAGTCCAGTCCCCCAAATGTTGTCCTCCCACAGATTTGCGGAGAAAGAGAGGCGCAGAAGCACTTCTCTTTCTCCGCAAGCCTGTCTGTGTTATTCGGACCTATCGGAGTACTTCTGCAAAAGATTGGAGCCCCCGTTCCTCCAATCGGCGGAGAGGGTATGCCCGGAGGTTCCTCCTTTTGCAGAAGTGCGCCGGGAGGTCTGGTTCACAGAGAAGCGGACGAAGAAAGAAGACAGAAGAACAAGAAGAGGCAAGAGGGTGTGCAGGGAAAGGAGACAAGGACACAGAAGCAGTCAGCAGGGAAAGTAGGGAGTAGCTTTGTGCCGCAGAGCGAGATTAACCAGCAGATTGCAAAGGGACTAAAGTCACGAGAAGCTACACAACTAATAGTCTTTAATGATGGGAGAATTATTGTTAAATTGTGTTATTTAACACGTCCAGAAAAAATATATTCATGTTATAGAACCCTGCGATACCCTCAGACACGGCAAACATCCCAAGTTCCTAGAAAAGAGAGGGTCAGAGGAGAAAAGAGGGGCGTCAGGGGTTTTGGGGCCAAAGAAGAACCGTCTCTGTGAAAGTGAACATTAACTGGCATATTATGAAGATGAGCTTTAGCCTAATTAGTTTTATTTCCACTTTAATCCAAAATATAAAAGGAAATAATATTATCCGATGAAAGAGATCCTTTCTCAGCTTTCTGTACCCGGAGCGGGGATCAGGGTAACCCTGCGGAGTGTGAACGGCATCTCCAGATCATTATGGTTCCAAGAAAAGGAGATACATTGTTTAACGATATCAGGAGGTTAACACTTGATTAAGTATCTGGAGAATGGGATACTCGTGTAAATCCACTCAGCAGTTATCTCATTAAAGACTTTGGAAAGAATAAAAACACTCGATGCTAAAAATATATATATATTTATCTTTAATCCCCTGAGAAGCACCAAAAAAAGTTCAGATATAAAGATCAGAAACGAAAAGAGAAGAAATGAAATAGAGACACATCATTAAAAAATCTCATGAAGTAGGTAAAGCCAAGTAGCACAATCAGCCCCCACCCGCCAGTAACTGGCACACATTTTTATACACAGCCTCGCATTCATGCAAACGCCAACACTCGCGCATGTCACCCTGCCCCCGGGACAGTCCGTGTCCGGGTAGAGGGTAATACAGTGAGGGTATTAAACATGCATGGGATAGACATACGGCTCCTGAATCTAAGACGAGACCAACGACTGATTAAGGTTTGAGTCTTTACAGCAGGAGAAACGGGCGACTAGATGGGGGCCGGATGGGGCCGATCTGCCGGTGGGCTCTGTGTTTCTATGAATATGTACGCCTGATTTCAAAGACTCCACGAAACCAGAATGCTTCATGCCACTGCTGATGTTTTATACCCACCTTGAAAGTCGGGGGACAGAGGGGATGACGGCTTCCCCGGCTCGATGCGGCTGACGGTGAGGTCGCTCTCAGTCCCCCCGCGGCTGTTCAGCATGCAGGTGTAGACAGTAGATCCTGGAAGAAACATAGCGGATCAGGAGCTAGGAAACTCCATGAACCTTTCCCATAATGGAGAACGAGGCAGGGAAAGGCTCCGCAGCGGGGAGGGAGGCAGGGAAAGGCTCCGCACCCTAAACATCTGGGCTGAGGAAAGGAACTTCTGAACGCTGCGCTGCGAATATGACCCGCTGTCAGTACAGAAGACGTTCTGCACCGTGTCTGGAGTTGCCCGTGGAGCAGGTTTTTCCCCATCCGTTCCTCTGGTTTACCTGGGGGCTTGTTTTATTTGTCACTTACCTGGGGGGCTTGTTTTATTTGTCACTTACCTGGGGGGCTTGTTTTATTTGTCACTTACCTGGGGGCTTGTTTTATTTGTCACTTACCTGGGGGCTTGTTTTATTTGTCACTTACCTGGGGGGCTTGTTTTATTTGTCACTTACCTGGGGGGCTTGTTTTATTTGTCACTTACCTGGGGGTTTGTCGACGTCGGCCGTGAAGAGCCAGTTAGCTGCCTTTGTGGCCTCCGGTCCAACCAGGTAGAATTTTCCAAAGTAGGACATGTTAAAAACGGCCACCGCGTCCCGGCACCGCAGACACTCGCTCCTGATCTATAAAACGACAGTGCGTCAAACACAAGAGGTAAGAATCCGGAAACGGCTATTTTTTTGTCGGAAAAACATATAATATTTACCCTGTCCAGATGGGCCAAATACACCCTTTGAAGGTAAAGCATTAATCAAAAGAGCCACTTGTTGCCAGCTTTTCCTATTTAGAAGACCTGGTTCTTTCTCTATATGTCCAATAATAGCACTGTTACCCTGCTACCACCTCTGCCAGAAGGCCCAGCAGTGCATCTCTGACCTTAAAAAAGCAAGGACACCAAGACAGTTAAGTAACCCAGGGGGCAACATTCTGAAAAGAATATCCACGGGTCGGTCCTTGCACGTAATTTTTCATCTGCTCTAAAACTGAATTAGAATAAGAATTAACACCGACTGGAGAATTAAACAGAACGAACGCACCTCGGTCTGCGAGCTTTATAATCCGCCCCGACGGGGAGAGAACCCGCCGCTCGCAATGAAAGGGCCGCGGAATAATTACAAAAGGAAGCTATTTATAGACGGAATAGAAACACAATGAGATTCAGAACCGAAATACACGGACCCCGGCTGGGCACTGGGAGCCGGAGCCAAATGACAAAAGGAGAGGATTAAATATAACGTGAAGGAGTCGACCGCAGGCTGTGTGACTCTGAGAGTCTGCCCATTTCCCCCCACGGCCCTGAGATTGGGGTGAAAACCTTGAGAATCTGCCCATCCCCCCCCCCCCCCGACCGAGATTGGGGTGAAAACCTTGAGAATCTGCCCATTCCCCCCGCGGCCCTGAGATTGGGGTGAAAACCTTGAGAATCTGGGGCAAAACCCTGAAACTTCCTAGGTATGGTGGCATACAGAGTGGGTCCGGAAGCCCCCTGTACCCGTGTCCACGCACCACGTCATGATGGGGAGGGAAGCCAAAGGTATACTCTTTCTCCAGCAACTGACTGTATGTGTAATCCTGATGCGGCTGGTGGCCATAAGCCCCGTAATAGTCATAGTCCAAGACCTGCAAGAGGAAGACAAATAAAAGACATCTATAAGGGGCCGGCCGCGGGATGAACGTTATAAATAGTTATGAACCGGTCCCAGGGGCATCTCTTTACCCCAAACGGCCAAGTGGCGTAAAAGTGTGATGTGAATGGAATCAGAATTCTGCCCAGTGGATCGGCGACAGGCCCATGTCTGCTGCACGGCGGAATATCGCCTCTGATTTAGCGGCAGGCTGAGCCCCTACATTGCTTTCGGAACACGATGTCACATTTGTTTCTCTTGGCAAATTGTACTCCGTGTGCCGGCAGACGGAACGCGGGATCTGGAGCGACAGATGATCGACGTGCCGGAAGCGTGGGTTTTGGATACGAGGGCTCTAGAAATAGCTGCAGGTGATGACAGAGGCTTCGCTTCAAATTTGAGGGACGCAGAAAAACCACCAGGCGTTGAGGAGAAACAGAAGAGCTCGCTCGGGTTTAGAGTTAGGAAAGAAAAGCCGACGAAACTTCTGTATACTTACAGGGGCCCGACCTGCTGGGTTAAACCACCCCGGTCTCTCCCAGCCGTGTCTCTCCTGGAACACGCAGCCTTGTTGGAGGAGAACCTGCCGATGAAAGAAACGTGGTTATCATCGGTTAGCGGACGGGGCTGTAGGCAGGAGGGTGCGCGAGTTTATAAGCAGCCCCCTGGTTCTGGACAGCCCCCCATGTCACAGTTATGGGGTATAAAGCAAATCATTACAACCTTCAGCCCAGGTCAGATATCGCCTGGCATGATTTGGGGTGAGAGGAGCAGAAGGAGGCCCTATGAGACTCTGTGGAGGATAAGGAGGCTCCATGAGACTCTATGGAGACCAATGAGGCTCTACAGGGTTCTATGAAGGAGAAGGATCTCCACAGGTGTCTGCGGGTTCTAAGGAGGCTCCACAATGCTATGTGGATGATAAGGAGGTTTGGCAAGAATCTGCAAGGGATACAAGACCCTGCGGAGGATAAGGAGGCTTCACAAAGCTCTTTAGGGCATAAGGAGGCTCCATGAGGTTCTACAGAGGATGAAGAGACTCAATAGAGAATAAAGAGGCTCCACAAGGCTCTGCGGGGGGATAAGGAGGCTCCACAAGGCTCTGCGGGGGGATAAGGAGGCTCCACAAGGCTCTGCGGGGGGATAAGGAGGCTCCACTAGCACCAACAATGAAGAATGTAATTAAAACAGAGAAATGAAGGCAATTTTGCTTTGTAGACCTTATCTGCCGCATTCTATTTTCGGGAACAGGTTAACGATAGGCGCTCGCGTGCCGGGATAATACCAAGCAGATGACAAGCCTGGCAATGCCAATCAAAGCAGCACTACAACGCTTAGCAACCATCCCAAAATATCACCGTTACCTAGTGACTGGCTAACGACAGGTATTTTAACCCACCGCTAACCTGCGCAATTAGAGGACACGCATGTAAAATTCCTAGGAAATTGGCAGAAATTCTAAGAATAGACTTTATTTCTCTTAAAATATCACGCCGCTGGAACTAGAAGCAGCGAGGATTTTTAACAAATTGTGAATTTCAACCCTTTTTCACCTGGTAGAATGGATTTAATTTTGCTTTTTTTTTTTTTAGACATAAAAAAAAAAAAAATTCTCTCTAAATATTCTGTAGAGATACCTACCTGTCCTCTCTATGTTATTGGCACAATAAATGTTTGTTTTTTTCCTAAATATTCCGTAGGAAAAAAAATAAATAAATAATTTCAGCCTGAATATTTAAAAGTGTTGCTGTACTTTTATTTCATTTGTATTATTTTAGTTTAAACAGAAGAAAAAAAAATGTTGTTTTTTTTTACTTTACTTTCTTTAAAACTTTTTTTTTTTATATAATAAAATTATATAAATTTGGAAATATAAATATTTAAATATATTTTTATATAGATATAATGACCTGCAGTGATTAAAATGAGCATTTCTGGATATTGCAACATTTGTACAGAATACAGAGTACAAAATGTTCCCATTCACGCCGAATTCCGGAAACCAAAAGGTTCCGCGGTAGTGGATCCTTAACCAATGACAATGGATCCTAACCATTAAAGTCTGGACAACCCTTATCTGGATCTTTCTCAACTCCCGAATGCTTTCCACGTTTGCCTCGTACCTCGTGCAAGGGATCCTTTCTCATATTCCTCCCGGCCAGAGGTTCATCATAGGGGAAAACCACCGAATAGTTTTTGGCGTAGGATTCGTGGCTTCTCTCCCGGATCCAGCGGTTTTGGTCGGTCAGAGAGTGATGGAACCTCCTTGATCGTAAAAATAAAAAGGCACAGAGGGGGTCAGAGAGGACACGGAGAACCGGCTGGGGAACACAGGGTCTGGGAGACAGACCAAACCTCACCCCGCTACAGGGAACCTCCAAAGAAAACATTATTATTGTTACCGTATCCAATCATTTATCACCCAATGGCTGCGTCACGTGATAAAGACCCAAAAATTCTCCTGGACACCACAAAACCTTCTTAGATGTTCTACAAAGATTTACCGCAGGACGTCTCCTTTTTCCGGAAAGCCACGTAGAACTAAATATATTATTATTTTTTTTTCCATGAAAATTCTTCGATCTGCACAATGATTTCGTGAGCGATTGCGCAACGGCGTACGAAAACGTGGGAGATGATTCCCAGTACGGCCCGGTGTCATCGTACAGAAGAAGAAAAAAAACTCCCGCCTGCTAAACGGCGCTATTTAGAATTCTGCAGCATATTCATTCTCTAGATTAAAAGGGCCACGTATCAAGCTGACGTTTGGGGCACCGTGGGAAGAAGAACGCGACAGGCGTGCATTTTAATCGACGGCGAAGGTATTCACGAACATGAGTACCGGAGACCCCTCTTACTCATCTTGAGACCCTCACCTAAATAATTAGCTTGATGGATAATTAGACGCATTGGGGTTAAATAGAAATGCATTTAATGACAAGGTTTTTCTTTCGCTGTAATTACCGTCCTCCGCTGTCGGCCTGTCGGACGAGACCACCAGATGCACGAGAAGCAGGGTGGTCAAAAAGGGCAATTTACGCCACAGACTGGTGAGCGTGGAGGAGTCGGGGGGCTACTAATTAGCTTCTAGTGAACGGTAATTAATATTTCCATCTAAAACGAGAGCAGATTGTGCCGTTCCGAGGGAATCTAGGCGAATGGAAACCAGGAATGAAACGCTTATAGATGAACCAAAAAAAATTATATATTTTTTTATCATTATTTTTATTTATTTATTTATTTATAAATTCTGGAAAATCCTGTAAAAAAAAAAAAAAAAAAAGGCAAACCGTCACTAAAAATGATATCAACGGGGCTCGAAAGCATACGAGCGATAGTTTGGCAAACAGCCTCCATTCGCCTGAATTTAACTAAAAAGCCAAGTCAGTAGCCAATCAGGAAGAGGCTGCACAAAAAAAAAAAAATAAACCACAAAAAAGGGTTCGTTTGTTTTTTGTTTTGTTTTTCTTTTTAAAAGGGCATTATACCCAACACATGAGTTTCACATTTCTAGGCTGAAGCAGCCACGATTCGGTGCATTTTATGGCGTTTTTGCTCTCACCTGATGTCATAGCCGTACATATCCTTTTCCGGGCGGCCGTGAATAATCCAGTGCGCCAGCTCCTTTCCGCAGCCGCCCCCCAGCATCATACCTGCGCAAAGCACGGGAACAGCGTGGGTAAAATCCGCTCGACAGCCAAATCCGGCCGCCGCGGTCCAAACACCGATCCCATTCCGGGGACGGATAACCCACCTGCGCTATTGAATCCGCAGCCCAGGAAGAACCCCCTCACTTCCGGAGACTCCCCCAAGAGGGGCTTGTGGTCGGCGGTGAAGGATTCTAAGAAACGGAGCAGACATATCAGTTATAACGGCATTTCACCTCGTACTCCGTAGTTCTATAAGTTAATGTAACTCGGTTATCGCAGACCGTGGCGGCATCACACGGGAGCGGCAGGTGGTCCTACCCCCACTACGTCCTCTCTGGGGTCCGCAATCCAGTTGGCTTAACTAAAAGATTCAATAGGGATACACGTATCCTGTATACCCCTTGACCTTCCATTTGTGGGCAAAGGGCAGGTTAATCCATGCATGCCCAGGACCTCATGGAGTAAATACGCAAGCTCCATATATTCCGTTAACCCGTCAACTGCCAAGACCACGAGCCACATCACAGTGTGGACCCAGACCCAAGCAAAACGGGTTTGGATAACATCTCAAAGGGTCACATATACACTTTAAGGCATACGATAACCGAGGGGTCCCTTTAAATGTTCCTGGCGTCTAATAAATGTGCCTTTTTCTGCCTTTCTTCCCACCGATGTGCGATGTTGGACACACCACAATGCGTTGTTGGTTTGGATCACAAATTCTCAGAGCCGATCGGAATAAATAACTTATAAAAAATAAATAAAATAATTATATATAGGATTATTTTTATATAATTATCATAACTAATAAGGTTCAGAATTCTCCTGGGAGAAATCTAAAAAAGTACTATAATTTTATATCTAAATAATACATTATAGACATTGTTTATGGAACAGCTACGCAAAGACTCGATTTGAGGCATTTTATCCCCATATTGAGTTATATTTGTAACCCACGCTGAGCTGATTATTTTATCGATAAGTATGGTCCAGAAACGTCGTCCGGAGATAAATGACTAAGTGCTGCTCTCTGAGATGATTTTTAGACTTGAAGTTCATTAAACGGACTAAATCAGATCACACGGAATTATCATTAATTACAAAAAGCGGAATCCTAAGGTTTTCTTTCCAATGCGCTAATAAATCTTCTCGTTTCTCTGGTCCGAGCGGCTGATTGGGAAAATCTCCCTGCGTTTTGCTGCCACCTACAGGCCGGCTCCTTTTTTTTTTAACATAATAAAAAAAATGCACAAAATTATGGAAATATTGGCACATAAGACCCATCCAGACTCAAACCTTAATTAGTCGTTGGTCTCGTCTTAAATTCAGGAGCCGTATGTCTATTCCATGCATGTTTAATATCCTCACTGTATTACCCTCTACCACCTCTGCTGGGAGGCTGTTCCGGTTATCTATCCTCGTCTCAGTAAAGTAAAACTTCCTTACAAAGCTCTAGGACGTTTTACTAAAGCGTCAAAGATCTGGGCTTATTGAGTATTCACTGCAATCACCACTCAGCCCACAGACATCATGTGCAGCCTTAATAATAATTAGAATACTGTGGGATGGATGTGTCGGGACTCACCGGGGCCGCACACCGTAGATTTGATTCCAGTTTTCTCGAGCGCCGGCACGCGGTTAACGGCTCCCTGAATGTGCTGCGTGAAGACATCCCAGTCCAGATCGAAGAGGCCAAACGCAAATGTATCCGAGACCTTCCCGTAAAGAGAAGAGGGTTTTAAATCACGAGGATGGCGTTTAAATTAAACTTCCACCAAAACAATTCATGCACCGCGAGCCTAGAACATCCAGAAACACCCGACGCCACGTTCGGGAAGAATATCCCCCCCCGCGCCGCACCACCGCACGCGAATCAGCCCTTGTAAACGAAGAGGCTTTCAACTTTTTCCACCCCTTGATCTATATACTTGAAGACAAAATCCTAAAAAAAGAATATTAAGTCTAGATATGTGGAGGATGCAATAGAACAATTCAAAAAGCAAATATGCTCAAAGGGTTAATGTAGACATTGCATCACAAAGTATGAGTTGGTGGGTATGATTGGGGGCCATTTAAACCATATTGCCCCGGGTAAAGCCCCGCTAATTCCCATGCTTGGAATATGCCATCATGAGGATTTCATATAGTGGCTCGCCAAGTGGCTCTAATACCTGTCGTCACGGAAACCGTCAAGATTCACGTAATTGAGTTACCTGCATTCAAGCAGGGAAATCAACCATAACATACTGGGAGCAAAAGCACCAACTATGAGTCTTATATATGATCACAGTGGGGGGAGAATAGGAAGGAGTCAGACTGTGCGACCTGCAGAATCTGCCCCGTCACCCTGAGATTGGGGCAAAAACCCTCAGACTCCGGGGCAAACCCTGAGAGTTCCCGCGTGTGGAAATGAAGGGCAATAATAGCGCCGAGCAGTTGACGGATACCACGGACGGGAGCAGAGCCTCGATCGGCATCTCACCTCTTCCCAGAATATAGGATTTGACTCATAGCCGCCCACCGACAGCGCGTCGCCTTGGAGACGGAGATACACAGAAGCGTCGTGGTCCCGAACATTTGGCATATTCTAAAAATAAACAGCAAGGAGAAAAGATCCGAAGAAGCGGAATTCAGACGCATTGTGATCCGCAAGGAGGGCGCAGGCAGCTCTAACTTCAGGCAAACAACAGCCGCTGATTGACAGGCGGCGGATCCCGAGATAAAGTCTACCGGGTGGCTTTGAACGTAGACTGCGAAGGTTGTCAAGGTCCTTCGTCAAAATAAAATGATGGGTTATGTGTTTCACATGCACCCTGATACTTAACTTTTACTTTACTGAGAAGGTGGTAGATAAGTGATACAGCCTCCCAGCAGAAGTGGTAGAGGGTTAATACAGCAAGGGTATTAAACATGCATGGGATAGACATACGGCTCCTGAATCTAAGACGGGACCAACGACTGATTAAGGTTTGAGTCTTTACAGCGGGAGAAACTGGCGGGCAGACTAGATTTGTTTTTTAAAAAAAATGAGTGTTGGTTTCACGCCAAAAAATGTAAAGTTCTGATTTTCTAGGACACATATCTGGGTCGGATCAGAGACACAAAATAAGCGACAGGACCTGGATTCCCTCGATTCGCTCGGTGACGACGTACGCATGGTGCATCGCGACCAAAGGGACGTTGACTCCCGCCATTTGTCCGAGTTTCTGGGCCCACACTCCTTAAAACAAAAATGAAAACATTTAAAAAGTGAGAAGATGCCCCTACCACTCTTGCTGGGTTGCTGTTCCATATGTCTGCTGATACCTGCACAGTTGACCACGCAAGGGGTCTGGATAGTCTCAAATTCTGTCTCCACGCCAACCACCCTTTTGATCCCGAAGTCATCGGTCTTCACTTGGATGCCGGTCACCGGACAGTTCTCTATGACCTGGAGGAGAAAATACCAGGGATGGCAAAGATTAGAACAGCGTGGCATCAGGGGCCACAGAAGGACTATGGAATTCCCTCCGCTTACCTTTGCCCCGCGAGCCGTAGATGCCCTTGCCAGGGTGGTACAAGTGCCGGCGGGGTCCATCGTGCCATCTTTGGGGACATACAGCGTCCCATACAGATCATCGACATTCATCAAGGGATACAAGTCCTTGGTTTCGGCTGGAGAAAGGACGTAGGACTCCACTCCATAAACCTTCCCCAGCTGGGGCAGGAGAGGAGAAACCCAACGTTACTTAGAATGTTCTCCATCACGGAACAAAACATTGAGCCGTTACGGTTCTAGAAGCGTTAATTAGCAGGTGAGGAATCATTAACAAAGAGTTTCGCGCGTCGCGAGGCTGTGACGACGCTTTGCAAACACAGAACGCTAATAAAGGCAATTTAGCGGCGTGTGAACCAGGGAGTACAGCTTGAAAACGACTACAGCGCCCATCATCCCTAATCAACCATAGATCGTCTCAGACAATGGGAGATTGAGAGATTACGTTATTTCTGCGAGACTTTCCCTAGTGGAAGAAGCTCATTGTCTTTTGGAGACTGACACTTTTTTTTTTTATCCTGTTCCTCAGCCAATCACAAGCCAGCCTTAATGCCAACATCTAACGGCGTACGCTTCCGTCACGTTCAAACGATCTACTTTGATACTGCGACCTAGGATCCAATACAAAGTTACGCCGGATGCTTACGGACATCAGTCTCTTGTATTCATCCAAACGCTGCTTGTTGGACGCGATGAAGAGACCCCCGTTCTGGATCCACCCGGTGTGCAATCCGGTCTCCTCCTCCAGATCGCGGCTAACCACGTCACGCGTGTGAGCCAAGAGTTCCACCTCTACATCGCTCGGCCGTAGCTGCCATAGAAGACCTGCAAGACGCGGGGAGCTAATTAATGGGGGGCCATTCAGGTATTTATCACAATAGTTGGGAGCGGAGCCTGTCGGCTGCCATGAAAAGAATGATAATGTTCTCGCCTATGAAACCTCAAGCGATTATGTCTCATATTATATATTATATTGGTGAGGCAAAGCTCTTTCTTGATACATTTTTTCAATCATCGGATGTTCATCTCGAGTAAATATAAATATTTAGGATATAAAGAACAAATATGTTTTGTGCTTCCAATCTACGTTCCAAGATTCCAATCGACAAACGACTAATCGTAACATTGTTGTCGAGGTGCTGCCCGCTCACCTGCGGTGTGCCAGGTAGTTCCTGATGTCAGTCGGTCCCTCTCCAGTAGGACCACGTTCTTCATGCCCATCTTAGCTAAATGGTACGTGGTTTGGCACCCCAAGCTGCCCCCACCGATTACCACCGCATCTGCCGAGCGAGGCAAGGGCTTGCTGGGTCCTCTGCTGTCGGGGCTTTCTTCTTTCAAGGTTGTAGCGTACGGAACGTTCTTCTCTGTCGTTTGCCCCGCTGCGCTGCCGGACCGACGGATGAAAGCCAACCTTCCATGACTGGCAGAGACCTGGAAAGCTCGGCCAAGGTGCTTCATGGCAATCTGAAAATGCATTGGGGGCTTAGATCAAGTCAACGACAATCGCAACTCACACCTCAAACCATGGACTAAACAACGTGGAGATGGAAGCTGTTGTTGGACGGTTGTTACAACCAGTCTCTCCTGATGTCTAACGGATTCTCCATGGCTTCAAAGATCATATACAGAGCCCCATTTTCTAAAGCGGAAGATATAGGAGGACACCCATCTCCCCCCTGGGAACGAGCATCTGTCTGCGGCTGAAGTCACACAGCCCCTACAGCGTCGGTCCATCCTTTTCTCATGCGACTGATTTTCGACCATCTGCCCGTTGGTTTTTAGTATGGAGTATGGGGGCATCGCAGAAATTAATAAAAATAATAATAAAGTAAATAAATTATAATCCTTGTCGGAAACATAATGTGTGTTACAAACAGTCTATAAAGCGTTATATTAGGGAGGAACGCCGGCTAAGTGCCCTCTCCACCCAACGTGGGTGAGATATCATCCTATTGCCTTACAAGCTGAGAGAATAGGGACGTTCTAGATGCTTGAGGACAGCAAACTGTGATTGTATCCAGAATGGGTGCAAAAGATTTCAGACCCCGCTATATAAATGATCTAACCGGGGGAAAAATCCGATATAGGGACAAACAAGCATTTCGGGTTATGAGGGGGTGTGATGTGAGGCATAGGGTCCCTTTAAAGAACACAAACTATTTCCATTCGTTGCCCTGTCAGCAGATTCTGTATGATAATCGTGGTGGGGAAAAGGCAACGTGGATAATTATTGGATGACAAACACCAAGTGTCCCTCCTCTTGGGGGTGTGTCCAGCCACCACCCCCCGACACGCCTCCTTGAATTTTAACACATGCGAGCGACCCATCCGTATGTACCCAGCGGGAACGAGCGGATCAAGGTTCGGTTTGGCTAAGCTGCAGCCACTGGGTTTCCACATCAATGCTTTTAACTTGAACGCGTCGATACAATGTTTGTCTCCTGCTATCCGATTGACATTATTTAGAATTTTATTGCAATAAAGTAACATTCTTAAGGGTGTTTCGTAAGAGTGACATTTTAAAGGAGCAGTACACCATGCTTTTTATCTTGGTCGATCTGCATAGGCAAGCTAGCTTGGCTAGGGGTGTCCACACAGAAGACCCTCAAAGTGCCCCCCATTGACCACCCTGAACCTTGGATCTAGACCACCTGCTTTTACCCAGGGGTATCTGTGTGTGTGTGGGGGGGGTTTATATGATTAAACCTTCAGAGGAAAGAATAAAATGTCAGATCTTTTAAGGTTTATTGGCTCAACATACTAGAGGGGCAGTTCATGTTTTGGAACAGCACCTTTAACTCATTCCTCGGCCGTGTGCCATGTGTAATACTTAAGAAGCGCAAACAGGAGAAATCCTGGATCCTGCGAAATCGCATGAATCTGAACCCAGAATGAACCCCAACGGAACCAGACCATTGAGCCAGGTATGGTTCTACCAACTTTTGGAACTGAAAGGGTTAATCATTTACATATAAATAAAAAGTGATCTTACTTGACCAACTGTCTTCAACCAGAATCCGCCGTGTCTCCCTCGAGGCTGAAATTCTTGTTAAAAACTTTTTTTTTTTCAACCAAACACACAAAAAAAATTAAAAAAAATACCCACGAGGCAAAGTTCCCCGGGAGGCAGGCGAGGGGCCCTTTATTAACGTCACGTTAATGATCAGCTTATTACCACCCACCCCGTGTCCTGACTCAGGGGCTCACGTACCGTCAGAGCTGACAGCAGCTGGAAGGCCATTTCTGGAGGAACTTCTTAACCCAAGTGGATCTGGACGCAGTTTCCCATTGGGTTGCACGTTCCTCACCACAGGGGGTTAAACGGTACAACTCCACCCCTTAGTCCTCCCAAAATGAATGTGAATAACAGGCAGGCTTGCCTATGGGAGCTGCCAAGTGTGCGTAGACAGAAAGGGAAACGTTTAACCCTTTCGGTATCAGTAAAGCTGCAACATTTCGATCAACTCAACAGACAAAGGGTTAATGCTGCAACTTAGTTTCTAGTACGTTAGTAAAACGCAAACCTTAATCAGTCGTTGGTCTCGTCTTAGATTCAGGAGCCGTATGTCTATCCCATGCATGTTTTATACCATCGCTGTATTAATCTCTACCACTTCTGCTGGGAGGCTGTTCCACTCATCTACCTCTCTCTCAGTAAAGTAAAACATGTTTAGTCTGACCTTCGAGTGTTAGACTTCGACCTTCTGTTAATGGCGGCATCATTGCAGAGTTTATTCCTTGACGGTATATTAACTACCAAATTAATTTTGAGCTTCCTTTTTGGTTCTACAAAGTTCAGGTGATGAGTCTCAACACGTTAACCCCACGGTGCCCACAGCAATAAATACCCGGGGTATTTGGCCATTTATTGCTTAAGCTACCGGGTGACCCTTGGGTCATTTCAGGTCGGCAGTTCTGGAAACGATTTGGCTCCAAAGGAAAAGAATGTTCCGAAACTTTAAACCATAATGTTGTAATTCGTCGTCCAAGAACTTCTTATCTGTAACATTAAAGGACGAGGCTCCCGGCCGACACTTTGTTGCAAATAACGGACGCTTCTTCTCAGCCAACGGACGGTAAATTTTCCGACCGCGAATCTTTCGGTGAGTGCAGCCGCGGGAATTGCTTACGGGGTCTTCTTATACGATATCGCTCGCGGCTATTAATGCTTTGTTATTGTTAACTATTTTTACGCTTTAAAAAATTATTTTTCACTTAAATTGTTTTTGGTGGATTACCCAGAAAACCAGTTTTTTGTTTTAGATAAGAAAGAAAAAAAATGTCTAAAATGTGCGCAGATCGCCATTATTCTAGTTAACGAGAGCGGCCTCGCTTTACGGCAGATAGTAAAAGTAGCTTGCAACTTTACTTGTCCCGTTCTACAAGGCACAAAAAAACATTTGTTCTCTGCGATTACATCAGGGAAAGCAGAAACGCGGCTCTCCAGATTTTTCTGACTACATTTCCCATGATGCTTTGCCCAGACAAATGCTAGCAAGATCACCAGCTGGACACTTACTACTTGGCAATCCCTCCTCCGTAGTTTCTGTTGGCATCAAACATCCTCTTCTTCTCTCGGGTGAACCCAAGCAATATAGGAGCAGCTGCTGGCCCATAGACATGCTTCCATTAGCCCAGGGGTGTCCAACTTGCTGCCCTCCAGCTGCTGCAGGACTTCATCTCCCATAAGTCTCTTTTTGCTAAGGGGCTGGCTGAGGAGTATGGGAGATGTAGTCCTGCAGCAGCTGGAGGGCCGCAGGTTGGACACCCCTGCATTAGCCACTTCTCTTTCTGCCCCCTGCCGTTGGCCAAAGAATTCCGGTCTCTCTTCCCCGACAGCCAGATTGGAGAACGGTGCCGGCATCCGCCGCCAGATCCATCCGGACCAAGGACTCGATCTTATTGGATCAGCCGCCACGAAAGACGACCTAAACAAAAGACATTTATCGGGTTAAATATTATGGAAGGTATGTGCAAATTTTATTCTATATTCTAAGATTATTTGGTGGCCGCAGCATATAATGGGCTGTTATCTGATTTCACGCAGAAATTCAAATCCCCCTCCGTAATAGATTGTAAACTCACAAGACGCGAGGTTAGCGCGTATTAATCGTATCGTCAGTTTTGTACATTGTCTTTTTTAATCTTAAATTTCATTCTCTTTCTATCGTGACAGCGCTACGGACGCTGCAGGCGCTATGTAATGTAGCGTAATAATCCGTCAATCCATTTTAAGGCTACTCCTTTACTCTATAATGGCAGGGGGTCCAGGGCCGGCTCCAATCGCCATTCTATTCCATTATTCGGGTTCTACATAGAATTTCCCCCCCTCAAGCATCATTGGGACCTGACACCGGTTTCCATGGTGACAATTTGCAATATGCATAATTACAGCTCGCGTGTACTAATATTTAAAATTATTCTATAACATATTATATTTTACAGGCCTTTACAAAATGTTATTGTGATTAACACCCTGCCAGGGTAATGAAGTTTTGTAGCAATTAAGTGGTTAATTAATACCAGGCCCTACCCCTGTAGTTGCGGCCGCATGCTCCCCGGGTTGAGGCAGCTGCAGAAGGGCGCGTGCGTGAGCAAGCAGGTTTTCTCTTCTGCGCATGCGTGATCGCAGAGCTGTGGGAACCAAAGTCTTTCGGCTGTTGTTTCCGTGCGGTTGGCTTTAGAAGCCGGCTTCCGGTTCCTTACATGCTGGTGAGAAGGCATGGGACGTGTTACTGAGTGAACAGGGATATTTTACTGTGTATGTCTGGCAGAGATCACTGGGGATGTTACATGTGAGTACACATGTATACATACTACATAATACATACGTTTTATTCTATAGGCTTTAAGATAAGGATACAGCTGGGGATAGTTCCTTATCACCTAACATCGTCTTAAAGTACAATAATGGAGTATATAGTCCCATCTTTTATATTTCATTTTAGATGTGTTTATATTCCTTGCCATAAAATGCAGCTCATACTATATTTCTGAAAATTAATTGTTTGAAAATTTTAAAAAAGAAAATATATATTAATTTGTAGACACAGAAGCTAAATGAAAAAGTGTATATGGTGCTTTATGTTATAATTAATTCTTAAAATAAAAGAATATTTAAAGGAAGTGGTCTGTGTGTTACCAGTGATTAATAAAAAGGTAATATATTAACGGTTGATCATATTTTTTTTATTTTTGGATGTGACCAGAGAGTTGTCTAATTGCAAGAGTTCAAATTAGAGATTTAAGACGGTAATCGCCGGTCCCGATTCTCTGATGAAAGACTGACAATGGCAAAAATCCAACTAAAGAATGAAAAGCCGTCTTCAGATGCAAAAGAGACAAAAATTGCATCAAAGGTGACCACAAAACAGAAAAAGAAGAAGTTCTGGCCAAACCAACCCAAAAAAGTGACCAAGAAAAATGATGATAAGAAGGTTATTCCTGTGTTACCCCCCAAAAATCCCCAGGAGTTTTCACATAACTGGAAAGCTCTGCAAGAGGTAAGGGACAGAATGACGCGGGTGACCATCGTCGGCGATCAACGTCAGATAAACATAGAAACTCTATCTTTAATATGACAGCCGAGGGACCAGACCGGTCGCACCATCAATACGTTAAATTTACATCCTACACACCGTTTTTGCTCTCAAAATAGCGGTATGTAAGATCTAGAAATATATAAACTACCGTACAAAAGTTTTGGGTCACTTCTTTTTGAAAGAATCAATGACTATTCTAGCTGGAAACGGCTGATTTTTAACGGAATCTCTTCATAGGTGTACAGAGGCCCTTTATCACTCCTGTGTTCCAATGGCCCTTTATCACTCCCATCACTCCTGTGTTCCAGTGGTTCTTTATCACTCCCATCACTCCTGTGTTCCAGTGGTCCTCTATCACTCCCATCACTCCTGCTGTTCCAATGGCCATTTATCGCTCCCGTCACTCCAAGTTTAACTGTAAAAGGCCAATTGATCATTAGAAAAACTCTTTTGTAATTATGTTACAGCCAGAAATGGTGTCATTTTCCATGGAAACAGCTCAATGACCCCAAACTTTTGTATGTAAACATTTTCATAATGATTGGGTATTTGAGGTTGTATGTGTGTTTTATCAAATTTTGTAGGGTTAAAATCACTGTTCTTTATTGCCCCAGCTGATTATCTTCTTACCCGTTGTTCTCTCCTTGTTAGTTGCTGAAACCGAGTCCAGCTGATCCTTCGGCTTCTACAGATGTACCGAAAAAAGAGCAAAAAGCCACCAATAAGAAACATGATGAGCCTGAAACCCCAGCAGTCACCCCTAAAGTCAATGGACGTTTGAAAAGTGCTCCATCCACAGCTAAGGGGGATAAAACCAGTACAAAAACACATCCTTCTGCCTCGGAAGCCAATAAAAAAGGGGAGAAAAAGAGCAAGAAAAGGAAAATTGAAGAGGGGGTAGAAAGGAGCATTAAGCAGAAAAAAATCAAGACCGATGATAAAAAGAAGTCTGACAAGGGAAACATGGTAGAAGCTCCAAAGTAAGTTGCGTGGCTTTGCTTGTTTTTAATTTAACCTTCTTAAAAAGTTAAATTAATGTTTTTGTTTAAAAAGTTTGTTACGCAATTGCAAATCTTTTGGCTGTCCTAAAACGTGCGTAATATCTGGAGAGCCTAGTTGATATTTCATGGGTTTGTCGCGTCTAACGGTTATTCTATGGTTCAGGATTGACATCTGGTTCGATGACGTGGATCCCGAAGATATCGAGGCAGCCATGGGGCCGGAAGCTGGAGAGATCGCCCGTAAGATGCAAGGCGTCCCCGAGAAACGCTCGGATTCCACGGATATGGTTCTAGTGAAGGGTCGGGCGTTTGATGGGTAACTGTCACCCAAGATTCTTTCGTTCTCGAATTACCTCGTGCCATGACTTACAATTTTATTTACCTTCTTATAGAATGTAAATGTTTCATACAAGAGAGACGTTCTTTAAATATATTTTATTGCATTAAATAATATATCTTGAAATCCCAGCATTGTTGATTCTCCAGACAAAAAAACCCTAATTTATAGAGCAAGGAGCTTTAGCACAATATAAATGGTGACTTTCTACCTAAAAAGATCTTCTTGAGACTCTTACACAGATACAATTTGTATTTGCTGTGGATTTCAGTCACTCTAATGCCATAGTCCTCAACTCTTTGTTTCAGGCTAACGAGGACTGTGGCCATAGACTGTGAGATGGTCGGCGTGGGCCCAGAAGGAGAAGATAGCATTTTAGCTCGAGTGTCCATTGTCAATCAGTTCGGGAAATGCGTGTACGATAAACACGTCAAGCCAACAGAACGAGTGACGGACTACAGGACGGCCGTGAGCGGCATCCGGCCTCAGGACATTAAGAACGGTGGGTAGTGCTGTTACCTGACTGAGGTGATACATTAATGCCACCCGCGGACCTTGAAGGCTACATTTGGTTGGACTTCTATATTGTGAGTGATGGCTTAAGTCGTTTTCTGTAAATATGTTCGTTTTGTTCTGTGTTGCAGGAGAAGACTTCAAAGTAGTTCAGAAAGAGGTGTCTGATATCCTAAAAGGACGTATTTTGGTTGGACATGCTTTGCACAATGATCTCAAGGTACATAAAGGGAGCCCCTGATGTGTGTCAGTAAACCACTAGACAGGGAGCCGCACTGATCGTGGTGGCCACCAAAGGATCTTTTCTCAGGCAATAGGGACTAAACACGGCACCCTCCATCACCAAGGGCATGACTGTCCTAACAAGTTGTATGGTGTGGATATAAACCACGTTTGTGTTGCTTTTGTGGGGCCACTTGCCTTGTTTTTGTACCAGCTGTTCAATCTGAAATTAGTTCAAATTACTGAATATTAGTGAATATTTCACACTTTTAATACACAATTTACACACAATAATGATGAACCCCTTGTCCTAAGATGATGTTTCTATGTTAACTTTAACTTCTGCTCTCGTACAGATTCTCCTTTTGGACCATCCGAAAAAGGCCATCAGAGACACGCAAAAATACAAGCCCTTCAAGCAAAGAGTGAAGGTAAAGTTTGGAGGGAGTCGGTTAAAGGGACTTCACATTTAATTTTTTTTTTTACTCTTCAAAAAGCGTTATTCTCTAAAGAAAATCAAGGGAAAAAACACCACTAACCGTGTCTTCTCTTGTAGAGCGGGCGCCCATCTCTCAAATTGCTTTGTGAGAACATCCTGAATGTGAGGGTGCAGACCAAGGAGCATTGCTCGGTAGGTTTCAAACAATGTATCTGATCGGTATGAATAGTTTCCAGAACACAGAATGAGTCTGCCTGGCAGGAGAGACGTGACGGCTCTACGAACCCTCTGGCAGATCCATAGCATAGAGCATGGAAACTCTTACCCAGAAATGTGTGGATCGTGGGCAGTGGGCATAAGACATTGATCATGGCGAACATGTGATCAGAGTGTGAGAACCCGGATGTGTCTCTCACACGTAATGTTCTGGAACCCTGTTCTGTGTAACGATGTTGCTTTCTTTCCTTCCCAGGTCCAAGATGCCCAGGCCGCCATGCGGTTATACACGATGGAGAAGAAGAATTGGGAAGCTCAAATTAAAGCAAAGTACTTGCGGGTGAAGCCGGGCCACCAGAAAGATAAACCCACGCCTTCTGGTTGATGAGTCTTTCGCGGATCTCTTTCGACTCATGAAGAAGAACTGAAAGTTTCTATCACCACGTGCCTTACCGGAACAAAAAATTCCGGGAACAAAACATGTCATCTTGGTTGCTCGATGGCGTACAAGACACAGTCTGTCCAGCGGGTCCCTGGGAGCGACTCAATATAAACTGTTTCACTGTGTCTTCTACACCTTCCATGGCCGGAATGGTTACCCAAAAAGTTTAATTTCTGATGTAAGAGTTTGGAGACGGAGAAGATTTGGTTTGTGGAATGTTTGGAGAACTTGGATCCTTTGAGAACTAGATAATCGGAATATATACTTATTAAATCGGAGTATAATTTGTTTGTCTCAATGGAAGCCTCCGTATAAAGGTTTATTGGGCTTCTCTACTTCCCTCCAGGACATACTGTCAGTTTTTTTGTCAAGATGGAAATTGCACTAATTTCCAAATTGTTGTGGATTGTTTTAATAAATTGATGATAATAGAAATTTTTAAGTAGACCTGGAATTTTTTGTTTTTTTAGGGTACATAATATACTTTTTGTGCATCTGTTCTGATTTCATATGTTTTAGCCCTGAATTCTACATCTGGAATTTTATTTTTGACCTATAGAAATGAATACATTAGTGCTATAAGGGACTCGTCAAAATATGTTTACATTATAATTTTAGAGGTTAAAAAAAAGGAACTTCTGGCTGTAACATCATCGCAAAAGGGTTTCTAACCATCAGTCAGCTACAATAGTCATTTACAACATTAACTCCGTCTTCATTGGATTTCTGATCCATTTCATGTTATTTTAATGTATAAAATCAGTTTTTCTTTTAAAAAGGACATTTCTAGGAGACCCCAAACTTCTGAACGGTACAGTATGTTTGTATACATTGTAATTGTAGCGGTAGAGCAAAAAATGTGGGTGAATGTATAGTGAGTTGGGGTATCTTATTGCATAAGCTCGGGTATAAATGTCCCTCCCACCCATCAGTTCATACGGTTTTATTTGTTGCGGCTTTAGATCCTCTGATACGCAAAACCCATGGATTTTAGAAAATAAGAGTGAAAGCACGTGCAAAAAAAACACTTCGAAAAAGGAGAGTTTTAATCCTTTCTTTCTTTCTTTCTTTCGGACAGCTCTCATCAGAAGAGAATATTTCATTCCTTGGCTCCGCAGAACAAATGATTTCACGGACTGGATCGGCGCATGCAGGTGAATTCAAGTCTTGTTTCGTTTATGTGAAAGAAGTAGAATTTTGAGGATTTTTTCATTCATTTTTTGATCTTTACCATGTACCATCGTTCAAATGACCAGCTGTTATAGACTTTAATTCTGTGGTCAGCCATTAAGAACCTCATAGCCTTGGAGTTACACGGGCGCAGTGGGGAGATTGCCTATTAGAAACAAAAAAAAAATATTGGAAAATTATTAACTTTTTCATGTGCTTTCCTTATTTAAAAAAAAAATGTTATAGGAGAGGTAGGGTTGGTGACCGGTTAAACGTACATACGTTACTGTTCAAAAGGTTGGAGTCAATTTCCTTCTTTTTGAAGGAAAAGCACATTTTGTCCATTAAAATAGCATAAAATGGATCAGGAATCCAGCGCAGACGGGGTTAATGTTCTAAATGACTATTGTAGCTGGAAACGGCTGATTTTAAATGGAATCTCTATATAGTCGTACAGAGGCCCTTTATCACTCCCAGCACTCCTGTGTTCCAGTGGCCATTTATGGTTGAAAATGTTATTTTTTAAGAATTTACCCAAAACCTTACCTTTATTTCCCAGTCTGGAAAGGGTGGATTCCGCAAGGTTAACAATCTCCTAATTAAAAGACAAAAATAAAAAGATGGGTTTTTGCCCATCTTCCGATGCTGATGGAGGACATTATTAGGCAGACATGTTTGCTTTCACCATGTTCTTCAATGTTTATCAAAAAAAATACCATTTTCTTTTATATAAATAATAATAAAAGTCCTAATCCATTAAAATTTTAAAAACCCGCATACGTGCGGAAATACTGCCCAACCTTTTAGAGGTTTGAAAGCCTAGAATCTTAATAATAGCCGTGCGGAGTTGTGCACCTCCGAGGTGGTTTAATGGAGGGAGCAGAGTTCTCTGATCTCCAGCACAAGTAGCTATCTACACCCTTCTCTAGGTCACCGCCGCATGACATCATAACATCATAGCTCTGCGTAAGAAAACCGCACAAGGGTGACGAGCCTTAAATGTGAAGCAGATCTCTGCCCCGTTCATGCTCTCAGTAAACCACCCTGGTCAGCCTTGGACCATTTACCCCGTTGGCAGGCGATCAATCCGGACCCCTGACCGCATGTGAAAGCTTTCGTACCTCGGTCGATGCAAATTTCTCTTTTATTTCGCACATCAGCCTCTCCGTGTCCTGAAGCCGCAGCTCTGCTCTCACGCTCCCTGCAATACAGGAGATGGTTATCGGGCTGGATTTGGCCAAGCGTCCCCGGAATATACACGGCCGCTGAATCCCTGCTTGCTGGAGAATAACGTACCATAACGGGCCATCTCACGGTACAGCAGACAGATGTTCTCCACAATCTCGGGGTCGTCTGCGTGCGTGAGGTAAGCGGCGGTAATGAAGGAGAGGCCGCTCTTCCCTGACACCGGCACCACAATCCGATACGCCGCCAATTCTGGAAAATTGAGAGAAAAATGTATGAATCGTGCCCTGTCCCCTTCCCCACGGAAACCTTTACAATCGGAAGCACATTTAGAAAACATGCAGTTTTAGAATCATCAACTTTATCACAATCCCCGTTAGACCACCCATTTTCTGTTACATACCAGAGATTCGCAGCAGACCGGCGACTGCCAAACAAACGTTCTTAACGAGAACCGGACGGTCTGGGTGAGTCTGAAGAGAATCCAGAAGGACGAGGATAATCGATTCTATTTGTTTCTCCAACACACAACCTATTAAGCAAGGGTTATATAGAGGTGTTTGGACCCAAGGTATATTGTACCTGTATTTCGGGTTGCTGGCTGTTCGCACCCACCTTTCAGACATAATATCCAGAGGCAGCAGCAGGCCGATTCCACCAGCTGTCCGTCATGAAGATGTGTCCGGATCACCGTGTAGATCACCGGCACGCTGTATTCCAGCCATTCTACTTGAGAACAGCTCTCTGGAACATGAGCAAAAGAAGGTTTTTAGCAAAACAAATCAACTAAGGCTGATTTATCCTCCACGAACGATCTGTCCACCATGATGAGTTCTCCACCCCGATGAGTTATCCACCATAAATGATTTATTGTCCGTGATGAGTTCTCCACCACCATGAGTTATCCTCCGCGATGAGTTATCCTCCATGATGAGTTATCCTCCGCAATGAGTTCTCCACTACGAATGATTGCTGAGAGCAGTCGATTTACTCTCTCTTTATTTTATGACTTTGAGACTTAACCGGCTAAATTCACCTCCCATGACCCTAATACTCATCTGGAAAGACTCACCTGCCATCGCCAGACACCACAGAAGGCCGCAGCAGGACAGGCTAACGTCTCTACGCTCGTGTGATCGCTCCAGAATCTTCACTGTGTCCTCAAGGAATCCGCTTTTTTCCAGCAGCTCTGCGGCCGCTTCTAATGAAACCAACAGCTCGTCAGATAACTTTAACAGTCCCTTAACTGAGATGCCCTTAAAACTCCTGAGTACTGGGACTCAAGTTGCCCCGGCTTTAAGCAATTCAGTTATCTTTACAATATCTAGTGATAAACATATTGTCATTTAATGAATCATCACACCGGGCTGGGGGTTCCCTGTCAAAGCGCTAGAGCCCCCACACAATGGTTGCTATCTGGTAAGGAGAGGAAACGCTAGGTGGATACATTTTAACCAAATGATATCTGCCCCAGTCTGCTAATCCACAGGGCAGTGGAGGGTCCGATGATCAGAGCGAGCCATGCTTTTAAACTGCTATCAAAACTGCAATAATTAAGGCGCCCTTACCGTTAGCGGACAGCATCATCAATACTTCGAGGAGCAGAGACACCAGATCTCCGCTTTCGGAGAACTTCCTCACGGCGGCCACCAGACAGGTGATCAGGGAGTTACTTGCCAAAGGGACGTCGTCGAAGCCATGATCTAAAGCATACGAGAAAGGAGAAGAATGGATTCCGGGCCGGGTCCCGGATCAAGAGACCTCAAGTGAAAAAAAGATTTAGAGGGATCATCCCTAACGCAGAACATTAATGGCTTTCATGTCTCACCTTGAGATAGAAGATCCTTCAGTATCCTACAGCCTTCCAGATGTATATCCACGGAATCACTGTGTAGCTTCATAGCCTCCACTATGTGCTGTATTATATCTCCTTTTGGGGAAAAACCTATGGAAGTACAATAGTATCAGACCGCGCCTATGAAGAGATTCCATTAAAAATCGTCCGTTTCCGGCTACAATAGTCATTTACAGCATTAACCCCGTCTGCGCTGGATTTCTGATCCATTTCATGTTATTTTAATGGGAAAAAAATTTGCTTTTCTTTCAGAAACAAGGCCATTTCAAAGTGACCCCCAAACTTGTGAATGGTAGTTATTTTGATGGCCGCTAATGGCTAAACTGGAAATAGGACGTAGACTCAGATATTGGGAACAAAGGCAACCGATTTAAGTTATAACTCACTAATTAAATCAAATTTAGAAGTGATGTATGCAAAACAGAAAACTCCCGGTACAAAAACATAATTATACTAATAATATTAATTATATAATAATAATTATATTCGGCCGCGTGACACGGATCGCACGCTGTGGCATTCTGACGCGTACCGTCTCTGTCTGCGGACAACTTGGAAAGGCGTCTGAGTGCCGACGTCTGAGCATCTTCATATTCACTGTACATCCGCATAAACGCTGAACACGGGAACAGAATGAAGAATGTATTCGGCACAGACAGAAAATACACGCGTGTTTACTTATTTTTTATGGTTTCCATTTGTTTTGGATTTTTTTTAAAACACAGAACCTCCCGGCAGATCGGTCCAATTCGGCCCCCCTCTAGTCTGCCCGTTTCCCCTGCTGTAAAGACTCAAACTTTAATCAGTCGTTGGTCTCGTCTTAGATTCAGGAGCCGTATGTCTATCCCATGCATGTTTAATACCCTCACTGTGTTACCCTCTACCAGCTGGGAGGCTGTACCACTCATCTACCACCCTCTTGTAACATTTCTTCTCCTGTCCCTTCTGTCCTTTGTTAAACCCCTTTATGTATTTAAATGTTTCTCCCATCCCCCTCCCAACCCGGACATATTGAGATCCTTTAGTCTTTCCCGATTATTTTAATTTTTTTCTGGATATGGACTAGAGCTTTAATTTAATTGCCAGTTCTTATCATTCCTATGAATAGATCCCCATACCTAGAACTTTCTCCATTCCTCCATCATCCAACTCGTCTGCTGAGCCGGCAGGTAATGTCTTCTTCAGCCCAGACAGCAGAGATGCCGTTAAGACGAGGCATTCATTGACATAACGGTCCTTTATCAAGTCTCTACAGTTTGCAGACAAGAAGCAGAACAGCCATGTTAAATTTATCCAAATTAATCATTTTTTTAAATATTTTATTATTATTATTTTTTATTTGTATAACGGCAACAATTCCCACACCACTTCTTCCAGTCCATGCATTCATACTGTTTGTGTCACCCGGCTAACACCTAGATTCACACAGAGTTATTGCAGAAGATCCACGAGATCAGAAGAGAGTATCTATAAAACGTTGAGGAACCTAGAACCCGCCGGCAGATCGGCCCCATTTGCCCCCCCGCCATATACTCTGCCCATTCCTCCTGCTGTAAAGACTCAAACTCACGTGGCTGCGGCTCGTTCTTCAGGATGAATGAGTAGCATTCGCTCTAGAACCTGGCAGAGGCCATCAGAATAGCCGACGGAACCCTGGAGGGTTTTTAAAGCTTCCTCTAAGCACAGGTGGTTGTTCTTGATCCCCTGCAGTAAGACAGCTGCTTCTGCTTTCTAGGGGGGATTAAATCAGGTGTAAATCCCAAATATTTACTGCTAGTTTCTTAAAATAGTGTAAAAATGTAATATGTAGAATGTAACGTTCCGTGCAGTCGTGGAACGTTTCTGTAACCAGATATCAGGTATCTCAGTTTCATTGCAATCGAGGCATTTCTAAGACGCTTAGTATTTATTACAAGGTATCTACTAGAACATACAGAGTGTGAGGAACACGTCATCATCTCTAGAAGGACACATCCCAGAGACCAGACGTCTGACTTCTCACTGAACGAAAGCCGGGCGGATTCCGGAGCCGCGAATAACTTTGATTCTGTGCGAGACAAGAACGTTATTAGAACATAAAGACCTAAAACGTGATGGCATAGAAACAATCAGCCGCTGGAAATCAAACCTTAATCAGTCGTTGGTCTCGTCTTAGATTCAGGAGCCGTATGTCTATCCCATGCATGTTTAATACCCTCACTGTATTACCCTCTACCACTTCTGCTTGGAGGCTGTTCCACTTATTGACCACCCTCTCAGTAAAGTAAATCTTCCTTGCATTACGCCTAAATCTCCGCTCCCATATCTTTGCCTCTTGCTTTGTGAGCTGTAGGATTCTTATAACTATAGTAAAGGTTCATGCTGGCTAAGCCGGAACGCTCTAGAATGGAATTGGATCGAAGCCATTAAACCGGAAGGTGACGTTTGGCTCTGTCACTGGCGAGATTAGCGGAGAATTAAAATGCTGGCCGGGTTCCCTCACCAGGATATACTCTGATCTTCATTCTCATTTCGTCCGTCATTAGTGTCTCCGAAAGAAAATCGCTTATTAAAAAGGTTTCCTCGTCCTTTATCAGGATGTTGCTGGGCTTCATGTTCCTGCGGAGGAGACAAAGAAAGATAACCGATGATCATCGCTGAGACTCTAGAGGTGTATGTGACCCTAATGCCCCGCGCGTGGGTCCCTCTCTTGGGGAGGAGGATTTTCTTAAGCAGTCACTTTATTTGTATAAAATCCAAATATAAATAACTATTAATAGCAAAAGAAATAGAAACCAAGAACCCGTCGGCCCGTCTAGCCTCCCCTTTTCTCAAACCTTAATCAGTCGTCGTTCTCGTCTTAGATTCAGGAGCCGTATGTCTATCCCATGCATGTTTAATACCCTCACTGTATTACCCTCTACCACCTCTGCTGGGAGGACGTACCACTTATTCTACCACCCTCAAAGAATAACTTTGGTGGAGCATCCTATAACTTTAAAAAAAATATTCAATTTGCAAGCCTCTTTTTTCGGACTTGCCTGTGAAGGACTTTCTTTTTGTGAATATAGATTAGCGCATCGACAGCTTGACCGAGCAGAGTCTTAATGATCTGGAAAATGATTTGGAAGGAGACATTGGAGGTTATGTACCAACAGCCACTTCAGAGCAAACTTTGAGCAGTGGTCTTATCGCCTAGCAACCAATGAATCAGTGCTCCTGCTGATTGAACCACTCCATTAGTTGCTATGGCGATTAACCCATTTTACATACTTCACAGATTATTAAATTGGTCCTCATCCAGGATCTTACCTTCTCGTCGATTTTGTTTTTCTCGTCTCTGTTCGCTTTCACCATTTGCTCCAGATGCCCCCTCCCTGAATACTCCATCACCAGGCAGAGAGAAAGAGACGAGACCTGCAGAGAGGACGTCCGAGAAGTTTGTTGGATTTACTGGGCGGCAGATAATCACTAGAAGATTCGTTTTTTGGTCCATTCGGCGACGACATTTGGTTCAGAGAAAATTCCGAGGGCTTTTACCTTTCATTCATCCTCACTCGCACTCTCATTCACTCACACGCTCCCTACCTTCGCCGCTGACCGCTTCCGTGTCCCATCTCCTTTTCCGTAGCTTTGCTTCTTGTCTCGACTCTTCTTGTTCTTCTGTCTTCTTTCTTAATCCGTTTCTCCCCGATATCAGCTCCGTTATCCAGGCCTCGAGGAGCACTTCCGCAAAAGGGGCGGAGTCTCAACACACACCCTCTCCCCTGATTGGAGGAACAGAGGAGAGGCTGTCCCTGTGTTGCACGCCTTTTGCGGAAGGGCTCAGAGAGTCCAGAATATTGCAGATGGATTCATGGAGAAAGAGAAGCGATTTTGCACTTCTCTTTCTCCACATATCTGTCTGCGTTATTCCGGACTCTCGGGGCACTTCCACAAAAGGGCGGAGCTATGGGGACAGCCTCTCCCTGTTCCTCCAATCAAACGGCTTCTCCCACGATATATAATTAAGCAGGGGGGTTCTAAAACACATGCATTTCGCTTCCTATACACATACATTGTAAGCCTGGGAAAGGGGTCCTTCCCACAGATGCATCAATCAGTCAGTCTTTGCCAGATTTAAGTACTGGAGTTAAAGCTCCATCCGGCCAATCATTTCTTACCTTATTATCCCAGAACATGAAAAACTCCTTATATGGACAAATGTTGGGATGGTGCAGATCAAGCAGAACCAGCGACTGAAGAAAAAACAAAAAAGTTTCATATAAGGAAACATTTCTGGCCCCTTGACCTGTAATATTCAATAGAGAAACTGAGAAAAAGTATATAGTCATTTAGACCATTGACCACTGAGTGATTAAGGTTGAAGTCTTTACAGCAGGAGAAACTGGCGACTAGACGGGGGCCGGATGGGGCCAATCTGCCGGCAGGTTCTGAGTTTCTATGTTTCCTCATTTATTGACAGGAAATTCGCAGCCTGAACAGACTTTGCAAACATCATTTGGCCCATAAAAGAACTGGGTGACCTGCTTCTCGTTGTCTCCCTGTAACATAATTACCTCTTTTAACGCCAGATCTGCCCCGCGCTCGTCTGTGCACTCCACCTGCGACACGAAAAATGACATCAATATCTCGCCGTACAGATAAAGCGGACTTTATGAGACCTCGTTCAAAATCATCACCATTCGGCACCCGATGCTAATGAATTGTGTCAGGGAGACGTCAGCAATTGGGGCGGCATACGCTAACATTCAAGAGATTGGGGTCACTTAGAAATGTCCTTGTTTTTGAAAGAAAAGACAATTTTGTCCATTAAAATAACATGAAATGGATCAGAAATCCAGCGCAGACGGGGTTAATGTTGGAAATGAATATTGTAGATGGAAACGGCTGATTTTTAATGGAATCTCTTAATAGGCGTACAGAGGCCCTTTATCACTCCCATCACTCCTGTGTTCCAATGGCCCTTTATCACTCCCATCACTCCTGTGTTCCAATGGCCCTTTATCACTCCCATCACTCCTGTGTCCCAATGGCCCTTTATCACTCCCATCACTCCTGTGTTCCAATGGCCCTTTATCACTCCCATCACTCCTGTGTTCCAATGGCCCTTTATCACTCCCATCACTCCTGTGTTCAAATGGCATGTTGTGTTCACTGATCCAAGTTTAAGTCTAAAAGGCTTATTGATGGTTAGAAAACCCTTTAGGCAACTAGATGGGGCGACGGGGGTTGAACTGTCGGCAAGTTCTGTTTTTATTTATTTTTTTTACCTTTTTTATGGCATATTTTCCTTTTCCTCCTCTCTCTTCCACAAAACAGGTTTCCCCAAAAGCTCCTCTTTTCCATTCTTCAAGGACCTGCCGAGATTGAAATATAAATCAGGGACCCCCGACTCAGGGGCCACTTTTTATTACAGTTATAGATATATATATATATATATATATAAATATATGGAGAAGAGTCACAATAGCCCCATTGTACAGCGCTGCGGAATATGGTGGTGCTATATAAAATAATAAATAATAATAGCTCACAAAAAAGCTTGATGAAAAAATCTACTTTTCCCATAGTTACTGTTTTCTTTGCCATTTTTAATGTTTTGCCTGAATCCCTGAAACTACTGACTTTATTTCAACAGAAATCATAAAAATAATATAAATTTCTACTTTTTATGTCATATTATTAGTATAGAAAATAATAATAATAATATTTTTTGGGGGGGGTATTATCTCATGTAATCAGAACCCTAACCCTAATTTCCAGGAGTGCTGTCCCTTTAAATAATTAACCCTTTGTGTGACATGGAAATGAGGCATAGGGCATACACCGACTTCGATCGTTTTAAGTCTTCGTGATTACCTTGTATTTGTTCATGGTGTGTACCGGGGGAACGCGTTCAGAGCGGTATGTTTTAGTGAAAATGAAGATGTACCGCAAAAGACCTATCTCTCTAAGCGTTTTATGGTCGTTATGGAAACAGGACGCACCATGTTTGAGCATGCGCAGTCTCGGGAACATAGGAGCCGCGATTCAGGGCATGGAACGCAGCGGCAATGCGGCCTGCTCGGCGCGCACTAATGACGTTACAGGATTCATTGGTTGGCGCGCACGATGCCAACCACTGTGAAGCCGCTTGTTGGTTTCAGTACTTTTCCCATGCTGGCTGGCATGATGAGAGTGGTGGTTCCCATGCATGGCTGGCATGATGAGAGTGGTGGTTCTTTGACATCTGCAGAGCTACTCTTATGTGATATGTTTGTGTTAACTGAGGGGATAATAAGAGTCCCCGAAGTGTCACACATTTATAATAAAAAAAAACTTTTTTGGGGAATTAGGACAACTTTGTGTATTTTGTGTAAATTCTGCTTTTAAACAAGTAATACGGCCTATGCAGTCACAGAGACAAATCTTAGGGCGAATGGGAAGCGTCTCGGGGTGAAGGGGCAGATTCTTGTGAATGGAAAGCGTCTGGTGGTAAAGGGGCAGATTCTCGGGGTAAATGGGAAGTGTCTCGGGGTGAAGGGGCAGATTCTCGGGGTAAATGGGAAGCGTCTCGGGTTAAAGGGGCAGATTCTCGGGGTAAATGGGAAGCGTCTTGGGGTAAAGGGGCAGATTCTCGGGGTAAATGGGAAGCGCCTCGGGTTAAAGGGGCAGATTCTCGGGGTAAATGGGAAGCGTCTCGGGTGAAATAGAAGCTTTTAGAGTTAATGGGCAAAGTCTTGGGGTGAACAGGCGGATTCTCGTGGTTAAGGGGTGGATTCTCGGGGTGGGTGATTGGGCAGAATTACAGTGCGTGGGTAATTTCCTAACCCAAAATGAGCAGGCCCCTGAATTTGGGTCACGATGCGTAGATGTTGGGTTGCCCGCTGGCGTTGAGGTCTCCGCAGGGTGACAACCTGGTAAGGGTTGTGGTTGTAGATTCCCAGCTTTCTCTGGATCACACAGGAGACGGGGGTGTCTTATATGTATCTGCCTCTGCGCGGAGCCTCCTTTCTCTATTGTGGCTGGCTGAGTATACTGGGAGTTATAGCCCTCAGGAGTGGCAGAGATCCCTTATTCTGTTATCTTTTCTCATACATACAATTCACATTATTTTAAATAAAGTTTTATTTCCATTTATTATAAAAATGTGAAAAGAGGATGGAAAGCCTGAAGGAGACATGACCCCCCTCTCCTGCCCCTGACAGCTCTTCTGACCCCCTCTCCTGCCCCTGACAGCTCTTCTGTCCCCCTCTCCTGCCCCTGACAGCTCCTCTGCCCCCTCTCCTGCCCCCGTTCCCCTTACACACCCCAGTCTCAGCACACTTCTGCTCCATGTCCCCTTTATGCCCCCAATTATTTTCTTTATGCCCCCCTTCTCTGTCCCCATGCCCCCTCCCTCCTCCACCCCCTGTAGCCCCGCCCCTCGGCCGTGCCTGGCCCTTTAAGACTTGGCCTACGTGGCAGGCCCGGCAGTTCTGTGGGAGGAGCCCAGACACAGCCCGACTCGGCAGGGACAGGGAACGGGGCCGCAGCGCCATGGGCACCAACGACATGATGGGCACCGCCGAGGACTTCGCGGACCAGGTGAGATCCGCCTCAGGGGCAGGGGAGACAGGGAGAGAATACCCCAGGGGCAGGAGAGACACGTAGTGAAAGAGAATACCTCAGGGGCCCGAGAGACCCCCGCACCGGTCTGGGTGGGCACTGGGTGACAGCAGGCCCCCTGTCTGGCACATTATACACATACCTCGGGGCCTCAGGCCTAGTCACGCGCCCTATATCTAGGCTAAGTGCTTCCTGCCCCCCCCAATATCTGTGCCCAGGGCTTCCTGTAACCCCCCCAATATCTGTGCCCAGGGCTTCCTGTACCCCCCCCCCCCCATATCTGTGCCCAGGGCTTCCTGTAACCCCCCCCAATATCTGTCCCCAGCGCTTCCTGTACCCCCAGGCTCAGCTCCCCTAAGATCTGGGCCCAGTGATTTTAGTACCCCCATGCCCTTCTCTCCAGTATCCTGGCAGTACCCTCTGGGCAGAATATAAAATGTCTTACACCCTCTTCCTACCCAACTGAGCCAAGCTCTGACACATTTCCCTGGCATACCTCGCTCAGGACTGTTCTGGGGTGCAGGACAGCTGGCGTGTATTACACAAAAATATGTAATTTGTGCTCTATCTACCCCTTATATTCCATGCCGCCCTGGCATATTAACCCTTTCCCTTCATGCTTTCCTGCACCTGTAAGGGGGTTCCCTGCCTGTGCTTTACTGCCCCAAAATCTGACCCCTTACCCCACCCACTGCTAAAAAAAAAAAAACTGCCCCGGCTCACTCTACGCAGAATCTCAAAACCCGGTGCGTGCGTAGAGACCCCGGTGCGTGCGTAGAGACCCCGGTGCGTGCGTAGAGACCCCGGTGCGTGCGTAGAGACTCCTGTTATCGTGTCGGTGGTCTCCGGGTCGCGCCCCAGAGGGGGTGTCTAACTTTCTAATTTACTGCCCCTCGCCTTCATGCTAATGCAGAGGTTAAAAAGTCGAGCTGAATGTTAGTTTTTAGGGTGTTGTTGCCGAGGGTAACGTGTCTGCACCTGCCGTCTGCCCTGCTTACATTTTTCCTTTTTTATATATATATAATAAATACATGACCCGGACAGGAACCGGTTAAATACATCTCACTGTTTATCCCTTTATCTCCTGACGCTGAGCAGATGTTCAACTAAAGGTTTCCTAGAAACGCATGGACTGTATCCGCTAACGAGTTCTCTTATTTCTTACCCCTCATCTGTGCTCTGAAAGCTGTGACCTCTGTATAATAAAATGAATATACCCCCCCGGCACTGTATACAGTAATATAACCCCCCCAGCGCTGTATACAGTAATATAACCCCCCCGGCACTGTATACAGTAATATAACCCCCCCAGCGCTGTATACAGTAATATAACCCCCCCAGTGCTGTATACAGTAATATAACCCCCCCAGTGCTGTATACAGTAATATAACCCCCCCAGTGCTGTATACAGTAATATAACCCCCCCCTTCCCTTGTCTGGGATTTATCTAATTTTTTCCCAATAAACTCCCTTTATCTGTAGATCTGGAGTCGCCGTTGCTGTCAGTCATGTGATCTTTTGGTTGAGTTTTCCGGCTCAATCACGACACTGAGCTGATGCTTTATGGCAATGCTAATGAAGTCCCTCCTCAATAGACTTTCATTAGTCAGAGAGTCCGTCTGGGGGATTAAGACTGAGCCATTCTATTGTTTCCCACAGGCAGTATGATAAGGAGTCGGGGGGTTTAGTAGATCGGGGATCAGATAACAGAGCGAGAATCATACAAACGGCTGATATGCAGCTGCCGGAAAATGTTATATTATGGGGCAAAAACTACAACTGGGGTAAAAAAGAAAAAAACTGCTGAATATTTCTGTAAAACGTTAATCCGATCCTAGTAATAAGTGTGATTTTTGACGTGCGGTCCTTTTTATTGAGATGTATAAACGTTTACTTTTTGGGTCATTTTCTATGATGTGTATCAAGTAATGGTTACTGTTATTTTTACACGATCCCAAATCCTGTCACTCACAGCCAGCCCCGGAGTACATTTTCTAAAGCCCCATTGAAACTCGAGCTCTCCCCCCCAATCTGCCCCCTGTTAACCCCTTCTCCTTTCTCTCCTAGGTCTCTTCGGTTAGTTTCCGTTCCCGTTCTGCGCGTTCGTAAAGCGAGTGCTGAGTATCTGGCCGCACGCCGCGTGTGTGTTCTGTGCCGCTGACGGCGTGCATCGCCCGCGCTCTCGTAACGTTTCAGCACACGGCGGCCTTTGCCTTGACCTGCGCGGGACCTTGACGGGGTCTCGCTTGGCTGGAACAGTTATAAATAAACAGTGTCTGTTACACGAGAGCATGCGCGATCGCAAACGCAGGGACTTCTAACTGCTTTGCATCTTCCTCTGTGTGTGTGGTGGGGGGGTTGCCCGCGATGCATGGTGTGTGACAGCGAGTGCCGGGCAGTTGTCGCTCGCTCGTTCCTGGTCCCCGGGGGGGTTTAAGGTCGCCCTCGCGTCCCTGGAGTCTGGATCCCCGGATCTTTGTCCCTCATGCGCGGGATAAATGAAGAGCCTGGCCCTTTAACCCATTGTGAGCCTGTACATGTACGGGCTTTGTCATGAAGGGGTTAAGAACGGACCTGCTCTCCTCCTGGGTTTCCTAATGCCTCATAGCCGCGGATAAACGGAGTCAGTAGCCAGAAGCGACGTAGCCGGTCCGTCCCGGTGATCCCCAAGCTTTGCGCTGTATGGGATTTCAGGCCCCCGGGGGCCGTCACGAGCCTTTTAGCCGCGTGATCTGCGATCCAGGCGCTTGTACCGAGGAATCGAGAGGTTTCTTTCGACTTTCTGTATCCTTTCCTCCTTAATATCCCCCAATTGCCTCTAAAACCCCAAGGCAGGGCTCCTCATAGAAGGATCTAACTCCTGCCGGGATCTGTACGGGTGTAGTGAGACCATGTGCGGAGGAGATTCTCTTTCTAGTGATCCCTATCAATCAATCAATTACCCCAAAGGCTTCTATAGAAGCTTCAGTAACAGAGATGGAGTTTGTTGGTAACCCGAGTGATGACCCCTTAATAACTCCATGTGAAGAACCTCCGGGGCCGGACTAGGAGCCCCCCTCGTGCATGAGCATGTCCCTAGAGCCACGTATGTTCTGCGCATGTACAGCGTGTCAGTGTGCCTTCTCTCTCGCCCGCCTGACGCCCGTCTCTCCCCGCAGTTCCTCCGCGTCACCAAGCAGTATCTCCCGCACGTCGCCCGGCTCTGCCTCATCAGCACCTTCCTGGAGGACGGCATCCGGATGTGGTTCCAGTGGAGCGAGCAGAGAGATTACATCGAGGCGACGTGGAGCTGCGGCTACGTCCTGGCGTCGGTCTTCGTCCTCATCAACCTGTTCGGACAGTTAGGTGAGGCGTCGCCCGGCGGTCTGTTAAACCCGTGTATATATGTATGTATGTATGTATATATATATATATATATATATAACATAAACCGCTATTAATATTTCCGTTTTATTCCCCCCGGGGTCGCGCAGGTGGCTGCATACTGGTCCTGAGCAGAAACTTCGTACAATATGCCTGTTTTGGACTGTTTGGGATTATCGCGATGCAGGTGAGTACGCAAGATCCTCAGCCATCTACCTGGGGGGGGGGATTCTCGCAAACTCTTGGTGTCTCCCACCTGCTCCTCCCCCAAACATCCTGGGATTATGGGGGGAAATATCCGGCGTCATCGTCTTTATCCTATATGTTGTGCTTTTCTAAATCCCTGGTAACCCCAACCTGTTCAATAGACTTACACGCAGTCAGTGCTTGATAAAGGACCATTGGAACACAGGAGTGACGGGAGTGATAAAGGGCTATTGGGACACAGGAGTGATGGGGGTGATAAAGGGCCATTGGAACACAGGAGTGATGGGAGTGATAAAGGGCCTTTGGAACACATGAGTGATGGGAGTGATAAAGGGCCATTGGAACACAGGAGTGATGGGAGTGATAAAGGGCCATTGGAACACAGGAGTGATGGAAGTGATAAAGGGCCATTGGAGCACAGGAGGGATGGGAGTGATAAAGGGCCATTGGAGCACAGGAGGGATGGGAGTGATAAAGGGCCATTGGAGCACAGGAGTGATGGGAGTGATAAAGGGCCATTGGAGCACAGGAGGGATGGGAGTGATAAAGGGCCATTGGAACACAGGAGTGATGGGAGTGATAAAGGGCCATTGGGACACAGGAGTGATGGGAGTGATAAAGGGCCATTGGAACACAGGAGTGATGGAAGTGATAAAGGGCCATTGGAACACAGGAGGGATGGGAGTGATAAAGGGCCATTGGAACACAGGAGGGATGGGAGTGATAAAGGGCCATTGGAGCACAGGAGTGATGGGAGTGATAAAGGGCCATTGGAACACAGGAGTGATGGGAGTGATAAAGGGCCATTGGAACACAGGAGTGATGGGAGTGATAAAGGGCCATTGGGACATAGGAGTGATGGGAGTGATAAAGGGCCATTGGAACACAGGAGTGATGGGAGTGATAAAGGGCCGTTGGAGCACAGGAGTGATGGGAGTGATAAAGGGCCATTGGAACCCAGGAGTGATGGGAGTGATAAAGGGCCGTTGGAGCACAGGAGTGATGGGAGTGATAAAGGGCCATTGGAACACAGGAGTGATGGGAGTGATAAAGGGCCTCTGTACGCCTATGAAGAGATTCCATTAAAAATTAGCCATTTCTAGCTTCAATAGTCATTTACAACATTAACCCCGCCTGCGCTGGATTTCTGATCCTTTTCATATTATTATTATAGGTAAAATGTGCTTTTCCTTCAAAAACAAGACCCCAGACTTTTGTACAGCACTGTGTATTTAATGTTTTAGTTTTTCTCTCTCACGCCTCTGTATCTATTATACTAAACTGCTTGTAAATAATTCGCTTCCTTTTCCCCGTTTGTTTCTGTCAGACTATCGGGTACAGCATCCTCTGGGACCTGAAATTTCTAATGAGGTCGGTATATTTCAATGAAAAATCTGTGCTTTTTTGTAAAAACCCTTTTACCGTGCGTTAGGTGTGTGGCCGGGGGGGGGGGCATTAGACCGAATTGCGTGACGCAGCAGATAATTAAAACTTCCGCCACCTTTAACGTGAAAGGATTCCCTACCGTGATCCAACCCTGGGGGGCATTCAGTGAGGTCGGACTCTTTAAAGGGAAATCCTCTTTTTTTTCTTTTCTTTATTTGTCTTGGTTTTCCCCCAATTTCCAGGTGCCAATTAGTTTAGGAAACCGTCTTAAAGACCCTAATCCTGCTTCACTTTTCCCCAGCAATTCTTTGGCATCGGATTTCTGACATTTGTGTTTTGTTTTTGTTTTGTTTTTTAAATGGTATTTGGGTAAAACGAAAAATAATATTAAGACGACATAAGCTTAGAATATTTTAGATTGCAACATTCTATGATTTTCTTTGTCTTTTTGTTACATTGCTTAACGGTGACGCCTGTTCTTTTGGTCTAGGAACCTGGCCCTCGGGGGTGGGCTGCTTCTGCTTTTGGCCGAGTCCCGGTCGGAGGGTAAAAGCATGTTTGCTGGGGTGCCCACCATGGGTGAGAGCTCCCCGAAGCAGTACATGCAGCTCGGAGGGCGAGTGCTGCTCGTCCTCATGTTCATGACCCTGCTTCACTTCGACGCCAGCTTCTTCTCCGTAAGTCGCCGCGTTCCTGACCGTCCAACCCAACAACGGCAGCAGGGAAATCAGCGGCCAATAACTTATTACCTATGCTGGTTCCAGGCCTGCGTACAACGGCTGATATAACCCAAGCGGGTGGCGATTCGCTTCTTAATCACTACTTCTGGTGATGCCATAAAAATATTTAGAATTTGGGTTTTATGTGTAATATATATATATTTTTTTTTTCTATTCTTACTTTGTTCCATTAATAAGGATTCGGGTTTAGAACAAGCAGTTTAGCTGCAGTTGAAAGGGTCCCATTCCTGGGGGGGGTCAGCGTTTGGGAGTGCCATGCCCGTCTTACAAGCTTACAATTACAAGCGATTTTAATTTGCCCCTAATTGCGTTTTTTCCACCGTTTTTAGATTCTGCAGAACATCGTCGGCACGGCTCTGATTATCCTGGTGGCCATTGGCTTCAAGACGAAGTTAGCGGCGCTCACCCTGGTCATCTGGTTGTTCGCCATCAACGTCTACTTCAACGCCTTCTGGACCATCCCGGCCTACAAGCCCATGCACGACTTCCTCAAGTACGATTTCTTCCAGGCCATGTCTGTCATCGGAGGGCTGCTCTTGGTGGTCGCCCTGGGCCCTGGTGGGGTGTCCATGGACGAGAAGAAGAAGGAGTGGTAATGACCCCACGAGAGCGACGCTGAAACATCTCCCCCCTTCCTCTTCCTACCTCCGCCGTCTTCTATCCCCGACGCGTTCCATCATGCAGTATCGATCCAGACCCTTTTTGTAGACCGATTGCTTACCTTGGTCACCTGTATTGTGGCTGCACTGAGGAGCATGTGTTACCAAGATACTCTGTACCCCAATAAAATGCAGTATGAGGGGCTTTTTAGAGGGGGGGGCTTTTTCACCCTCCTCCTCACTCACTCTAAAAGAAATACTTGTGGCCTTTTGAACGAGGATTCTATCCCACCCCCTATCAGCAAAGCCCCTGAGTGTTGTCCTCCCTGGACAAACCACCAGCGAACCCATGCAGTAGTGGAAAGGTTGCGATTATTTTGTCCTCCCCGCGTTTTGCCCCCCCCACCCCATATTTTGTTTTCCTTTTTTAAACGCTGTGGTTTGTTCAGGATTCGGCAGGACTCGGCGCTGTGTAATTTTAAAAAGACTGCACCAGGCTAAACGACAATGTTGTGTGTGTGTGCGCTGCATAAACCTGCCCCCGTGCTGCTCCCTGAAAAGTATCGGGGTGCAGACCATCGGATAACAATAAAATGTAATAAAAAAACCCGGAAAATATTCCCCGTACTGGGAATTCATCTTGGAAATCTCATAATGAAATCGCCGTCATAAACCCGTGCGTTTTTACATCCGTCGGCACGGCGCGGGGTTATCGGAGGGGTGCCCCGGCCGTCGGTGATTCCTGACGATGGAAGCGGTTTCATCTCGCGTCCTTTCCAACAGTTTGTACAAATTGGCTTTTTTTTTTTGCCGTTCTCGTACATAGAGATGTTTTTTGGGGTTGTTTATATGCCAGCTCTGGTAAAAGATTCAAACTTTCTGCTCCGATCCTGCAGGCGGCTGATAGCCGACGTCTGACATTCATTCTGATCTCGGGGAAATAGGATGCTGTCCGTTAAATCAGATGCTCAATAGGAACAACACATTTAGGGGGGCTCCCTGTTAAAGCGGTCCCTTTAATCGGGTTACGTTAATGTGGGGCTCCATGATCACGGATGGGGGGGTGAGGTGACCCCAACTCTGTTGGCTTTTATGCCGTCTCTGAACTGTTGAGATTCTCTTAACTCGTGTTGGAATGGAAGTGATCCAGTATACAGTGAGTCGTTGGGTTTCCTCCTTATGTAAATGATGAGATTATAGAGAATAAAGTTAATAAAACTAAAAACCCTCCCTAATTAATGTTACCCCCTCCCCACACCAGCCTCCTGGGTGCAGTCATGTGACTTTGTGGGCTTCATTCAAGACACAGAAACGTAATAAACTCTGGAAGACGGTAAATAGGGCCGGCGGGGACCCTCTCACTGCAAGGCTGAAACCCCTGTCGCATTTTGCGCCGGTTCCCCATGTTTTTTTTTTTTAATTTATTTCGCCGGACCTTTCCCCGCTCGTCTGGTGTGCCTGTTGTGCGAGAATTTAAGAGACCCCTGAATTATATGGGAGATGACTTGAAACGCGCCATAAATGTATATTTTATTTCACAAAATAACCTCTGTAAAGATGTTTTCTAACCCAATGGTGCAAGCGAGCGAGCAATCGTGTATTACCGGCTGGCAGCCACAGGGGGGCAGTGTTGTAGAGGCGATCACTCTGCTACATTGTATCAGGACACGGGATACATGTGCTTGTTTGTTTACGGGTAAAACATTACCTTGGTTTCCATGGGGATTGCTCCGTATTTTGTACAGGGTCCCTGATTTTCTATTACGAATAATAATAACTTTGTCTCTTCCCGCGTCTTAAAATAATGATTTCTGAGCAACCGTAAGATTTAAGAGGAAAATAACATATCTTGGTTAAGGGGGTCAGACGTTTTTCACAACTTAACTCTTCTGAGGCAGATTTCTGTCATAAAGACTTTAGCGTCTATGGAGGAACAGACTTCATTAGCATTGCCATAAAGCATCAGCTCAGTGTGGTGATTGGGCAGGGAAAGTCACCCCAAATATCACGACTGACAGCGACGACCGCTCCAGATCTGCAGATAAAGGGAGTTTATTGGAACAAAATGAGATAAACAGGATTTTGTTACCGACCAACATTACTGTATACAGCGCTGGGGGGTTATATTACTGTATACAGCGCTGGGGGTTATTACTGTATACAGCGCTGGGGGTTATATTACTGTATACAGCGCGGGGGTTATATTACTGTATACAGCGCTGGGGGTTATATTACTGTATACAGCGCTGGGGGGTTATATTACTGTATACAGCGCCGGGGGTTATATTACTGTATACAGCGCTGGGGGTTATATTACTGTATACAGTGCTGGGGGGGTTATATTACTGTATACAGCGCTGGGGGTTATATTACTGTATACAGTGCTGGGGGGTTATATTACTGTATACAGCGCTGGGGGTTATATTACTGTATACAGTGCTGGGGGGTTATATTACTGTATACAGCGCCGGGGGTTATATTACTGTATACAGTGCTGGGGGGGTTATATTACTGTATACAGCGCTGGGGGTTATATTACTGTATATAGTGCTGGGGGGGTTATATTACTGTATACAGCGCTGGGGGTTATATTACTGTATACAGCGCTGGGGGTTATATTACTGTATACAGCGCTGGGGGGTTATATTACTGTATACAGCGCTGGGGGTTATATTACTGTATACAGTGCTGGGGGGTTATATTACTGTATACAGCGCTGGGGGTTATATTACTGTATACAGTGCTGGGGGGTTATATTACTGTATACAGCGCTGGGGGTTATATTACTGTACACAGCGCTGGGGGTTATATTACTGTATACAGCGCTGGGGGGTTATATTACTGTATACAGTGCGGGGGGTTATATTACTGTATACAGCACTGGGGTGTTAGATTACTGTATACAGTGCTGGGGGGGTTATATTACTGTATACAGCGCTGGGGGGGTATATTACTGTATACAGTGTTGGGGGTTATTACTGTATACAGTGCTGGGGGGGTATATTACTGTATACAGTGTTGGGGGTTATTACTGTATACAGCGCTGGGGGGTATTACTGTATACAGCGCTGGGGGTTATATTACTGTATGCAGCGCTGGGGGGTTATATTACTGCATACAGCGCTGGGGGGGTATATTACTGTATACAGTGCGGGGGGGTTATATTACAGTATACAGCACTGGGGGGGTATTACTGTATACAGCGCTGGGGGTTATATTACTGTATACAGCGCTGGGGGTTATTACTGTATACAGTGCTGGGGGGTTATATTACTGTATACAGCGCTGGGGGGGTTATATTACTGTATACAGCACTGGGGGGGTATTACTGTATACAGCGCTGGGGGTTATATTACTGTATACAGTGCTGGGGGTTATATTACTGTATACAGTGCTGGGGGTTATAGTACTATATACAGCGCTGGGGGTTATATTACTGTATACAGCGCTGGGGGTTATATTACTGTATACAGTGCTGGGGGTTATAGTACTGTATACAGCGCTGGGGGTTATATTACTGTATACAGCGCTGGGGGGTTATATTACTGTATACAGAGTTGGGGGTTATTACGGTGTTGGGACATATAGAGCGTAAAGAAAACAGATTTATTTTCATGTTTTGAAAGCCGGCCCCCGGGTGAAAGAATCCAATAAACGTCACGTATGTAAAGGGGGTTTAGTATGTGAGGTCGGTGAGAATGGGGGGGGGGGCTCCGGACCAGGTGTCCACGTCTGCACTCGCCTCGGGAACTCCAAACACCCGCTGCGGTCGAAAAGTTAACGAGAAAGCCTCGGCTCAACAAAATAACGGCAGCGGTCGGGAGGCAGCCTCGGGTACCAACTACCAACGCAGTTGAGTGAATGGAATGTCGCCCGCAGTGTGTGGCGTCGTACGTCCCACTTTGTGTAAGAACGGGCAGGTTGGGCACCGATGTGAGAGCGTCGCCGCCGTCTTTAGACAGTTCTGAGGTTTGCCGCGTTCATGTTGCGGCTGACCTTGCGTGGGGAGGAATAATTCAGGAGCCGTGTAGTCTAAATAGGATTCTCCCAGACCTTGAAAAGAACACGGCGAGAAAATTAACCCTTAAAACACCGATGGTCAGAGCGTTTGCTGGGTATGGGGGTATCACAGGGTTGTACGGCCCTAAAAGTCACTCTAGTACCCCACGTGGCCCCAGCAGAAGGGACACCATATAAAATGATTCATCTTCGGGAGAAGCTGCAGCTCCACAGTCTCATCCAGTCTTGGGTGATTGAACTCCCCGGGGCCATAACCCTAAATTCCATGAGCGTAGACGTAAGCGTGCGCCAACAGAAGGCAGGAGGCGTATTCCGGGGTAGGGGGGGCAAGTCCTGGGGGCAGATCCTACCGGGGGATGGGGGGGGGCAATAGGATGACCATTTACTTAACAGAGCTGTTGGACATCGGAATTCTCACGGTGCTTCGTATCCTCGCTGCACATCCTTAAGGAGCAGAGCATGGTATATGATGTCATAAGTCAACGGAGAGGACAGCCACACCGCAGTAAGGGTTAATAAGGGGCAGCAGGGGCAGGAAGGGGCGCTGCACTGGATCAGTCCTTTAACCTAAATATACCGTTGGCAGGAGGCAGAGAACTGGCTTTAATAATGAGGAGGGAGAAGGAGGGCTCTGTGTGCCCAAAATGCCCCCCCCTCCCCCTCCCCCTCCAACAAAGTTACATTGGATGCTATTAAAACGTAAAAAAAAATTAAGTTACACTTCTGTACGACTTACATTTTTTTTTTTTAAGAAAAATACAATTTTCTCCCCCAAATTCTTGCTCGTCACCCTGCCAAAAACAAAAATTTTTATCTGCAGCTGAATAACAAAACAGGGGTACTGACACGCGTGCCGGTGCAGCTGCTGCAGAACCTCTTGGGCCAGACAGCTTCCATTCGCTGCTCTTCCCCCCATCTCTGCCCAAGAGGTTCTGCAGCTGCTGATACCCCCCAGCCCCCCCATCTAACACAATGTAGTTGCCACTTGCCAGTGATTTCCTTTCCTCCCCCAGTAGAGGAAGTGTAAAGGTTACTGGTGGTGTCATCTGTCCCAGTATGAGAGTCCCCCCCTGGATTGGCCCTCCTCCCTCCCCCTCCGGGTGGAGCTTCCCTGCCCCCAGCCCTGCATATTCACAGTGCTGCAGGACTGGGGACAGTTCCCTGGGATCCCTCTGCTTCAGATCACTGGAGATCTAACGGATCCCTGCTGTCTGCTGAAGGATCCACTAGCCACTAAGGATAGAGGGGGGATCTACTAGATTCCCAGAGCCCCCAATGTGATCCTGTGTGCCCCTCCTGAACCTTCCCCTCCTGTGCAGCAATCCAGGTCAGTTCTCTCTTTCTTCGCAGGGGATGGGGGCAATACTGGGGATGGGGGGGTAACTGAACAGATCCTCTGCCCCCGGGCTGGGGAGGACCTTGTGGGCTCATTAACCCCTTGGGGGTATTTGGGGTCCATTATAAATCTTTGTGCCCCTCTCTACTCTCTAAACTTCATGAACTTCTGCTGAGAATCCGAAATGATGATTTTTTTTATTGAATATACAGAATATTGGTAAATAGTCTGCTGGGGGTTGTTTACTGCATGCGTGTTACGGGCGATGCATGCATGTGCGTTACAGATCCACACGCGTGCAATATTTACACGACTTTCTTTTATTATATTTTTTGTTCTACGTGAAACCTGCAACAATGTTTACAAAGAACGGGGTAATTAATAATTATTACACGGAACGCTTCCTTCCATGGACAGAAGTCGGGTTTATTTAGAAATATTTGTATTATTATTATTATTATGTCTAAAATCCTAAAAATAGAAAAACAAACAGAGGATTAGATGTGTGTGTATGTGTGTATATGTGTGTATATGTGTGTGTGTGTGTGTGTATAAATGTATGTATGTATGTATGTATGTATGTGCCTGTATGCATGTATTTATGTATGTGCGTGTGTATGTATATATATATATGTGTGTGTATATGTATGTGTATATGTCTGTGTGTGTGTATGTATATGTGTGTGCGCGTTGCGGTAAAGTACCTCTTAGGACACGTCTAGAGCCGCGGGGACAGTTTTCAGGCTTTTGTGGCACCAACTCAGTCAAACATACAAAGAAAATCCGACTCCGATGTACAAGGCTCAGTGTACAGCGCCCCCCCGACACAGAACCAGCCGGCTACGCCAGAATATACACAATATACAGAATATACAACATACACAGAATATACACAACATACACAATATACAGAATATACAACATACACAGAATATACACAACATACACAATATACAGAATATACAACATACACAGAATATACACAACATACACAATATACAGAATATACAACATACACAGAATATACACAACATACACAATATACAGAATATACAACATACACAGAATATACACAACATACACAATATACAGAATATACAACATACACAGAATATACACAACATACACAATATACAGAATATACAACATACACAGAATATACACAACATACACAATATACAGAATATACAACATACACAGAATATACACAATATACAGAATATACAGAATACACAAAATACACAAAATACACAGACTAATACAGAATATACAGAATATACACAGAATGCACAGAATATACAGCATACGCCTCGTGACACCTGGGGGCGCAGGTACCCCTCCTACTCCTTCTGAGACAGATATAATACAGCGAGAGTGAGAGAGACCCTGACCCTCCACCCGGCAGAGTTACACCCGGGGCACCTGTGTGAATTGGACCAGCGGTTAACCCCTTAGTCACTGGGATAAACGGCTCTTTCCAATCTCCTGCTTACATAGAAGCCATCTTTCACCCCGTCACAGTGTATGTGTGTGTGTATATATATATATATATATATGTGTGTATATGTGTATGTATGTATGTATATGTGTGTATATGTGTATGTATGTATGTATATGTGTGTATATGTGTATGTGTATATATGTACGGATGTATGTGTATGTATATATGTATATGTGTATGTATGTATGTATGTATGTGTGTATATATATGTATATGTGTGTATGTGAGTATATGTATGTATTTGTGTATGTATATGTGTATGTATGTATGTATGTATGTATGTATGTATATATATGTATATGTGTGTATGTGTATGAGTGTTGTATTGGGGCTTGTGTTGTAGGGAAGGTGAAAATGAGCAATAACATGAAAGTTACCAAAATGCAGAATTGAGAGAATATTATCGCACGTCGGGAGAAACGAGTCCTGGTCCTGGGAGCTCACAATCTATTAGTCGGTTACGTATATTATGGATAACGCTGTCTGGTTAACGCACCTCCAGTCCGTGTTAATTCCTCCCCGGGATTATTACGAATCAGGGGGTCCTGCCGGTACCGGACCTCAAAGCCAAACGATGTTACCCCTCCCCCCAAAAAACTCAGAAAAAACTCTGCCATAAAGCGAGCAGAACGGAAGCCGCCGTACCGCGGGCCACGGGAGGTAAAAACCAACGCGATTTGTGTTCTGTTTTTTCATTCAAAAAAGAGACCTCCGAGGTTCTGAAAGCTGATGTCATTGTTCATCTCTCTCTGTTGGCTGATAAAAGGTATGAACATCGACTAAAGAGCGGAGCGGTAAAGCGAGGATGCCGAGTGATTTAAAGATGACACCCCAACATTCCCTTACTGTATTAGCCTCTACCACCTCTGCTGGGAAGCTGCTCCACGCCTTCACCACCCTGTTAGTAAAGTAAAACTAAAAAAGAGAGAGAGATGGAGGAGAGAAGAGGGAGAGAGACAGTTAAATATATAAAGGGGATTAATAAAGGACAGGAGGGAATTTACGACCCCACGTAAAGATGAAAATAAGCAATATAAATGGATTAAAACCCTCTTTATGATTATTCCTCCCCAGTAAGCTGCTTGCACCCTATGGTTAAGTGTGACTGTTGCTGATTGGTTCAGGCAGGTTGGGGGGAGGAGATAGGAAATGTATCAGGTGATGCTGAGCCTGCCACAGGCTGCCACCGATCTCAGCTTCTGGGCGAACGAGCGACACCGATCCCCGTTACGGGGCAAAAAACAGCTATTTCTGCAAATCTATGTGTGTGATAGTAAATAAAGTCGCCCGCGCCCCCCCCCCCCCCCGCTTTCACGCCTTTTATCATCGCCGGCGGCTGGCTGGTATTTCGAGTCTCCGGCCGCGTTTGTTGGCAGCGGCGATGTTTGTGATCCGTCCGATCCATCGACTCTGCAATTCCAGAAATGCCAACAGCAACGCAACGGCAACGATAACGCAACAATAACGCAACATAGTAACACTAACAATAATGTAACAAAACAATAACGCACCAACACTGTAACCCTTAACGTACCAACACTAATAATAATATAACCGCAACAACACAACACAAACAATAATGTAACAATAATGTAACACTAACAACGCACCAACAACACTGTAACCCTTAATGTACCAAAACTGACAATAATGCAACATAACAACACTAACGACGCAACATAACACTGCGACAACACTAACAATAATATAACAACACTAACAGATAATGTAACGAAACAAGAATGCACCAACACTGTAACCCTTTATGTAAAAACACTAATAATAAAATAACCGCAATGTCACAATCTGTATAAATTTCTGCATTTTTGCTGATTGGATAAAAATAAAACCGTTTATTTGCATTTTTTATTTTTTTTCAGTTTTTTTCCCCTGACTTTCTTCCGCTTCGATCGCCGTCCGTCAGACGGCCGCCTGCTTATAACAGAAAAATCCCAGAGCCCCGGGTGAGATTTCATCGCATTAACAGGATTTTACCTCGTTTTTCTTTATTGCGGGGGCACAGAATACTTGGGGTTAAATTTGGCAAAAAAAAAGGGGGGGAAAGCATTTATTGAGCGGCCCTCCGTATAATGAATAAGGGAATTCGTGTTAACCCTTTGGCAATCAAACAGTTAAATACCCGCTGCCAACCTGCGCAGGAGCTGCTGTTAGTAGCAGAATTTTCCTTTCGCTGTTTCGTTGCCCAAAATGAGCTGATTTTTCCCCAACACAGAACTGGCACATTTTTGGAACTTTTTTTTCCCTAGTCTTTCAGCCAGAAAACCTCAGTTCTGTCCTCGTAAAATGCTGCGTCTCCCCCAGGCGTGGCCGCGCATGGATTGTTCCCGTATTCACCTATGGTGAAACTGAAATTCATTTAACCCCCAGAGTGCCAAAAAAATTGTTTAAAAATGTATTTTGACCCAAAAAATGCCAAAGGGGTCGTGCAGACCGCCATCTGCTACAGCATCAGCCATCATATTTCAGCGCGATGAACCTCGTTTAATAAATAACCCCGGGAGTATTCGGTAGGAGAGCAAACAGGGAGGCGGGGCTTAAATACAGATGTATAAAGCGCTGCTACGGCAAACAAATCGGGCGCCAGGAAAGAGAATGAACGAAATAAACGATGTTTTGACTTAATTCTGAGTTACAGAGACAAAAATATTCAGTAAACCGGAGCGGGGGGGGGGCATCCAGCCGTTGGGTTAACACCGCGGGGGCTCTTTAAATGTTTGTGATGCTCCTTTTTGCAGGACCCCCCCCCCCCCACTATCTGTATTTACCCCTCTCCCCCAGCCGTCCCCATCCCCCAACCCAGCAGCTGCCTTCCGTCCATGGAATGCCGATAGAATCCTGGAGATACGGGAAAGAATGTTATTTAACCCCCGAGATACAGCAGGGAGCGTCGGGGCGAAACACGTCGGGGGAAGCGGTCTGGTGACTCGCTGGACGGTGCCGATCGGAGACACCGCTGGCTGCCAGAACTCCGATACCCGTTAATGCGGAGAGGGTGCGTTCTACCCGGGAGTTACCATAGTTACGCTTCTATTCACGCTTTCCTTTTACGTTCGCTCCGTTTTAAGAGATTCCTCCCCGTTTTTGGCGCGTCGCCCAGTCGCAGCGAGATGAGACGCAGGATGGTTTTCTCGCCCCGTGGACACCCCGGCGGTCCGGTGACTTAGGGCAAGAGCCCCCCCCTATTCACAAGTAATAGTGACCCTACTAGTGTGATGGAGCCTATCGTTCAACAAGATACAGTACTGCTGGTGACTGCATCAGCCCATTTTGGGCTCAATGAGTTAATTTCGATCATTTCCAGAACCCCGCCAGCTGTATAGATCCTCCGTGTTATAACTTTCCCCCCGTACTGGATCAAACATGCTTTTTTCTCTCATGTGAGCAGCGGCAGAAATCGTCGTCTTCCTGTTCATTAAAGAATACGTGTCTCGGATTATCTTTTGCAAGGAAGCGAACCTTTATGGGCTCCTTCTATATGTTTTAATTTTTTTTTCCTTGGTGTGTATTTATAAGGGTGTGTCTATTTACTTAATTGTTGGTGTTAATTATAGTGCCCTGTGATTATCTTTTGCAAGACTCTTATAATGTGGTCCATACGTTTATTCCCAACCTTCATGGGCTCCTTCTATGTGTTTTTAATGACTCCTTTATATAGGTGTAACTATTGACTTCGTTGTAGGTGTTAATAATTTAATTTATGGGCTTTTAATGATCCCTTTCCATAGGTGTGTCTAGTTACTTAATCTCAGGTGTTTTGGGAGGGGGTGTTTTTTGGTGTTGATTGGCGTTTCTGTTCCCGTTGTTCGGATGCCGCGTCCGTGTAAAGGAATAAACACGTTTGTACTTTAATATGACGTCATGTGTGGGATTTCGCACCCCCCCCCCCAAACCGGCAGGTTTATAAATTCCTTTTCGCCAGGTTGTGGGCCGGGGTCCAGAAAGTAGCGCGGATTCCCAAAACTTTGTCCGTCACATAAATGTTAATAATTTTTCCCGCAAAATAAACTATTTTTGGTTGCGATGTCACCAGAACTCTGGCCGCAGAAACCTTGAACCTGGGGAATACGCAGCGAAATGTTCAGCAAAATGTTTGTTTTGAGACATTTTTTTAACCGGACATTGAACCCCCCAATCCCCCCCCCCCCCCGCAGGCAGCGCACTTAAAAGGGAACTTTACTGAGAGGGTGGTAGATAAGTGGAACAGCCTCCCAGTAGAAGTGGTAGAGGGTAATACAGTGAGGGTATTAAACACGCATGGGATAGACTTACGGCTCCTGAATCTAAGACGAGACCAACGACTGATTAAGGTTTGGGTCTGGATTTGGCCTGGAGTCCTGCACCAGTTCTATATCATGGAGCAAAGATACACAATTAAAATTGCATGAGAAAAAATGTAAAAATCAAGATTTTTTTGGGGGGGGGGGGAGGGGGGGCTCTATTTTATTGGGATATTGGGATAAATGTAGCAAAATACACCATTTTAAGTAAAATATATTTAAAACATTTTTTTAATTTCATTTATTTTACTATAAGATAAGAAAACAAAATATTTAAGATTAACACATTTACATTTTTTTAAACCAACTCTGAAAAAAAAACATTTTTTCACTTCCTGTGGAACAGACCGTCCGCAACACAACAGGAAGTGGAAGGTGTTCCGATAAAATGCCCCCCCCCAGTCTTAAAATATCTATTTTTTTTTATCTGTAAAAAATATTTTCGTGAATGTTATGAAATTATTTTAGGTGCGATCAGCAGGTTTTCTTTAACGAATGTATAAATTTGGCTAATTCTGGGAGGAAGGGAGTGAAATCGTCCAAACTTTGGATTTGTTTCAGGACGGGATAATGACACGAGGCAGGGAAATGGGCCAGATTTGGGGCCGTTCTCTATTGTGCCCCTTTGTGCTCAGCTCTGTCCCCGGGCCCGAGCGGATTTGCCTCCTCGACAGGCCTGGAACTTTCCAGAATAAGCGGGATTCTCTGCTCTCCGCCATTCAGTACAGTTAATTGAGTCACCTGCATTCAAGCAGGGATATCAACCATAACATACTGGGAGCAAAAACAGTCAGACTGTGCGACCTGCAGAATCTGCCCCGAGACTGGGGCAAAAACCAACGACTGATTAAGGTTTGAGTCGTTACAGCAGGAGAAACGGGCGACTAGACGGGGGCCAAATGGGGGCCGAACTGCCGGCAGGTTCTATTTTTCTGAGTCAACTATCTAAAATAATAAAATTCATTTTTTGGGCTTCTGGCACTTTGCCTTTTTACATTTTTTTTTTTTTTTTTTATGTTTTTCAATTTTTTTTCTCATTTCCTTGAGAAATTTCTGGCAGAACAAAAGGAGGGATTTTCGGAGCGCGACTCAAGTGCTTCCCTATCGGACAATCCTCGGGAACAATGAGTTTGAAAGAAAGTATCCTGAGGGTGCGGATGCCCCAGGCAGAGGCTTCTCTTGCGCACGTTAACTCTTTCTACCCCAAAACACTTTGCCTTTTTTAGCCGCGGCCTCCAAATTGTTGTCTATGTTTTATATATTTTTTTAAATGTAATGTGGATCTTATCACCCCGTTTACGGTCAATATTGATCCAGATCCAGCAGTGGCATTAACCCTTTTTAACCGGGGCAGTAGGCACACATACATTTCTGCCCTATAACCATACTATTCCCTCCCCCACCCTTAACATAAATCATAATCTAGGGAGACTGTCTAGTTGTTGTTTTTTTTTTTTTTTTTAAGCCAATGTTTCATAATTTTTATTAAAAACTTTTTAGGAAAACGATACCATAGTGCCCGAATTTATTCAGCATTTTTCAGAATCTATTCAGCATTTTTTAGAATTTATTCAGGATTTTTTAGAATTTATTTTGAATAAAAGTTAAAAAACTATGGGCCTGTAACTTTATTAGTGGTCACAGAACCACAAATTTCCCACATCTTCTGTTTTCTGATGAGTTCCCCCCCCCCCATTTATGAAGCATATGATTGCTGATGCGAGATAAAGCCGATGAAAAAAAAAATGCAATGTAATTTTTTTTATAATTTATAATTAAATTTAAAAACAAATTAGCTATTCATTTTTTTTTTTTTATTATTTTTTTTTTTAATATTTACTATGAATTTTTTTTGTGTGCCTACAGCTGTGTTTTTCCACATCAGAATGATAAAATGTACTATTTCCTTTCTGCAGGAAGTTGGCTTCATTGAACTTCCTGTCTTCCCCCTCCCTCCCCCACGCTTACCTTTTAAGATGCGCTGAGAACAAATGCTGAATTTTACCATCGATAAAATGACCAGAAGTAGGGAGTTTTTGGCAAATTTCCCTCTTAGCTGGCTTCCTCCGTGCTGCTTATAGAGAATAAACAAAATAAAGATTAAAGAAAACCATCTAAAAAAAATAATATATATATATAATGCTGATGGAATTCTGTTGTGTTTACAGAGGGTCTTAATATGTAGGAAATCCCCTATTTGGTTTTGGAAGAAAAAAAATAAAAATGGAGCAAAATTGGTAAAAAAAAATAAAAAAAAAAAAACCCAACATATTTTTACCACTTTTACATATTTCTTAATATGTAAGAAAATCCACTATTTGGTTTTGGAAGAAAAAAAAATGGAGCAAAATTAGTAAAAGAATTACAAAAAAAATGCTTCCTAAACGTTTCCTTGAGGTGGCTGACTTGTGGAACATCCTAATGACCCCGCGGGGCAAACATTTCGATCCGATGTACTTGTAACTGTTTGAAAGATATTTTTTTATGCTTACCGAAGCCTCTCGTTGTGTTTTTGTAGAGCGGGACACATCAATGTCGGATGGCAGCAGACCCCCCCCAGGTGCATCTCGCTGACCTGATCCGGAATGAGGGCATTTATATCTTTGAAAAACGTCTGCAAGGTTTTATCGCTCTTGTTCTCCACCATCACGGTGCTCTACATGATCTATATCGTGGTCCTGGTCAAGACGGTGTTGCCAGGGGGCACCTTCATGTTGCCATTTCTCCAGTCGAAGGAGTTAGAGGAAGGACCATGTGAAGGCACCAGGTCGAGCGAGACCATCGTGAAGGTGAAAGACAGCCAGACGTATCTCGTAGCTGCCTACCTAGACCTGCGAGGCAGCAGCGTCGTCCGGATCATTGGAATTACGTACAGGTACGAGCGGGATCTCCTGTACTGCGACTTTTGCTTCAACAAGACCAACGGCACCGCGTTGGCCGACCTCCAGATCCATAGCGATCACTTTGAGTTCCCGTACGGCACCGCCGACCTGCTCTGTGATCTGAAAGGCGACCGGATCCCCCAATATGTCTCCATACACCGAGAGGGCGAGCCGCTGGCCACCGTCTTACAGATCAAGAACATCGAAGCGCCCGTGGAGTTTGAATACGATTTCCTCATGTGTATCTCCGCCATGTTTGGATCCTACAACAATGTCCTGCAGTTCATTCAGTCGATGGAGATGTATCAGATCTTAGGGGTCCAGAAGGTTATTATCTATCACACGGACTCCAGTCCTTTAATTAGAAGAGTAATGGCCCATTACATGAAAGAGGAATTTCTGGAACTGATCTCATGGCCCATAACTTCGTTCCTGAACGTGTCGTCTGGGTGGCATTACCCAGAGCATCCAGGAGAACTTCACTACTACGGGCAGACGGCGGCTTTGAATGACTGCCTCTACCGCTACATGTACAGAAGCAGATACATCTCTCTGAACGACATCGACGAACTCATCCTACCCACCATACACAAAGACTGGCGTGAAATGATGGACTTCCTCCAGCAGCCGAACCCCTCCGTAAGCGTCTTCGTCTTCGAAAACCACGTCTTTCCGACAGCCCTGCAGGACAAAAAGAACCCTTCCACTCCCGAGGAATGGAACTCCGTTCCGGGATTAAACATTCTGAAGCACGTCTATCGGGAACCCAACGCGCCCGACGAGATAAACCCCACGAAGATGATCGTCAACCCGAGAGACGTGGTCAGAACCTCCGTTCACGTTCCCCTGGACTTTTACGGCGAACAGTACCAGGTGCCCAGCGATTTTGCCCGACTTTGTCACTACCGGCAACCCAAACAAAAAGACCTGGGGGAGGACATGCTTATTAAAGACGACATCATGGCGAAATACGAAAACGTCTTGGTTGAGAGAGTCAACAGAGTGCTACAGAAAGTCGGCCTTCTAAAAACTATTCCGAAAAACCACAGACAATGAACGAGCCGGAATAAAAGCCTCAAGGAAATGATTGGTTTTGGTACATTTTGATTTTTTTTTTCTCTTTTGCACTGAAAAGTATGACTGGATTTTTTTTTTTTTAAGGATATTAACGAGGTTTTTTTTAGTGCGCGCCGACTGATTATTCGCTTTCATCGGGGAAAAACAAGTTTTTTGCTTTTTAGGAACCGAGAGGCGCATGGCGGGACATGAGGAGGGCGTGGTTAGGAGTGGGTGGGACTGTCATTAAGCCACACCCCATGTCTTAAGCAGAACTCCGGACCTAGTCTACCCAGCGGGGAATTTGCCCCTGACAATTAGACTAAAATTTGACATATTTTTTTTTTGCTCTCGTTGCACAAATAACAATTTCTTCGTTTGCCATGTAAGTCGGATCACTGATAAGTCGAATGGGTTTGTAAATATTTACCACAAGATGCTGGAATCGCTTATCTGTATATGTCGGCTGCCCACGAGGAATTTAACACAACTGGAAGCGCACGGGGGGGGCACGATTGGTGTTGCGCTGAAGGTCCATCGGCCAACCCCCCCCCCCAATCCTCCGTTAGAACAGCCACAGAGTCTGCTATATGAAATACTGCATTTTCAGGCCAATTACTTTCTTACCGAATCCGTATTCTATAAAATCCATGATTTGCTACTTTTGCACAATCCATAAATTCAAAAATATGCATAAACTTAAAAGTATGCATTTATTTTGGATACAAATTAATAAAATACTTTGATATAACCAAGTTGGCCTTAAATTGTTGAGGTTATTCAATAAAGAACAATCTGGGAAAACAGTCTTTTTTTTGGATCGGAACTTTTTAAGATGTTTTCACCCATTATTTGAAATTTTCCTTTTAATTGATTGGATATTTGGTAATACTTTACCCGGCGAATTGTATTAATTATTCAATACCATGTCTAGGCAACCAATCAGAAATCAGCCAGATGCATGTTGGGAATTATTCTTAATGTAGCTCATCTCTTTTCCACCACATTTTAAACAAATCTCTCCCCAGCACCAGGTCAAAGTGTGTTAATTATTATTCTTTATATAACAATTTATAGAATAAGATTTAATGTGACACCATGCAGGAAACCCCCAGCCGAGATTCGGGTCATCCACAGAGGATCAGCTGCAGTTTAACATTGATAAATGTAACATAATGCACTTGGGAGGTAAAAACTCAAAGGTTTAATGTAGTTTTATCCAAGACGAGACCAACGACTGATTAAGGTTTGAGTCGTTACAGCAGGAAAAATGCACTAGACTAGACGGGGGCCGGATGGGGCCGATCCGCCGGCAGATTCTATTTTTCTATCTTCAATTGTGTTTACAAAGAAAATCACTGGGAATTTGGTATTTTACACATTGTTTTAAAAGCGCATTTCGTGGTCTGTTTCCTGCACTCTGTACCGTTCTATTTCGGGAATTGAGAAGTCCAAAGTCTTTTACGATGGTTTCAGTCCAATCCGCTTCTGAATTTCCGCAGCGCGTTCCTTAATTTTTTTTAGAGCGAGTAATGGTTTTGCCCGGCTGTTGACTCATTCCGTAGGTCAGAGCAGAAAATGGTCAGCAATGGAGACCGATCGATAGCCATTAAAAATACCCGCTGTGCAGACGCCACAAAAGCCTTAAGCACCTGCCATGTGCAATAAGCTTTACATTAATCAGAGGACCATAAAAAGGGGTCTATATATTCTATTGTATTAACCAGCGGTGGCCCCCGGGGCTTTGGCTGCCCTCGTAATTCTGTTTTTCACTATTAACCCCCCACACCATCGGCTAAATTGTTTAATTTTATTAACCTTGATATAAAATCTTTGTAGGGCTCTTTATGACTCGGGCAGAGATCGAGCAGGGGGCAAAACGGTGATTTCTGAAGCTTTACTAAAATTATCTTTAAAAAGGCAAACTTGTTTAAAACTAAATTTTGACTTTTTGTATTTTATAGATTAATGCAAATTGTTTAAATCTGGAATCGATTAGTAATAAAGATTCTGCAGTGTTATTACACCGTTCCTTGCCCCATCCCCAGTCAACAGCTTTATCCTGCTTTGAACGTAGGAAAGTATGTTCGCCGTTAATTATTTTCCATGTGCCCTTTCATCTATCTCTGGGAAGAAGGGGGCCGGTGTCTGATTTCAAGTTCAGTAAATAAGTGAATCATTAGATTTTGTGTAAATCATGAATTTAAAAAAAAATCTCTGTATATGATGGTGTTTAGTCGCCCCCTGGTGGACAAAATCCAGAACACATTTACAGCGACAGACGTGCGTATTCTACATGTGATGGGGAAGCGTTTCAAAATCACTCAACGTATCTCGCTACACAGTAAGCAGGCATTATTATAACCAGAGATACTATATATATATATATATATATACACACACACATTTAATTTATATATATATTTTTTATATTTATATTTTTTTAATTATTATTATTTTTTTTTAAATATTTTAAGCACTTTTCAGCAGCCTCTGAATTATTATTTTTAAAAAATTGCATTAAAACAAAACAAAAGCAGATCGTCCTATACAGATGTTATAAAGATGCAGGGAATATTAAGCTTCACGTTCAGATAGATGATGCCCTGTTATGGAAATTAATTGTGAGCTTTTATAAAAGTTAACATTTTAAAGAAGAAAACCAAAAATTTTAAATACATTCCGTTGCCGGCGGTTCGCTTTGCGCCGTTAGGTTGTTGCAGGTAAATATTGTTAATTGTTTCCTCCCAGAAGCTGTATTTTCCAGATGAGAAATTCCCTAAGAAACCCTTTTTTTTTTAATTTATAATTTATTATTAATTCATTAATTAAACACAAACACGAGCCGTATTACTAGTACCGTTTAATAATTTACAGAATATTAACAATATTCCAATTGCGTTTTTTTTTTTTACATTTTTTTATATAAAGTTAGTGAAATTTCACATAAAATGGATTAGTTTGTTTAGTGTATATTTGCAAGTTAGAGAAATAATTGTTACAAGACGGAAATAACAAAATACAGAGCGGAAAATGAAGATTCCTGTGCGAGGTTAACGTTCAAAGTCACGTGTCTAGGACTATCCAATCACGAGTGGCATGCAGTGATCCGGCGCAAAGACGCGGCGCAAAAATAGTGCAGCGGTTATCACAAGTGAAAAAAAAATAACTAAAATCACACGATATTTTAAATCGGAAACAATGGGAGAATGATACAATGTGTAATGGGTTAAAATGGTGACGTAATACGCAGCGGCCATAATTGATCGTAACATTTTGCCACAAATTGTGGGATACAGATAAACCTGCATTTAAAAAAAATATTTTAAAAAATATTCACATACTCCGCCTCTTTCCTGTCTACGCCGCACCCATATATGGTAATACTGACAATTAAAATCTGTTGACCAAATAAAATCGGAATCAAGAAAAAAAAAAAAAAGGGAAAAATTACTTGATTCATCACAACAATTTTAGATAGAATTTATTCTGAAAGTTCAAAGCTTTGGGTCGATACAGAATTTCAAAACTATTATAAAAAAATGAAATCTTAGTGTTATAAATAATTATTTATTATTTGGTAGGATTCCTTTTTGTTACTTTTTGACACAGGAGGGAAATTTAGATTTTAAATTTAGATTCAAGCTACATTTTTTGAAAAAAAAAAATCAGTTATTTGGGGGCTATCACTGTATACAAATAAATTTAGCTTTAGAAACATCATTACTCGCGGTTTCAAATCCTTCCCAAAAATAATTGTTTAAAATTTTGCCTTATTCATTAATTTTCAGGGAATTGCCACGTGACACAAACTCAGACCTCTGATTGGCTGTTGTCAGGGAAAAAAGAACGAGTTTTTGCTCAGGTTTGTCTGTTTAAAGTGTAATTAAAGTTTAAGTGGGGCAGCCTCTGTTTGACCTGAAATATCCCTGATTTAACTGAAATATCATGAGCAAAAAAAAGTCAATAAACTTGGCCTCTAATTCCAAAAATCATTTGGCAAATAAACAATTTAAAACTATTTCATTTTTAACTTCAACTTTCAATTTCCAAATTTTTTTAAGTTAATATATTAGAGTTTTATCCCTTTTTAAAATAAAAAAATTCAATATAATTATGTAATAATTTGTAAAACACGTTCGATGATAACGGCCTCCGCTATCAGAGAGGTCACAACAATAGTTAAAATAAATTACAGAGTGAAACGCAGTCAGTAAAAAGCTGTGGGTTGCAGCTCTTGGCTCATAGTTCACGACCTGTCCGGGGGGCCGCAGGACGCCAAACCGTTTAAAATATAAATAAATACACATGAAAAAAAAGTGAGATAAAGAATATTTACCTCCAATGGGTACAATCAGCCCCTACTCTCTCATACTAATGTAGTAAATAAAAGTAAAAACACTTTACGTATTTGTTACATTGAAGGTAAACTTATCACAAAAAACTAAAAAAAAACTTCCCCTTCACCTTTTTTAGAGCAAAAAATAATAAAATTAGACATTAAAAGAATGTTACCATTGACAAAAAAAAAAACGTGTTTGTGGCAAAATACATGTTTGTGGAAATGGTCTCACAACGTCAAGACTCCCAAAAAATGCTTGTTTTTTTCTTTTTTATAATTTTTTTTTATACAAAATTCTGAGTCAGCCGCCGGGCCAATCAGTGCACTTCGGTTAGAAAACGTTGTTCATTGGATGGACGCTTTGTAATAACACTGTTAATAGTTTGTCTTGTCGGAATTTCAAACCCAACATGGGCCAGTAAGTTTTTTTTCTTTTTTTTTTTCTAGAATACAAAGCAGCCTAAATGTTAAAAATAAGAATAAAAACAAAAAAAAGGAAAAAATTACCCAACACGCTGCTCTCAGGATTGTCCGGTGACCTCAGGTTTTATTTCGGCTGATCCTTCCGACATTTTAAGTGCAAAAGACTTGAAACCGGCTCCGGCGGCTCCGCTAAAATCTTACTTTTTAAAATTCATGGACTTTCGGGTAACGTAGAAAAAGGTCCGTCTGCAGCAAACATATTGCTCCTCGAAAATCTTCCCGTCTGCTTCCGTATCGCAGGATTTGGCACTTCAAATTCCCGAAACAGGCCGGGAGTTCATTCGAAAGATATGAGATTAGTGGGGACCTGCGAGGAGAGACGGGTGACGAGTTCTAGATTAACCAAAATCACGATCATTCCTGGAAAAATCATGCAATATGTTTCTTAGACAGCGGGGTACGTGGGCTGTTTTCATGGTGTATCGGCCCCTGATCCCCAATAATTTACCCCGTGTCACATGCAAAAATGGTTAAAACAAAATATAACAAGCCTTTGAAGGTACGGGGAGGCAGACAGTTGACGGGTTCTAGGTTAACCAACATTGTAACCATTCCTAGAAGAATCAGGTCATATTTTCTGGAGTAGGGGTCTGATTCCCGGGGTACGTGGGCTGTTTCCTGGTGTATCGGCCCCTGATTCCCGGTGACCTACCCCGTGCCAAACTCCAAATGGTTAAAACAAAACATAACGACCCCCGGAACCTAAATGAAGAAACTATTGCTATCAGTTGGGTTCCGGCGATCGTACGTCTGGATGACCCGAACTGCTCGTTCTTCTAACAATCGCTCTGGAAACGTCAATTTTCTTGAAAAGCTCATAATTTCTAAATTTTTTTTCCTCTTAAAATTTGCTTGTAAAAAGTGTAAAATTTGCCGTGAAATGTTTCCCAAACTTCTGTTTAGGCGGCGTCAAAGCTGGTGTCAGTACCAGCCGTGTGCGCGACCCTCGTACCTGCGGCCTGCTGCTTTTACACGCGTCGTCCAGGTGTTTGTGCCATAGAATAGCGTGGAACCGAGAGCCGGTCTGGAACTTGTAAACATTACCTGAAAAGCAGGGAGAAGACGCGTCATCCCCGGAAACACGAACCGACAACTATCTATGAAGTCATAACTGACTCGGTACGACAACCCGTCGGTGGCAGACGACCACCATGTGAAAACCGCCATAGACCCGTGAAGGACTGATTCCAACTTTCACCACTAGAGGGGGCCAGCAGCCCATAATATATAAGAGGTTTATTACACGTCCCAGGCATCCTGTAACACGTATGTAACATGTATATTATTATCTATTATTATTATTACTATTATGTTTATTATTATTATTAATATCTTATTTTTATTATTATTATTATTACTATTTTGTATTATTATTACTATTTATTATTTTTATTATTACCTTTTATTATCTTTATTATTATAATTTTTTATTATTACTATTACTTATTTTTATTATTTGTATCTTTTATTTAAATAGCGTATATTCCTATCAATCAAACTTTTTGTATTAAATTCATTAGAGAGTCATTTTCGCAGAAACGCGCGTATTTTGTAACCTCTATTCTTATTGGTTTTTGATATTCAGAGCTGGGTTTTTATCCAATTACAATGAATTTTTAAATTTGTGCCGTGAATTCCAATGTTCTTCGCTTCTATAAGTTTTTTTTTCCACTAAAATGCACGCGTCATACGAACATTCCATTCCGTACATCCTCAGGGGTTCACAGACTTCTTGCTTTGAATATATTTCATTTAGGGTCAAAGGTTACGGTTCTATTAACAGACACGCAGGTTTTTATGATGTTTCTGGAGTGTCATTTATCTGTTTTTGGAGATTTTTTTTACCTTTATCTGGGTTATTGAGCTGGAAGATATTGGGATGTTCCGGATCGTCGGGCAGCACCACTATCCAGCCCAATACCGACACCTTCTTACTGGGGGTGGACTTGTACTGCGAGGAATTAAGAAGAAAGTTTTATCAATTTATAAATGCGTTTCCCCCAAAATACGGTTCAAATATTAAACAAAAAGTTCAGAAAGTAACCGAATTCACTTCCTTTCGCGGCTCTAGAACGTTTATTGTGATATCGAGAACCTGAACTTTTAAGACGTTTGATTAAGGTTGTACCGTCTTCTCGGGGTCACTGGAGAGCGGAGCCTCGCCAACACTTACGCTTTTCCTTTCATTTCCTCTTATGGACTTTGCCCCAAAGTACAGAAGCGTGGATCCCGAGAGAGTCACCCAGTACCGGGTCCAGGACGAGAGCTGCGAGAGAAGAGGAGACGACGGTTCTGGAAGTTAGAGACCTGCCCAAGATGGAGACCGTAGTGGTCCATATCGGACGGTGTCCTGAGACCCTTGGGGTCATTCAAACCTTTCTGAACTCGGGGAGAACCTCACAAGGCCTGAGGACACAAGAGCCCTTCTCCCATCAAGTATCTTCTCCAAGGATGTCCAAGTTGGCGCCTTATACTATATAACCGACTATTGCCCCATAGTAAATTAACCCTTGTGTGCTTTGCTTGGAGTGTACGGCAGCAGAGAATGCTTGGGGTGCTAGATAAGTGGAACCGCCTCTCAGCGGTGGTAGAGGCTAACCTAGTGTAATACGATAAAATGTACTATAAGGCTGCCCTCTACTGGTGAAGCTTTATATCACACCCGCCGGTTCAGCGAGTCCAGCGGGAATTACCGTCGGCTTCTTCCCTTCTTTAAGCAGAGTTTTCCTCCTCAGAGGTCCTTCCATGGCGACGGCTCCTGACGAGCTTCCCAAAATGCAGCTGCAGGCACCGGTGGGGCTGTGAACACAAAAGGCATGTAAGGGTTAAAAGGGGCATCGGGGGGGGGCATAGAGGGAGGAGCGAGGGGTATCAGGGATTTGGTGCCTAAAGAGGGACTGGGCAAGCTAGGCAGGGACACTTGGGAGGTATACTTTATGATATCCTATAGATGCCGGTAAGTGAATAGATGTGGCGTTTCGTAGGTTCGGGTTCTCACCGTCCAGACGCCGCGGCCGTTTGTATCCAGGCACTCGCCCTCTCGGACCGCGTCGAGCTGCAAAATAAATAGAAAATGGCGGGTGGTACAGAGACTGCGCTAACAATCCCAGAGTCTAATTTAAGGCTTGGGGAGATACACGGTGCACTGTATCCACTACTCCTCCCAATTCTTAAAACCTGATTTGGCCAGCTTCTGATTCTAAGACTCGGCTCCGTTCAAACGTTTCAAGTCTGTGAAATGCAAATAAATCGGTCGTCTTGCCTTAGATTCAGGAGCCGTATGTCTATCCCATGCATGTTTAATACCCTCACTGTATTACCCTCTACCACCCCTGCTGGGAGGCTGTTCCACCTATCTACCACCCTCTCAGTAAAGTAAAACTTCCTTACATTAATGTATTGTGCTTTGATTTATACGGAAAGACAACGTAACAGCGGAGACAACACACAGACAGGTAACATGGCCAGCGGCACACGGAGTTAGGGATGTTTTGTCGCTGGGCGGTGGGGCTGATTCGGACGGGGTACGGCATTTAATTCTGGGGCCACGGGGCCAGCTGGGACTTTTGATGAAGGCGAACCTAACATCCTTAACCAATGCCTTGCACGGCCCTCTGGTGCTGAATGGGTTAAGAGCAACTTCTGCGCGGCTCTGGTTCTGCCATCTTGTGGCCATTGAAGGAACTGCAATATTTTCACATAAAACATATAATATATAATAATGTTTGTTATTAGATACGGATCGGATTCGGCCTCTACCTGCCCACGGCCCCGAATTATTCCCTCTCTATCATTTATTTAAGGATTGAGCAGCGGGGGAAGGGCACCTACAGTGTGAATTTGGGGCTACACGGTGTGAAAAGCAGAGCGCCAGCTGAGAGCGCGGGCAAGCAAGAGTTAAAATCAGGAATAATGTTTATTAGCCAGGAAAAAAATAAATAAAAATATGATTTCAGAGACCCCCTCCCCCCTCCAAAAAAACTCCCTGTCATTCAAAGGGTTAAGCAGGTAATCCACCCACTAGTAACAATGTATCGTCACCTCCCCATCCAACCACTAAAAAACGTTATTTCTATATATTTCCCTCTTCGATAAAAACTCTTTTTTTTGGTTTATAACCCCCCCTCATGCGGGACCTTCAATGTTTTTTGTTTCTTTTTTTTTTTTTATAATAATTTGCCTTTTTAAACAAATACATAACCCGGGGCAGTAAGGATTTCCAGTGACATAAAGGAAGGATTTGGATTTTCGGTGATATTTCAATGCGGCATTTAGTGGGCGCTAAATTTATGAACCCGGCTACTGATTGGCTCAGAGAGTCACAAGAGCTTCAGCGCAAAGCAAAGAATCGCTACGAGAGATTTAATAGAAATAAAATCAGCGAGGGAGCTTCCCGCGAGCGTCTTTCGTGTACGCGGCGTCCGGGCGGCATGCACATCGCGCTCTACGAGACCCACCACCTAACTGTACCTGTAAACACAGCTTCGACTTCTGGGGGAATTCCGAAGCGGGGCCCTCCAGTTGGGCCCCAACGTGGCATACAGCCGGCCCCTGTTTGCAAATTTAAACATGAGTTCTAAAACTGGGTTTAAAATCTGGAAAAAATACCCCCCCCCTTCCAAAAAAATACATGCGAACCGAGAAAATACGTCTCCATGTATAACACAGGAGGCGGAGTTAAACACAGCACCTGATTTAAAGCAGGGCACGACAAACGTGGAATAAGAAGTGTGGATTCTCTTTCCTGATATCAGTGCAGCCCGTTAGGGGTTTTCCTAATCACGCTCCAAAGTGCAGACTATTGTCTGTCCCCGGTGCGTTCGGGCCACGCAGCCCGTGCTTTGAAGCGCGATCAGGGGAAATCCACGGTGCTTTAGTGTGATGAGTAAAGCCACACAGACCTTTCTTGAATGTGTTAATAGAGTTTTGGAATTCTCGGAACGTTCCGTGACGTTTGTGTAAACGCGGCTCGGCTTTTCTGCACGCGGCGGCAACACTTTGTTAGCAAACAAAATACACAAAACAACACTATTTCTGCTTAAAGACCGGGAAAGAGTACATAACGGAAGACAAAAGGGGGGGGGGAAGACACGAGGCAAAGGGGGGGTGTCAAAAAGTGTTTTTTTGGCCCAAAAAGGGACATCGTGACTTAATACCCATTAAAGGGGCATCAGAGAAACCCCAGGGGAGAATCTCACTGGTGCTTCAGAGGCTATCGGTCCAACACGGGGGATTCTGACCAAAAGTCAGGAATTCTTTCGGTTAAAAAATAATTAGCGATGATCATTTTTATTGTCCTCGCCTGGTTTTGCCCTCGTCCTCCATTAAGGGGGGGCAGTTAGCCCAACGCAGGGCAGTTTATTCATTGCCATTGCTACAGCCATTAGGGCTGAAGGTACCCAAGGAGAGGGTAGTACTCAGGCACCCCAGCAGAGGTGGCATTTGGCAGTCTGTGCCAGCTCGGTGAGGGAGGCAGATTACGGGGCAAAACCTGACTGTCTGGAGGTCTCTTTGGGGAGATTAGGAGTCGGTCCCCGAAGTCTCTTTCTCGCCCGGGTCGCCCAGAAATAACGTCTAATAATTGGATTTATGCAGTTTTTGGTTCTTTTTTGGGGGCGAAACTTACTTGTCCAGAACGGAAGAGACGTCTTCCCCGAACTCAGAGCTCTCGCTGCTCCCTAAAAAGCACAAAAAAACCCTGATCAGAATGCAACAAGCAAAGGGGACACCGCAGCGGTAATGGGAGCGCCCCCCCCCGAACAGGTCCACCCCAGACAGAGCGCCCCCCTGGACAGAGCGCCCCCCGGACAGAGCGCCCCCCTGGACAGAGCGCCCCCTGGACAGAGCGCCCCCCTGGACAGAGCGCCCCCCCCCCGAACAGGTCCACCCCAGACAGAGCGCCCCCCTGGACAGAGCGCCGGTGCTTACCTACGGAGACGCCGTTGGTGAAGACAGAGGTGTGCGTGTGATTCCGGACCGGGCTCTGCGACTCCATGACGCTGTCGTCCAGCAGGTGGCGCTGCTTCTCCGATGGAAAGGTGGCACTTTTACTCTCCACCACGCTGAACTGGCACATGATGCTGGGGAGAGAAGCCGGGGAGAGGTGGTAGGTGACCCCAAGGGCATTAGTTATGAGGAGGAGGGACTGGGGTTATTTTATAAAGGGTGGGTTTTTTGGGGGCACATTTTGATATGAAACAGGTCAAAGTGGATATATGGTTACAGAAATAAGGTGCTTATCACCCCATAAGGGGGCAGAATTAATGGCTCAGCAAAGTGGAGTTCAGGGGCACATGGGGCAAAACCTGTCCTGAACCCGCTTTTGGTCCCTTCGCCTTCGAGACCCCAGCAACCAATCATCTTTCTCCGAAGGAGAGGGGGCAATTTACAGAATAATCAGGAAAAGCCCTCGTAATAAAAATTCACAAAAACATAAAACCCAAACCCCCGAGCCTCTTCACCCAAACCCCGAGCCTCTTCACCCAAACCCCGAGCCTCTTCACCCAAACCCCCGAGCCTCTTCACCCAAACCCCCGAGCCTCTTCACCCAAACCCCGAGCCTCTTCACCCAAACCCCGAGCCTCTTCACCCAAACCCCGAGCCTCTTCACCCAAACCCCCGAGCCTCTTCACCCAAACCCCGAGCCTCTTCACCCAAACCCCGAGCCTCTTCACCCAAACCCCCGAGCCTCTTCACCCAAACCCCCGAGCCTCTTCACCCAAACCCCCGAGCCTCTTCACCCAAACCCCCGAGCCTCTTCACCCAAACCCCGAGCCTCTTCACCCAAACCCCCGAGCCTCTTCACCCAAACCCCGAGCCTCTTCACCCAAACCCCCGAGCCTCTTCACCCAAACCCCCGAGCCTCTTCACCCAAACCCCCGAGCCTCTTCACCCAAACCCCCGAGCCTCTTCACCCAAACCCCCGAGCCTCTTCACCCAAACCCCCGAGCCTCTTCACCCAAACCCCCGAGCCTCTTCACCCAAACCCCCGAGCCTCTTCACCCAAACCCCCGAGCCTCTTCACCCAAACCCCCGAGCCTCTTCACCCAAACCCCCGAGCCTCTTCACCCAAACCCCCGAGCCTCTTCACCCAAACCCCCGAGCCTCTTCACCCAAACCCCCGAGCCTCTTCACCCACTTGTTTCCCAGGCTGTGGCTCTTGCGATGTCTGGACACGGGGGGCGTCGGGACGCTGGTGGCTACAGAAGCGTCAGGACACGTCGGTCTCCGGCTGAACCTCATTGTCGTCGTCACCTCGGAAGGACCTAAAAAGACAGGAACCGGCTCGGGTTTATCTTTAAGGATAATAAGAAAAAAGCGTAGAGCTGCACCTTCCCCCCCCCCCCGACGCCTGCCCCCAGTGCCCCCCCAAGGGGTCTCAGCTTTATAGTTCCCAATAAAAGGTTTCTTATTTATGATAAAATTATGTTTTATTTATTAAAGAGAGAAGAGGAACCCGAACCTCTCGCTCGGATATCGTCGTCTCACCCGATGCCAAAACAATTTGAGGCCTCGTCCACTGAACGCGGACCCCCCCCCAGCTATCGTTTCTGCCGGCGGCTCAGAATCCGTGCCAGGTCCCAATTTTTCAATTATTTTGGGTCAAACCGGCTGCTCTTTGCGCCTCGATAAGCTTTTGTTTTACGGCGGTGTTGAGTTCCAGTGTTGGACGGAGGCCTTCACTCGTCTTACCGGCGCCGTCACCTTAAAGGGTTAAAATACCATCGGATCGCTTCACCGGATCTGCTCCTTCCAGTACATTCACACAACAAACAAATATATTCTTCTAAAAAAACCTTTTTTGGGGTTTATTTAGACGTCTGAGACCCCCCGTGGTCTACAAAGTATCTTTGCCGGAATAATATTTTGGGGGTAAATATAAGCAAATTAATAAATAGTTATTTTATATCAAGCGAGGGATCGGGATGAATCGGTTTAAATACAGAGAGGTTTTGGACCCCGAGGCCGAACGGGTTCCTGGATGTCCGTGGGCCGGTGAAGCCGCAGTGGCGGGGGGCCGGCGTCACCGTGGTGACGGGGGGCCGGCCGGGCCGGGGTCTTGGCTCGCTCGCACGTTTCTCACACTCGGTGCGTGAGTCACTCTGGCAGCCGCGATAGGAAAGAAATCCGAAAGGGCGAGACGGTTTCCAGAAACACGCATTTGCTGAAAGTTCGGCCTGGAGCTGGAGAGACATCCAACGGACCAAAAAGAGGCACCCAAGAGCTTACACTCTAGAGGTCTATAATGCTGGACCCCCCAGTATAGAGAGCGGGCATTTCCCCCTCGCAGAACTCTTTCAGGATATTTCTATTCAATGAATGTCTCCTGCGTCGCGTTCCGTTGATTCATTCGCATTGGAAACATTGTTACGTGGTCGGCATTCATGGTCTTCGCGGATCGATGATCTCAATGAGCCCCTTTCGTTATCGAGACCCCCGCACTTCATGGCTTCCCGGGAAAGACTTCGTTTCTATCCGGGGGTAAAGAACGAGCTCCAGAAGCCGAGTCGGGGATGCAATTCCAGCCGGACTCAGGGCGAGGTCTCCAAGGACTGCAACCAAAGAGCTGATCTACTCAACCAAGCCGTCCACTCAACTTCCGTTAAGGAGAGCAAATGACACTCAACAAGGTCTCAGGTACCAGAAGACCCCCGATGATCAGAAGACCCCCGATGATCAGCCGATTTATTTTTCCTATATGGTCCTATTTACCAAGCGAAGATACGACTTGGATGATGTTTAGGAGACCCGCCCCCATCCAAAAATTATCATTTTTTATTAAATATGAATTTAAATCCTCCTAACGCCGGCTAATTGTGGCGTTAAAAGGAAACTCGCTCTGGTTCCAGATATTAAATCAGGTAATCAGGATTATTTGGCGTTACCCAAACTACTCAACCGACTGTGAAATACGGCCTGGTCCAAAATGCTGGGATTTTAACCAAAAATAATAACCGATTGTGAGTCTGTATAAAGCAAAAAAATCTTGAAACCTCCCAATGTCAACGAATGAAGCCTTAGCCTCCAAAAAGCTGAGGGTCCGACGTTAACCACCCCCCCGCCCCCCCTGAAGGAGCCGGGTCTTAAATCTCAGGTTTTAGTAAATAGAAAGCACTGCTTGGTAAACCGGCGTGCAGATCGTCGTCTGAACACGGGGGCCGCCCCGGTGCGCAGAGCCGAGGAGCCTTCACACTCGGAGATTGGTAGCTTCTCAAGAGACGATGAAAGGATAAACTCCTGGCCCATTCCAAAAGTGTAAGAATAATGGAAGTGTGGACTGCCGAGGCTTCAGATCCCGCGCCGCCATCAGAAATACGCGGTTTCCTTCATGCGCGAACACGCTGCCAAAGCTTACATTTCTACAATAATTGTCATAATTATCCCCCCCCCCCCCCAAAAAAAGGACAAATGTCCGCTGGGAATTCCAAGGTCAACAAAACCTTCTGGGTGATAAATGATGTTTTTTGTAAAGTAATCAGTTGAATTGGTCAGGGGGGGGGGGAGGTGTTGGTTGGTTATTGCCCCCCCCCCCCCGACCGGGTACCTAACCCTTTCAGTGCAGAGGGTTGAGAGATGTTTAATTTTGCGGTGGAATTCTCGTCACCTGGGGTGCATTTGGTTAATTTTTTTTTTGTTAAAATGATTGTCAGGCAGAGGCAGAAGGCGTGGAGGGTCTGGCTCCCCGGAGCTTACAATCTAATGAGGCGCTGTGGCCCAAACGCTGCTCTCCAATGGTCACACGTGTTTCACATTTACACTTTCCAATTACATTGCTTATGAATTTTAGCCGCCGTGACTTGTTTTGCTCGAGGAAAGCCGGATTCTGTAAACTCCCGTAATGGGAAGCGATTGACTTCATGGAGCGTTCAGGAGAGAAGCGCTTTCTGTCATTAACGAGCCTCATGATGTCATTAAAGGCAATAAGCAGCGTTAAGAGGTTAAACCGTGAACATGAAAACACGCAGCAGCGCCAACGCCGACGGGCGCTCGATGAAAAATCACCACTCGGAAGCCCTGAGGAATTTAGCGTTTCGCTGTTTATTAGCTGAAAACAGGCAAACTGTTTATCCGCCGCTATGGCAACGAGCTCAACAAATTGCGCAACTCCACACTCGGCAAAGTGTTTTTGTGGAAAATTTGGATTTTGTTTTAAATACCAAACATGCTGTAAGTATGACATCATACCGGGTATTCCTGCCAGACGATGATTGTCTCATCTTAATTTACTGTCTGCCACAAATCACCCGATGTCAGAACGTCCCTACGGTCTGCGAAACGCGCTGTCGGTGAACTCACGAACCGCACGAACACTCTAAGGCAGCACGCGGAAGACGACCGGCAGCCACGAGAGCAGCTCTGTGACCTCTTCTAAAGCCGATCTCCCGCCGTTTGTTTTTTATTCCTACTATAAGATCATAAGTATTGCACTGCTTTCTTTTTACCCCAGTTGTAGTTTTTGCCCCATAATATGATGTTTTCAGGCAGCTGCATATCAGCCGTTTGTATGATTCTCGCTCTGTTATCTGATCCCCGATCTACTAAACCCCCCGACGCCTTATCATACTGCCTGTGGGGAACAATAGAATGGCTCCGTCTTAATCACCAGCCAGACTCTGACTAATTCAAGTGTATGGAGGAACGGACTTCATTAGCATCGCCATAAAGCATCAGCTCAGTGTGGTGTTTTATGATATTAGTATTACTTAGTACTATATCTGGGTAACTTGCTAGTTATTGTGTAGATATATTGTTACCTTCTTAGTATACCCTTTGTTGCTAAAAGAACATGCAAGGGTTAACCTTATCTTGGAGCGGAACTGGCATGATTTATGTATGTTATACATTACATGTAAAAATGGTTCATCATCTCTCAGATCTCTACATATTTGGGTTCTAGGCTTTAGTCAGCGACCGTGACAGCACCGTCTGGTGGTCAGAGGGTTAACGGGCATTGTGGTAATAAACACAGATCTATCTGTTCAGCGCACCCCGGGTAATGACCTCATCGGCTCATCTTTTTTTTAAAAGCAGCCGGATTACAGACGGAGAATTCATGAGATCGGGCAAAAGGAAGCCGGCAAACCACGATGCTGCCTCTAACGAGCTTTCCTGACAGAGAGGCAGCACAGAGGTCCTGATGGACCGGCGGCCAGGACGCATCCCACAACGCTTAGCAAATACAGAACAGCGGGGGGGTCTGGGACGGCAGAAGTCACACCGATCCCGTCCGCTGCCCCTACACCACGTCGACGACTTTAAATTAACCCGACGGCCGACGAGCCTCAGCTCAACGCGATACTCGGTAAACAGAAATAAATACCACGCAGAAACACACAACGTGTGCCGGGTGAATGATTTCTCCAGAGCCCCTTCAAAACACACGCAGACACACTAACCCCCACTCACTCTAACACCGTAACACTAACCCCCACTCACTCTAACACCGTAACACTAACCCCCACTCACTCTAACACCATACACTAACCCCCAATCACTCTTACACCATACACTAACCCCCACTCACTCTTACACCATACACTAACCCCCACTCACTCTAACACCGTAACACTAACCCCCACTCACTCTAACACCATAAACTAACCCCCACTCACTCTAACACCATACACTAACCCCCACTCACTCTTACACCATACACTAACCCCCACTCACTCTTACACCATACACTAACCCCCACTCACTCTAACACCATAAACTAACCCCCACTCACTCTTACACCATACACTAACCCCCACTCACTCTTACACCATACACTAACCCCCACTCACTCTAACACCGTAACACTAACCCCCACTCACTCTAACACCATACACTAACCCCCAATCACTCTTACACCATACACTAACCCCCACTCACTCTTACACCATACACTAACCCCCACTCACTCTAACACCGTAACACTAACCCCCACTCACTCTAACACCATAAACTAACCCCCACTCACTCTAACACCATACACTAACCCCCACTCACTCTTACACCATACACTAACCCCCACTCACTCTTACACCATACACTAACCCCCACTCACTCTAACACCATAAACTAACCCCCACTCACTCTAACACCATACACTAACCCCCACTCACTCTAACACCATAAACTAACCCCCAATCACTCTTACACCATACACTAACCCCCACTCACTCTTACACCATACACTAACCCCCACTCACTCTAACACCATACACTAACCCCCACTCACTCTAACACCATACACTAACAAGATATACTGACGCACACTCTCACTAACCATACAGTAACACAGACCCACTCTACAGCCATACAGTTACACTCATTCTACCGCCATATACTTACACAGACAAAGACACACACACACACACACCCTAACACTCCCATCATCCATGCAGCTCACACAGTTCTCCCTCCCTGTCCTTCCCAGGTGAAGAGCGCCTGGAAAACTTTAAGACGACCCACGAAGCTGATATCATACGAGTTCAATAAAAGAACAAAACGTCACCTATACATTCTATACATTAAACAGCTGTAACTGTACAGCCAGCAACAGCAACATGTATAGATCAAGTGGTCCCCCCTTCAGAAACCCGATCTGTCTTCCACTTCAGTGACGGCCACAACCAAAGCCCGCTTTGTATTAATTATACATTTCCATTAATGTTTACATGGATATTCCGATAAAGTTAAACCTGAACGCGATTCCAGATACAGCCTCGTCCGCTCCAGATTTCTGGGTAATAAAAGGGATTATTGTGACTGACAGACTAGCCTGTTTTTCCCCCAAAACATAACGCAAATGATTTCATTGACATTTGACAGGTTTTGACAGGATTTTCCCTGCAGCTTCGGCGGCCGGCGTCACCTTCAATAAGCTCTTCTTTTTGATAAAGACCAGTTCTTCGCTAATAATTTTCAAAGTCGGAAACAAATTTGGAAACCGAAACTAAAACTGAGACAAAGCTAACCTCGTTGTGCTTTAAAGAGGCGGCCCGGCGGGCCCCGTTCCCGCAAAATACTCAATATTTGGGGTTCGGCCGTTTTTTTATTCAAATATCTTTCCACCATTTATTAGCTGAAATGTGGAGAAGGTTCCGAGGTGGAACGTTGGCCGCCTTTGAGTCTTCACAAGTGGTGAGAGCACAAAGCTGACCGTACAGCAACGAAACCCAGACAAAGGCTCTGGGTGCCAAGTTTTGTATAATTACCCCGGGTGACGCAACTCGCCAAGTACTGGTGTTCTGTCGGTCGTGTGGGCAGCTCTCACGCCGTCTCAATTAAGTGTCCTGTGGCAGGCTGATGGTGTCTTGTCTGGCCTGTGGTTTCTTGGGTCTTCTTGGCTAACTGTCCTCTTCAATTATGGGTTTTTCCCAACACCTGAAGAAGACATTGATCTCTATGTCTTCATGACGAGTCTTCTCCTTTCCGGGTCGTCTACAAGACTACCTCCGTGGTTCGTCGAAACCATACTTTAGACAGTTCTTCTTCGTGAATTTATTTTATTTATGACGTTCACTGGCTTCATTCCGAATAGAAAGTTTCCAGGGGTGGAGACCATGTCTAGGAGATACTCAACGTCTTACAAAACCTGGTGTTTCACTTCTATAAAAGCCACCATCGTGGAGCCTTCGGCACAACACCGCGTAACACTTACACGTCCACGCGGCCAACTCTATGAAAGGTGCTAAAATGTTTCAAAAAATTGTATCCGAGCAAACGATACATTAACATTCTGCGTTATGGGAAACAGAACATTCTATATAAAATGATTCTTCAAGGAACAATGGAAAGTCATGTTGCCAACGGTTTGGCAATCGGCATTTCCACCTTACACTATTTCTACAAAGCAATATATATATACAAGTGATGTTATCCCGGAATCTTTATATATATATATATATATATATATATATACACATATACACACACATATATATATATACACACACATATATATGCACACGGCGGAGAGATGTATTATTTCGCATAAACACTGAGCAGGATGTAACTGTGAAACTTGATCATTTTTTCCTAAGTGGTCTAAAGTGCCTTTGTTTTGCCAAAAAACCAGCGCGTACGAGCAGCGAGCCTTTCATATGTTCTATAAAACCCTTTTATTTGGGTTGCAGCGGCAATGCCAAAACACATACAGATGGAAATTTTAGTATCTCGAACAATGCCCTGTTTCTTCCCATGTGATCGCGCTGTTCAGTAAAGATATTCTGTTAAATCTTTTAAAATAAACCCGATTAAAACTTTTTTTTTTTTTTTGCACCGAAAAAGCTGAACTGTGCATTCTTCACCCAGAATTTAAGCTCAGAGCAAAAATAACATTTTAGAATGCTGGAGCAATGATAGAATGATAGCAAAAGTAACTTATTCTGAAGGCTCGATCCTAAACAGGTTCCTCCAGCAAGCCACCGGAATCCCGATACATATAACTCTACCCGCGGTTCACCAAGCCGGCGAGTTTGAGTTTACGTGTCACTCGTCCCGCTCACTGGTGTGTTGTTACTGGTGGTAAAGGGTTCCTTGGGAGACGTTTTCCCCCTCGAGGAGCACACTTACTACAAGACCCGGAGCGGCTACACTACGAGGAAGGTATGGCCAGGGACCTCCTGGTAGACCCCTGGGTCCGGCTACAACACCCAATGCGGATTCTTCTAGAAATATGGGAGACGTGAAGTTAACTCATTACAACCAATGAAAAGTAATATTTCTGTTCTTGCTACAATGTGCTTCCACAAAGTATCCTTGGTTTCTGTAGATTAGTGGAACCCGTTGACCGCCCGACCGCCGCTGGTGTCCTTCTTCTTTCCCCAGAGGTCTAATCGAAGGGGATTTACAAATCTTTGGTCAAGATCTTGGGTTCTCTCTTTCTACACCTGAAAGAACCCGTGGAACCTTTAAGTTTTAGAAAGACCCACCAAGGGAGCCCCGGCCAGTAGAAGCGCATTTAACCAGTTATGGTCCTACGAGGGCCTGAGGATCTCAGGGTCCAGCCGCACCCCAACAGTGATGTTCTCTACATTCAAACTGTTCCTATTTATGTCTTTTTAAGAATTAAAATGTTAGTACCTGCAAGTTCTTCTTTAGAGGAGACTAAGCGGGGAGAGCTGCTTCCCGGCTCAATCCGCAACGACAGCCTGAAAAAGAAAACGTTTGGGAAATGTATGTTATCAGCGAACGCACACAAACATGGAGATTACTTAGTTCTAGGTATGTGGTGCTGATTTCTTTTCAGAAAAAGATGCAACATCACTAAAGCTTCCGGGACCTCAGAAAACCCTTCTGCAGTTTAAAAAAGAGACCACCGAGGTTTTACGACTCGGTATCTTTTTTCTCTGCTGGTAACAACCAAAGTTTTGGTCCTTACGACCTGAACGTTTATTTTCCTAATTTCGGACGAGTCTTAAACACTTGGCCGCCCTTCCTTCTCCCGTGTTCCTGTCTTTTTTTTAATACGGCGAGTTGAAACCTCCGCTGGGACAGGTCTGCGTGGGCAGAGGAAATCCTGACGACTTCAAGAACTGTACATTTTTCCCCCCAAAACTTTATTGCGCAGCCACGTAACTAACCACAAAAATAGCCTAGAACACAACTAACTAAAAAGAAAAAATAGCCGAGAACACAACTAAAAAGAAAAAATAGCCGAGAACACAACTAAAAAGAAAAAATAGCCGAGAACACAACTAACTAAAAAAAAAGATAGCCAAGAACACAACAAAAAAAATAGCCAAGAACACAACACAACTAAAAAGCCAAGAACACTAAGTAAAAAAAAAAAATAGCCGAGAACTCAACACAACTAACTAAAAAAAAAAAATAGCTTCATCTCCCATCTGCTCCGCGGATCATCTTGTATGATAAAAATGGTATAAATTATCCTTGGAACTGGACATCAAGGCGCAGTGTCCACAATGCTAGGACTGTTCCTCTAACGGAGGCTGTCCAGATGTACGTTACAGACAGAGTGGCTACAAAACACATGTGGGTGGGCCACAAAGCAATTTGGGGTCTGGTCAACCAGAGAAACATGAAAACCACTGTGGGAACAATAAAAAGTCAACATCTTAAACAAACATTTATTAACAACCTTTAATTATGTAAATGGCTCTGTCCAAAAAAACATGAATGGGAAACAAAAACAGTTATTTCATCTCCCAAGTATTTAAAAAGGTTTTCTCGGGGTAATTAATTACGGGTCTGGGGCTGCCTCCAGCTCTCTCTGCCATTGGTGGTTTCTCGATCGGATCCTCAGACGACGCATTAACCCCAGTCATGGGGTGTAATTACGAGACATCTGCCTCTTGAGCCCGTTCTTCTTCCCCCAGGACCTTCTGAGACTGCCACACGTGTACCTGGCCAGTCCAGCGGCACAGGACGGGACACCATGAGGTAATAGTACGTCAGCAAGTCAATTGTATTTTATTTTATATATCTTAACAATAAATGAGTTTAGAATCAAAGAGTGAGTTTTCTGTTTTATGGAGTCCATCCTTCTTCTGGGACACAGCAGGTATAGATGCGACAGTCCAAGTTGCTTAGCGGTTAGACTGCGGTAACACGTTACGGTAGCGGTCGGGGGTTATTGTGTGTGTGTGAAGGTATTCATCGGGGGGGGGGTCTTGGTCCCCCCGATGAACATGGTGTACTCTAAACATTTTTCCAGCACAGTACTAAGGGGAACTGCTGATGCGATACCGTAACACAAAGAAAGCTCTATGATTGTCTCAGGTGGTCTCCCATTCGACGTAGGAGATCTCGAGCGGGCGTGTGATTAAAAACTGATCGCTGCTCTCATATACTATTCAGAAAACTCTATGGGTTCAATGTTCATTTGAAAAATGTTTTAAATAATGAATTGAAGCAGGCAGACTTACATTTAATAGAATTCCTCCCCACGCTATCCAGGCCAAGCCTGTAACAAGCCCCCCCCCCCCCCCCGGCCCCCAGCTTTAGTCATGGACCCAACAATATGGATTACGTGAAACGCGGTGGGACTTACTTGAAGTTATCGTCCTCCACGAACTTCTGCAGCTCTTCGATGTAACGGACGGACTTTAAATACTTCTGCACGTGGGGCAGCGTGGCGAGGTGGTCTGCGGAGTAAAGAGGATCGTTAGCCCCCGAAATAACCGACCCAATTATCTTTAGAGACCCGGCGCCCCGACGAGGATGAATCTCGACTCGGTTATTAACCGCGACGGACGTTCCACGGGGGAATGATCTGGGGAGAATCTCTGTATTTTGACGAATGGTCTTACTGACTCCTGTTTTTGGGGGAGAATGAGATTCAGATGTTGCCGCGTTGGTTGCGGTCTCTTTTAGTCTGAGCGACCCGGCGCATGTTCACGTCAGATCCCATTCAGGTCTACGTGCTGAACACGTTTCGCCCATAACGTGTCGGCGGCCATCCTTATAAAGGCTCTTTCCGGAGAAGGTTCTAGAACGTGAAGCGGCCCGGCATTCTAACCATTATCTTATGGCCTTTGTAGCCGGAGGGGCCACCAGTTTATCAGCGGAGGTGGTTACAGGTAGCGGCCTCCTGGTGGGTCCGTCACAGTTGCACTCTTGGTTACACAAACGCGTCCTTTCCTCGGTCGCACCTGACCAAACATCCCGATGCGTGACTTGTGAGGAGAGGATTGTGCGGGTCGCTCGGTGTTTATGTCAGTCTGTCGTTACGTCGATGTGTCTTGAATTCTCTGTTTGCACAAATGAAACTTTTAAACAAGAGACTTTTGTGGTCTGGGAACATCTGTGAGTAGCTTTTATACAGGTCTGGAGCTCGGTTTGCCAGCTCTTTTTGATAAGGAGTAACCATAAACCATTCCAGAGCCTGAACCATGAGCCGTATTTAGATAAATAAGCACCCAGATACTTAGTAAGAGATATACTTTCAGGGGGTAGTTATATAACAAACTAATCTCCCTCCCTGTTGTGCTGTATGCAGGAGCCGCCATCTTGCTGAGCTGTCACAGGGTATAAATCGCCCCCTCGCCCGGAGATATCTGTGATAATAGCGTTACGGAGGGACCTGCGCGGCTGGAAACAAACGCTGGTGCTAGAGGCTCATGCGCCGTCCACTAAAACAATGCGGGGAGAGAACAGGAAGCGGCTTCCAACTTCCTGCTCGGGCTGACGGGAGAGAGAACAGGATGTGGCTTCCAACTTCCTGCTTGGGCTGCCACAGGGAGAGAACAGGAAGTGGCTTACAACTTCCTGCTTGGGCTGACGGGAGGATTCCGATACATTCTCCGCCGAGGGATCATGGGGAAGCAGAAAAAAAAAACCCAACACTATAAAGAGAAATACGGCAATGGAGCGAGTTTCTCTTCTCACTTTATTTCTCCCCGAAGAATAGTTTTCATTCCTTGGCGTGTTTTTTTCATACTGGGCTTGAGGCTCGCGCTTAACTCACTTTACGTTCTTAAAAGGCTGGCTTATTGTCTTCTAAAACAGACGCGATAAATCGCAGCCCGTCTCGCTCTCAAGGAGGAACATCTGGGTAAAGAAAGTCTATGGAGAGACGTTGAGATCTAAGACACTGCGGGAGACGCGTTTTATGTCAGAGAAGAAATAAAAGTCTTCTTAAGACGACACTGCAAGGCTGTATACCTCACAAGACTTCCACCTCAAATAAGACTTTTATTGGCCTTGAGGAATTTCACATTAATATTCCGTTCCCCCGACTCCACTGACTCACAGGACTCCACTGGAACGCGGAAAGATGGGCTTTTTTTGGACATTTTATTTATGGAAACCGGGAAAAACTGAATTAATTGTCATTAAAATTCATGTTTACGCCGCCATGTAACAACCGAGCCAGACGGCAGTCAAATTTACACTATAAAGGGTAAAACGGTGAAAAATCTGCCCCCCCCCGCTTGGATTTTTATACACACCGTAACCACAGGAGACTTGTAAATCTGAGATTATCCGCAAGATGTTGTTCATCTGGTTGGACCTTTGCTCGTTCTCCATGATGCTGCCGGTGGCCGGGTACGCAGAGTCAATGTAGACAATATCCAGGAGGTAGATGCCTAAAAAAAAAAAAGATCAAACATGTTAGAGACGTCCATAATATACCTGGATGATACTCACAAAGGGTTAAACAACAGTAATTGGACCGTTCACGGTTTGGGGGATCGTAAGAGGCGCAAGGTGATGGGGCTTAATGGGGAAGGAATTTTTTACATCATTTTTGTTTTACATCGTAAAATTGACGTTACATCGTACAGATTCGTTTTATGCAACAACCTTCTGGAATCGTTTGTAATTTACCGAGAGCCAAAGACAACTTGAAAAATGAATACAAGAAAATTGAATTAAAAACATTAAGAAAATAAAAAAAATAATTAAAATAAAAAAAATTAATTATTAAATTAAGAAAATTAAAATAATAAAATAATAATAATAAAAAAAGCTGGGTCTATATTACAGGGGGAGGGGGGGTATATATAAGGATTACAACCCCAACCAAAGCAGCTTTAACTCAACAAATTGTGAAACCGAAGCTAATGGAGTTCAGCCATAGACAGCGGATCTCCTATTAGACGTATCGCTAAATACAGGCCCACACCTGCCTTACTAGCCAAATACTGAGTCAAGAACGTAAAAATGGAGGCTACAAGTCCACATGGCTCGCTCTTAAAACGTCTCTTCTTTAACAGGTATAGATGAGGTTCGTGGCTCCCATGACTCTCATGCCATTAACAGGTTTAGAGGAGGTCCATGTCTCTTAAAACGAGGCACCCGTGATGCTTCTCCAGCTAGTTGTAAAGCGTAATGCTGGCCTCCCATTATTTACACCAAAAATGCACTTTTAAGTGGAAAAGTCCAGAGAATGGTGTTCTCCAGCTGAGTTGCATCAATGTTACCATTTTGAGAGGTCGACCTCCATACCGAGAGACCACCGATGAAATCTGATGTTCTACAAGACATCAGATGTCCTCCCATTCCCCCCTTCGTAAAGCCACGTTGCCGGAACCGTAGGCCGCACATCAATCAAGCACATCTTTCAGCCTTGTCTAGATCCATTTGCACGAAGGAAAAATAAATGTAAAAAAAAAAAAAAATTCCACGTAAGGAACCTCAAGGTGAACTTTGTGGTCTGAATGTGTTAGTTCAGAGTCTATTAGGAGGTGTGAGCCGGTATTTCTGTTGAAACCTGACAAATTTGTACTTTTTCGGCTTAACACAAATTTTTTTTTTTGCGGTCAGGAACATATGCATCGGGGGCTTTTACTATATCCTGAGCAAATGCCTGCCTTATCCCTCCGCGGGATTATTAATAGCTCGCCGCAGGATGTACGGTTCCACCGGCTACCAGCGTCCACTTCTACAGCAAATCCCCATCTGTCTATATTTATATTTGGACACTGAAAGCCTTGATTTGGATCAAAAAAAATAAATCCGAATACTTTCCAAAAAACCCAGCACATTCCTCTTTGTATTCACCCTTCTAGGGGTCGCGACGAGTCAAAGGGGGGCGAGTGAAATGAATACCCCCAGGAGATGAAACAAATGTAACTTTAATTTAAGTAGAAAGGTTACTGTTCCGTGGTTATGAAGCCGATACGTCTTGAATTTTGATTGGTTCGTGATATCGTTCCTTGAGAAAAAACAAAAAGGGGCTTCTGGATTTCTAGAACTCGAGCACGAGGCGGATGACCCTACGTCGGTGCGTTTCCGGTCTATCTCGAAAAGATGGTCTTCTATCTGCTGCCAAGCTCTAGAACTCTTTCGCACGCAGGATTCTATGTAAGAATGTTTCCAGACACTGAGAATGCCGTCATATTCCACGTTGTAAAAGGGAGCCCCAGGCAGATAAGACGCCGGCGCCGAGTAGAACATCAGGAATCTCTCTGAGACAGAGACGTAACTCAACAGCCAGGAGGCCACCTGATTGACGGATACGCTGACGGCGACACGGAGGTTATACGGAAAGGGAGCCAGCGTTACAGACGTTACATCGCGCCTGAGCAAAGTAAAGGTGGCCTGAACCTAGACAATCTGCCCCAAGGAAACGAGGACCTTAACACTCAGCTGGGGTGGTAATTTGCCCTCGCAAAGCACATCCTTTAAATACCCCCAAGGTACGGGGCAAGAGAAATAATCAAACAGCAAAGGAAGGGATTTCCTCACTCGACCTGTATGATCTTGGGTTATGCACAAGAAAAACCACCATCTACATCTTCAGATTGTAAGCTCTTGGGGTTCCGCCTTTTATCATTTCATCTCTGAAACACCACCACATTATTAGCCTAGTCGTGTGACGGGGGCCCCGTGTAGTCGCCCGCTTCTCCTGCTGTAACGACTCAAACCTTAATCAGTCGTTGGTCTCGTCTTAGATTCAGGAGCCGTACACCTATCCCATGCGTGTTTAATACCCTCACTGTATTACCCTCTACCACTTCTGCTGGGAGGCTGTTCCATTAATCTACCACCCTCTCAGTAAAGTAACTTTCATGTATAACACATATGTTCAATTAAGACTTAAATAAAACATTGGAACCCTGGCACTACTCGGAATTTCGCGAATAGTCTCACAGGTCTCCTGATTTACTTGCTCCGTCTAGTTTTTCGATGTTTTCTTCCAATATTCTGCAGGATTTTCTGATTTTTCTAGGAAATGTAGCTTGCGAGTAAATAACGATGAATACGCCGGAGCGCACACGCGGACGCAGCGTGAAATGTTTATACGGCTGACAGATGTGTTTAAAGGTTCTTGGAGCCCAGTGCTCAGATTAGCTCGGCTTTGATGAACATACGAGTCCCAATGAATCGCTTTCCAGGATAATGGCTTCCAGAAGCGGCGTTATGATGTAAGCAAACGTTCAGGATCCCAGCGTATGTCTGGAAGTCTTCCCGCTCTATTTTATGATCGGCGTTCGGGGTTTACGGCTGGGAACCAGATCGTTGGGAATTACGATCGTAACGCTCAGAATTTCCAGGGACGACAAGCGCGGAATCCCCCGAACCCCCAAACACTGCAGGAACCGGGCCACATGTCTATAAATGCTAGGAATCAGCGCTACGGCGCTATATAAAACAATAAATAATAAGAAAAAAACAGGGGGAAAAAAATTGTTTTTGGGGTATCGCAGGGTTCTACAGCCTTAAAAGCCCATATCATGTGTATAGAAACAGCAGGAAACCGCTTTATAAATTAAACGGGGTAAATAAACCCCATTATTCTTCTAAATACCCCGCTCAGTTACACTAATAGCTACCAACATTCCGCAAAAGTCACAGGAAAAGTCCTGGTAAAGCCCCGCCTCCAGCCACACCCCTCCAAAATAAAAATTAATGTGTTCTTCATCAGCTAGCATTAGGATTATGGGAAATTTAGTCTGCTAACAGGCCGCAGATGTTCACCTATTATAAAAAAGTATTAGAAAGGTTATTTTATCTGCATTTCTCCTAAATAACGGGCGACGAGCCAATGTACCGGTCACCCACCCTGGCATTTTAAAGGTTAATTCCCCCCCACCCCGTTAAAACTATATTGCCGACATGCATGCACATATGTTTCCATTTATACATTACGGTCACCTCTAATCATACTAAAACTATTTCACTGGGGAGGAAAAAAAATCTCTATCTGAATGGGGCCATTGAACGAATCAACGTGATAACGGCCTCTCAGAGTCGGCTTTTTCCTGTTTGTTACATAATCTGCGCGTTTCGATATTTTAAGTAGGTTAGCGTGATTTATGATCTGCGTTGTAAGGGCTTGCAGGTGGCGTTACCTCTAAGTGGATTAACGAATAAATCTTTTGGCGCTGGGGCTCTTACATCTATATAGCTGTGGGTCACCGGCGGCTGGCGATACCGCCAACTCTACGGTAAAAGGAAGCAGAAGCGCATCAGAGTATACAGCTGCTAATCTCATTTTTAACGGGTATTTTTAATGTAATAGGTTATTCTACATGCTGCGGTCTGACATCAGTTATAAAACATACACAGATGGACAGACTTCCTATTGCGTTTTAGCGTCTGGGTTCCTCAAACCCCAAGATAATAAAAGTTAATCATTTTCTCAGAACGTGAACCGAATTTTCACAAAAAATGGATTTTCTGGAAAGCGGATCTGTAAATAGTCTGCGGTTTTGTTAAATTAGAAGTGGGGTGGCTTTGTATACGGGACTAATGGCGCTGATGTGTAAACAGAAAGCTTTGTCAGATTAGCGCATGAACAAACAACTGACATTAAACAACGGCGCGCTCTGGCTAAACGCGACAACAAAAGAGAAACGTGCACAAAGTAAAGGAATATACCCAGCCATACATGCCAAGTGTCCTTGGTTAGTTTGGCCTGTCTCTGATGCCCGTCTTTTCTAGGAGGTCAGAATGTTTGCTGGGTATGAGGATATCGCAGGGTTCTACAGCCCTAAAAGCCCCCATAATGCTCATAGGAACAATAACCTTGTGCAGAGGGCTACTGAGCATCCAATAATCAGGAATGTTCATTCAATACATGAGGATTGGGTCATATTTCCATTTTATTACTAGGCAATGACTTCATCTGAACTCGGCGGATTAACATCATTTCTGCTGGCCCGAAGCATCAGTCATTAGGTCGTATCCATTGTATTTTTTGTAATACGGCACCGTGATGGCTTCATCTAAACTTCGTATTTACTTAGGACTGAAAGGCAGTGACGTTTTACAGCAGTCTCTATATAAATGGGCTCAGTTACTTGGGTTCCCCATGGGATTATCGCTCTTTGTCGGACTGGAGTACGGGGGACCGGAGGTCTATGTGTCTTCCTGAAGACCAGCTTGGATCAGAACGACTCCACATGACAGCCTGAAATATTCCATAAACAATGGTTTGGATAATACGGGAGCGACTCATCTCCCCCCCCCCCCCCAACCGAAGGACGGTGATTTATCACTCAACGAAGCCTCGTCATTTTATCAATTACATGGAATTTGTTCCAGAGATGGGAAGAAGGTGTCAGGTTCTTCAATGCTTTGGGAGGCCTGGTTCATAATTATGAATGAACGGCGGCTGCCCATCATTATTCTTTTCGCCGGCTGACTTTGCGGTGCATTTTTCGACAGTGAATGTGAACCAAAGTCAAAGATTTCGTGCTTGGAAGGAACATCTCAGTTACTTAAGAAGAACATCATGGACATCACAGAAGATCTTCATCTCCTGCTACATCACAGTCCTGGATCATTCAAGATGGTGCCTGTACAATCTTTGAGCACATCCAAAATACGAAGAAGGAACTGAAATGTAATTAAAATAGTTTCTTGTGCGTGGCGTTAGGTACACGCTTAGCCAGTTTAGGTCCGTTATGTGATGAGGTGACCCTAGTAACGTTCTCTAAGTCAAATGGTTCCGCAAGGGTGAGGAACAACAATCTGCTAGTTTTATCCAGCAAACCAAGAGGATCTGAAGACACGAATGAATGAAGCACTAATACATCATATAAAAACCAACTGGACGGGCAGACTCTACACCAGCACCCATAAAATAATGTGAAATTTGGCCACTTCTTCTCTTTATCACCCATCGATTTGGGAGTTTCCGTAAGATATGAAAACTTGATTGGGAAAAAAACCCCACAATTTATCTTTTTTCATAGTCTGGCTACTTTTTTCTTTCGAATCTCTTAATTTGGGACATGTAAACTTAAACAAATTTTGGGATCAGTAAAGGTGCCTTACGGATAGTGCAACCCAAGCCCGTGCCAGATTAAGCTTTGGTTTTATAGAAAACTATCGAGATGTCCAGAGCCAACGAGAACCACGTGCAGAAGTTGCAAACATGTAATATTGTCATTGCTTCATGTAATGGAGATCTGCGATGTTTATCTGTTTATCCAAAACACAGGATATGAGTGAAGATCATCCGAAAGGAGTTCCCCCGAATTTCTGCGGCCTATTTAAGGAATGTGTTTATCTAGAGCATATGTAAACACATGGAAAATGTCAAGGCTTTTACTTCTTAATCTTACGGAATTGTGTTGTTCAAGAAATAATAATAATAATAATAATAGAACAGATCCATAATCTTGGGGGGGAAAAGTTAAGGAAATAATAAATTATTATATGTAACAAAAATGGCACTTGTCCCGGTAGAAAGAGTTAAACCATCTTGGAAGTCAACAACTGGTTTACAGCAACCGGTGAATGTTAGAGGATAGAAGATAAATTTATATTATTAGGTATTTAAAGAGAAATAAATGTAGAAAAAACATCCATCGGAACATTGTGCTAATTTTGTTAAGATCTAATTTTTTTTTTTTTTAAAGAAAATTCTCTTGGCGTTTCTTGTTTGTTTCTAATTTCCAAATCGACCAACGTTCCTCTGTCTTGTTCCATGACATCATGCACAACGCAGGTGTTTCTAATTAATTGTCCACCTGTTCAAAACTAGAACGTGTCCCAATTTTATAAATAAACTTTTAGGATGATTTTCCAAAAAATTCCCAAATTTCCTAACCAATTTAAGAAAATTGCTTTAGTATATTTTTGTAAAAAATACCGTTTTTTTTTTTCTTTTCAAAAAGCTTTCTAATTACTGAAACTTTGTTTTTCCTTTAGAACCAAATCAGCATTAACCCTCCCCCCACCCCCACTGCAATTTTGGCTAAAAACAAAAACATTTCAAGTAATTCATGGGGAAAACTTCAAATGAAAAAAATGTATTCATTTTAAGCATTTTAACTTCGGCTCAGTTGTTCCATTTTAACGCCGAACATCATTCCCCACTCCCCGTACCACCGGAGCTCTGCTGATTGCCAAATAATTAGAGTTTCAGTAGACGAGACCCCCTATGTCTTGCTGCATTAAATCCTGCCACACAGTCATTTAAATATAAAGTAATGAGATATTTGTCTCCCGAATTAAATACATAATAATTAATTCTCTTTTCCAGGAAGCTGAGATCATTCTCCAAACAACCCCCCCCCCGCTCTCTTTAATGGCAATGAGGTCACACGATTACATTGGGTCACAGGATATGGGGGGGATTAATAAATCAGGGACCGTCTCTTACCCCATCTGACAGCTTAACATGTTTGAATGACCCATCTGTTTCTGATTGCCCATGCGATAATGCAGATTTCCCCTTTCAATTATACGCACTCAAATGTTACTTGAAACTTAGTATTTGTTTTCACAAGAAAAAGAAAAATGATTGGCTAGGTGGTCACTGAAACAACGGCTTAAGGAATAACATGGGTTCTTCTTAAAATGTTTTTTTTTTTTTCAAAGAAAATTCCACTCCAGCGAAGGGTGGTTAAACACGGGGGATACGAGGAACATCCATGCTTAAAGAGGAACCAGTGGTTCTTCCAATTATAAATTCCCCCCCGAGGTATAAGGAAGCCACCATGGCTCATGGTTGAAGGGCTATTAATTCATATCCCATTACGTTCCTTGACTTCATATCAGAAGTTAATTTTGGTAAGAAAAAGGAGATTCTCATGGAAACCTGCCAAGGTAAGACTGATGGAAGCAGTACTGCTTCGAGAGGATCTCTTACTGGTGGCACTTGGTTGGCAATATCTTGACATTAGCCTGGGGTCAAGCCTCATCGACCTGTTAATTCCATTTCCCGATCTCGGGGTGGGTGCGGGAGCGAATGTTGACTCCAGGGGGGTATGTGTTACAGATCTTCCTCGTCCTCAAAGAGCTCAAAGCGGATTAATCATCACAGCTTCTGATCGCATTTGTTTGCGTAAATCTGGAGAGATGAGATTAATCTAAACACGACTGACCGCCGGTGGATTAGGAAAGAGCTGACGTATCCTGCCCTTTGTGATTACAAGACGCACGGAACTACGGAACACGGATTTGCGTTTGATCTGATAGAGTCTTCATTCTGGCTCCTTTCCAAGACAGAGACCAACATCCAGGATGTGACACCTCCATGTGTCCCAATCCCAATGGGGCTCCGGGTCATAAGGACGACAACGATTAACACTCACGGCTGTCTTCTTCACTGTTCAGTAATGGAGGCTATAGAGCCCAAGTAATTTCTAGGGGGCACACAACTAAACTGTTTATCAAATGTCCTTGTTTTATGTTAGCTCGTAGCCCCATGATGGAGATGTAGTGGAGAAGGATGGAGTAGTCCCTTGACCTACACAAGTATTTTTCTATCTCTTTATGGCAAGCCTTTCCCTTGGCATGCTGAATTAAGTTGGCCTATGAGTCTAGACATACCCAGGACTACCCGAGTATGAACGCTCCACTTGTTTGGGAGTTAGACGTACTTATGCAGAATTTAGGACCAGACAGAAGATTTTACAAGCTAACTTCATTTTATGAACGAGGAACGGAGACCCCCAACAACATCAATAACAGCATACCCTAAATAACAAGAGGTTTTTGGATCCATAACTGCTGAGATTTACCCTTCTTCTGTATATTTTTCCAGTAGTAAAATGAAGGACTTTTCCATCACTTGAACAGAGTAGAAGATACTTGGAGCTCCATCAGATGTTCCGGCCAGCTGGAAGCACCCACCATCCCCTATCCTACTTGCCGTTGTTACCCTTTTAACACACTGGCTACTCAGCCTTTGTTGATGGCCGCTGAGAACATCAATCTGGACATTTGATAAAACACCACGGTAGTGAGATCGCTCAATAATTACCCAATATCTGTCCGAAAGTCCCGGGAATCGTACGGACCGAGCACCTCTCCGCACAGATGAGGCAGCGGCTTTTTGTTTTGTGGTTTGATGGACTCTGCGTATCATTATTTCAGAAGGCACTTTTTTTGGCCCATTCGTAGAAAAACAGAGGAAGCGCTTGTGGTCTAAGCAGCTGTAGCGGGTACAGTAAAACGTTCACTTTTATAAGCGGAAAGAATCCACTTCACATGAAAAGCCGCGTCCGCCGCTCCAGCTGCAAACGATTGAATTAACAGAGGGCAAAGCAACGCTCGAGTGGACATGGTTTTCAAATTTACAGCTAAGCCGGGGCTATTAAATCCGTGGAATAAATCATACCGCGCAGAACGGACGTCCGAAAATATACTTGTCAAACCGAGGAACAAAAGTCTCGGCCAAACCCTCTTTATTGGACAGGAACAAAGTTGTATCTTCCTCAGATTTATTGTGATGGTTTGCAGAAGATCGCCTGGAATTTTAAAGCCTGGAACTCTTGGGAAAACCAAGGCTGAACTTAACAGGTTCTCCGACCCCACGATCAACCTCAGATGGAATTCTCAGAATCCAAAAGGGTTCCGCAGCAAATACTCCTTAAAAATGATCAATTTTCCAATATGAGGGTTTTTTTTTATATAAATTTACTCGTTTCAGGTACCTCCGGCTCTAAATTGTCATCCACGCCCCCCCACACCTCATTATAATTCAAAAAACCTGTTTTAATCAGTAAAGCATTTCTACACGGATTTAATCAGTGAAGTCATGCTTTGTACTGTGATTAGAAGTCACCGCTGTAACAATGTTTCCGGAGATACCTGCGCAGGGAATACTGATAGGAAATCGAGATACCGTCTGCCGGTAATCACATGGCAGATTTATTTAAGAGTCATTAAGGTGCCGCACTCTCCGATGATATCTCTCTTTCTTGAGAGACGGGTCCAGCTGAAGGAGAGACCTCCGAGCCCAATAAAAGATCACCTTTCTCCCATTTTGGCATATACACAGGATAGCCACTCGACGGGAGCTGGGAAGGGTCAAACACTTTTGATATGGATGGATTAGATTTCAGTAGAGGTTGGGTCTTGGTTTCGGTGGATGTTTGCGGATTCCCTGTTGGATCAGATCTCTCATATGCCCAACCAGGCTGTAACCAAAAACAAGGGGCGGGCAGCCCCCCAAAACTAATCCAGCCAAACTACTACAATGGCCCACAAGGGACATGCGGACCAATAACAGGCACCCGCAATAAATTATTAGAAGCCTCCGAAATCAACGCCGAAAAAAAAACAGATCCAGACCCGGTAAAAAAAAATTCTCTATTTTCTAAAAATTAAACGTTATAATAAAAAAAAAAAAAAAAAAAAAAAAAAGGAATATTTTTGTACTTTCTGCTCACGAAAGACTTTTAAGTCACGAAAGGTTGTACCCGGGACGTGCGAAGCCTCGCCGTCCATCGTGAGCTGCATTATGTCATCTGGCAAAGCTTTTCAAACCCAGTGAAGTGAGCGAAGTTTAATCCTCAACTAATGAGGTGATAATAACTTTTCAGAATATTTAATAAAGGTCAAGGCCCGGCACCCGGGGAAAGGGACAATAGGGATCGAGAAACCCACTGGCCAAAATCGAGCCATCACGGGGCAAAGCATCTAAATACGGAGCAGTCAGCACCAACATTCTATTGGTTTCCATGGTAACCCTGCCTTTACAATTAGAATATGGCTTCAGAAATGTCCTTCCTACACATGACCCAAAAGTTCTTAAAAATAGGTTAGTTTTTAGCTTTTCCTACTAAATTTATGTAGGAAACGCTTTCATCTACAAAATCCTTTTTTGCATGATTGCAGCGTCTACATTGTATCCCAGCGAATTCTAAGAAAACAAACCAAAAAACACTCATTTTAATGGCATTTTCAGTAATAACGATTAGGGAAGCGCACAGGTACTTTTTCCTTTTATAAGAGAAAACAGTAACGGATTAAAAACCTGGAAACCCGAAAGAACGTTTCCATTCTGGAGGACGTCGGGGGGCCGCTGATTCTTGAGTCAAAACATCGCGTTTACAGGAGGGTTTTGCTTTTAAAAGCTGGCAAAACATTTCTTTCCCACCAATGCCTCCTGCCCTTCATCCCGGCAGGAACCGATTGTTAGGGGGATTAAACTGGAAGATGCTGATCGCTTCAAAATGCAATCCCTAAAAAAAACTATTTGGGGGTGGATTTAACCCATTTTTCTACCAGGTTCTTCATCGGTGCTTTAAAGAGTTAACCTGTATTCCATATGTTCAAAAATATGGTTTTCATAGTCTCTAGAAACGCCGATTATTTTTTTCCCTTGGTAATGGGTTCCACGCACGCTGTCGGCGAGCGTTTAAGATCCATATGGAATAAAATTTACAAAAAATAATATTAAATCAAAAAAACATGTAGTAAAACCGCAAGAACGTCTTTCCCGTGCAAGTTGTTGTGTTTCCTTTGTTTGGAAATCCCTGGCTTGGGTTTGGTTATTATTACAACGTTCTAAGGTCACATCATGTCCCAAAATCCCTCATCCAGAGATTCCTATTTGACGGAGTAAACATTGTAATAAACATGCGATACGAGGACCCCTACTGCACCCCCTCCCAAAAAAAGACCTAAAAAATACATTGTTACTAATGACAGCAATAGAAAATGTTTGTTTATGGTTCAAAAGCAGCCGTATTACATCATTATTGTGCAAAGAACAGCACATGAAGAGTTAAGAAGTGATAATGGCAGGAGCTTCGGCCCCTCTTGGCAACGCCAGACGCGTCCCTCAGCGCCACCAATGGAAACTTGGGTTGAATATTTATGAGAGCTCATCGAGACGCTCCGTACCCCGCTGGACCTTCTCCTTGGTAAAGATATGTTAATAAACTCCACCGGGTTCCGACCGCTCTCCTCGTCGTAACGTAGAGGCGAGAGATCATTAAACGGGAATTAGCCGCTTTCTGGGTCTTTCTCCAATTAAAAACTAATTGGGGCTTTTCGGTGAAACCCAAGTAGAATTTAATCGGTTGGCTAACCGGCAAATAACAAATACAGTTTTAAAAAAGGGTTTAAAGGTATTCTTCTCCGAAACAAAGATATCTTCGTGAGAAGAAGAGAAGCCTCGAGTCATGAGGTCCTCCTTATGGCTACCAATGCCCCAGTGCACAGAATGGATCCAAATGTACTTCAACCTCCTAAAGCCATATCAACTTCAGACACATAAAAGTTCTACAGGGTTTGACTGATATAATCCCAGCGTGTAGATCCAGCTGATGTCATCAGGAAAGGCACGTGAAGAACCAGATCGTGGCAGGGTTTCACTTCATGCATGAAGGATGAGGTTTCTGTCTGATCTTGCCTAGGACAGCTAAACTTATAAAACCAAAAAGCTAAAAGGTGGCCCTCAAACTCTGAATTCCCCGATTCCATTGCGCAGACGGAGAATGGAGAGGACACGTCCTTAACATTCTACTATTCCATAACTCCAGGTAATAGCCAGGTACTGATGGTTAAGAAAATGTAACCACTATAGAAAACATGATCCGTGAGCCTCACCTATGGTTCTTCTTAATGTTGTCTACATCTGACCTAGCAGAAGTATCTTCGGGCTTGAAAGAACCTCATCCTTCTGCCTACTTATCGCCCCCCCCCCCCCCCCAAGGTCTAGGCTGCTTTTTATGAGAACCTTTCATGGTTACTCCAAAATGGTGATAAGCAAAAAATCCCCAGTTTGGCCAAGATTCAGACAAAAAGACTTTAGGCCGACCAGCAGGGTCACATAGAAAAAATATCCCTTTCCCCGTTCATGGCAGCAGAAGACGGGGAAACCTCTGTCCTGAAACCTGGTTTGGACACTTTGGTCTGATCTCGTTTCATCGCCGGCTTCCACTTTTGCTCAGAAACAAGCAATATTTTCTTAACGTGTCCTTCAGGGATTTGCCTGAACCGACGTCTCTGAAGTGTGCTTTTCTTCTGTCAACAATTGGGCAAGAATTAAAGTCTCCAGGATGTGAACCGAACGTTAAACTGGCAAAGGAAGCGACCAAAAATCCGAGTGTGGTTTTCGGAACTCACCATGAAACGCGTTCCAAAAAAGCTTCTAACTCCTAAAATAATTAATTTATTGCCGTTCCGTAATTGCTTTAGTACTTGTGAATTCTGAGTTTTTAGTTAATAAGTGAGGGGGAGCCAAGGAAAGCCTCTATGGTTAGCGAGGGTCCGCTTCAGCCCCCATGGTGACTTTGCATTCAACGGCTTTCCAAAATCCCGTGTGATGGAAAGGCTTGGCTCATAACGATCAGTCATTTCCTTAAATATGGAAGTAACACCCATTAAATGATATTAAAATAGCTCATTTAGGAATTGATTTTTTTTTCTTATTTGCCGTTACTATGGAGACACCTGGAAACATTGACATAATGTAACAAAAACAACTCATCTTTAACAAAAAAAACTGTATTGTACCATATCATCGTCATATTACATTGTATCCAAAAAATTGTCTCTTCAGAGCCCCTTTTGACAAAAAGGACAATATATGTCTGTCATGGGTTCTACACCAGAGAAGGTGGTAGATAAGTGGAATAGCCTCCCAGCAGAAGTGGTAGAGGGTAATACAGCGAGGGTATTAAACATGCATGGGGTAGACATACGGCTCCTGAATCTAAGACGAGACCAACGACTGATTAAGGTTTGAGTCGTTACAGCGGGAGAAACGGGCGACTAGACGGGGGCCGGACGGGGGCTGTGAAATGCGTCATGCCAAGAAACTCCAATAAAATAAACAAGGTAATTTATTGAGGCTGCAAAGACTTCCCTGTAACGCGGGCGATGCATGTAACTGCGAGATGTATGATTTATATGTGGGGTTTGTGGAGTATTAGGAGCCGCTCTCCAAGTGGGACGCCGGTTAAAAAAAAAAATGCAGCAGTCAGCGAATTATCCTGACGCGGCGAGTTCATTGTCAGCGACCACAAAGGCGAGAGCTCGGCCGCTGAAACCCGCCTGCGGAGCACACGCTGGGACTTACCACCTGGGTTTATAACAGCCACTAAACAGAAGGCAGACACATTATTGGGATATTTCGCTAAAGTCTCCTTTTTTTTTTCTTCAAAAGGAACAGATATTTCTCCAAAAGCCGCTTCTTTTGCAAAAGGCGGAATGATGAATTGTAGCAAACGCCGCGCGAGCCAAAGAAAGTAGAATTGGTTTGGGGAGAGGAAGCGGGGAATGTTCCTCTGGGGGCACGGGGGTTTGAGATATACCTTGACGGGGGCAGGAGGAGAGTTGCTTGGGAGCCAAGGCAAACATTTCGAGGAGTTAAGACTTTCCTATTAAAATGCGCTACTGTGCAAAAAAAATGTTCTTCCAGCGTCTGAACCCACCAGGACGCGGTCCAAAGAATGAGCTCACGGCAAGCTTCGCTCTCACATTCAAACCGCTCTCCGTCCAAGCGGATGATTCCTGATCTCAGTTTACGTTTTTCAGCGGCTGTTACCCCCCCAGCATAAAAAGCCACTACTATGAAATCGGCATAAAAACCTGATTATGGAGAGTTTGAATATTAGTGGCGCATGTTCTATAAATGGGGTTCACAATATGACTGGTGTAGCTTTATCTGCATACCTGGAACGTGTCGGGCTCAGTCTTAGAGTTTTTACCCCAATCTCAGGGTGAATGGGTCTCGGAGGAATATCAGGCAAATTCTCATGGTTTTGGGGTGAATGGGGAGATTCTCGAGGTCCATCTCGGGTTTATGGGCAGGTTCTCGGGATTCTGGAGCCAACTCCTTCATATCTTACTCTGATTTAATGATAGCTGAGCATCCAAATTGGTGCCTTTCTCCCTGCTACATCACAGCCGGAGTCCCTGCTTGAATACAGTTGACTCCATTCAAAATATCTTTACCTCTTGACAAGTCATGGCTCTTATAAGGACCCTCATTAGAGCCATTTGGCTGCTGCCATTAGTGAAATGCTTGTGATTATAAAAGGGTTAATGTTTAAAGGGTCTCTGAATCAGCTGATTTGGACTGTCTGGTCTGAACCCCCCCAAGGCAACATCTCATCCGATCACTCGGGGCCTCTAAACTGCCCACAAAAAAGAAATATAGTCTGCGTTTAACTGACGTAGGTCGGCCGTCTTATTATGCTGCCGCACGATATAGGAATTTTTATGAGTGATGATCTCATCGTACGTACAGATGGAAACCCTATCATGCAATGAGCTCAGTTTTTTGGTAAAATTACAAAAAAATAATAGGTTGAAAGTTCATCGGGAAAAAAAACCCCCCACCAAACGCTGTTCTACTTGTCTAGTGTTTATCGTTAACCGGTAATTCTGAACATATTCCCCGAGATTTATTACCAGGGAATTTCAATGGCAGAAGATAAGTGAAGGCAAGAGCTTACAATCTATTGAAACCTCAAACCTTAATCAGTCGTTGGTCTCGTCTTAGATTCAGGAGCTGTTTGTCTATCCCGCGCATGTTTAAATCCCCTCACTGTATTGGCCTCTACCACCTCTGCTGGGAGGCTGTTCCACTTATCCACCACCCTCTCAGTAAAGTAAAGCTTCCTTCCGTTCCATCTCAGCGTCTGACCGTCTAGTGTTAGATTCTTGTAACTTTTCTCCTCCTTTGAAAGTTCCGTGGGCCACCAGACATACCCAAATCCGTATGGTTTCTTCGCAGAAATCAAGTCCGGACAAAACATTTTGGGACTTCTTTATCCTTTTTAGGTTTCATTTACCATTAAAACAAACAAAAATAGCGTTTCTTCATCGTAATTACTCTTATTGTGACACTTCTTCTAAATAACTCCGACTCCACCACAAAAAAAAGTGTTTCTGTTCCTGAAAATTAATCAGAAACGATCTGATGATTTTCTCCTCTCTCTCCGGTCCGCAACGTCAAGAAATCAGGTTTGTTATTCTTTAATTGCTCTGCGTCGCTTATTCCTGATTAGTGGAGAATTCATGGCAGCTGAACCTGTCAGAATGAGTTAAATTGCTGAGGTGTAAACGGTAATATTGTTTCTTTTGGTACTTGGATGGACAGATTTAGCTCCATGGCTCGCTTGGCACATGATCACCGCCATCGCTCTGGAAAAAATGCATGGTGGGACAGGAGCAACAAGAAGTTCCATCCAAGGTCCACCTTCTTCTGAGAATAAACCAATATCTTCATTAAATCCATCAAAAGATGCTTTTGTAACAATGTATCTATCAATGAAACAATTCCCTTCATTCCAAATGTCAACTTGGACCTCTGTCTTTTGCTCATTCAATTCTTTTCCATCTGTTCTTCAACCAGGAGGTCCACGTACAAAGCACTTGCCCACAGAGCTTACAGATGTCAGTTTGAGCTCGTTGAGTGTTCTCGGTCTCTATAGACAAATTTCCCACCAAGATTCTGGTAAATTCTGCAGCTGAACTTGATGACATCTTCCAAGCTTGGCTCCTCTCAATAGCTATCAGAAGATCTAGTATATCTTCTCCAGGAAGGAATCCACTTCTCAGGATCATCACTTGAGTCTCGTAAGCTCCATAACCCAAAATATCTGTCTCTGTTTGGGATAGCACGCAGCCTTCAGCCCCCGGCTTGGTGTCGGCCATCAATGAAGACTTTGCTTGGAAGGTTTTGGTGAATCGATCCAATTGAGCGGACTTTACTTGACTTGGAAGGACCTGCCTGAATCCAATAACTAAGCCTGGAACACGATAGCAAACGATAAGTTATTGCCTCCCTCTACTGAGAAAATCATTCCTATAAAATACAAATTATACTTTACTTATCCGAGTATTCCCTACAAGGCTTCCTAGCAGAGCCCACCTGTCCTCTCCATGATTAGGATTACATATGGCGAGCGGTAAATCAAAATAGTACATTACGACTTGTCATTAACCATCAATAACGGCAACGAGCTAAGGATTGAAATCAAATGACTCTGGGGTATCTTGGGGAAAATATTAAATGTTTCAGTAAAGGCAAGAAATCCTTTTAAAATACAAGTTTACTACATAGCGTTGGAATCACGCTCGGTTGCAGCCAAATCACTGAAAGTGCCTATTCGTTATATATTTTTTTTCACAATTATTAAAAGATCTAAGATTTCTAAGGTATAATAAATACATACACCAGGCCTGCCATCACCAGTCCAACCCTCTACCCACCTCTGGAACGGAGCTAAATGATGGATTGTAGCTGGAAACTTTATCAGAAGATTCTAATGTATCTACAGAATGTAGAATTGCCATCGATTTTGAAAATGTGGTTTATGGAGTCACCTGAATTCAAGCAGGGATTTGATAACAATATCAGGTCTACTCCACAAGGTCAACTCCTTAGGGGTTCAGCCATGGTCAATTGAATCAGACTTTAATCTGGTCCACTTCATAAAACCCCAAGCTCAGGCTGTATCAGAGGTTGTCTCGATTTATTTTACATTCATAATATAATATTTAATGTCTTTTTTTGGTTTATTGGTTTATTTCTCCAGGAGTCTCGAGGAGATGGGTGCGAGAGATTTCTCTCACCTACTGTAAAGTGTAAAAGTTTAGCTCTGTTTCCAGCACCGGAGGGATGATTATGCTGACTTTAGTAGAACAGAAAAGCACACGGTGTACTGCAAAGATTTCCCTTAATTTTTGGAAAAAAAAGGGGGAAATATTGCAGCAAATCCAAAAAAAAAAACAAAAAAAAAAACCAAGTTATTAATTTGCTATTATCCTGTGGAAAAATAGGACTGGGCATTCGAAGGCTGAAAGCAAAAACCTCATTCTTTGTATGTTAGCTCAGAAGCAGAATCTACCCCAGAAGCCTTGCGGTTTTTGGCCAGAACTGTGACAAGTTGGGTTTTAACTGATGTGAAAAGAAAAGAAATCTCTCGCCCTCAGGGACGCACTTCCAAAACTGTGCTTGATCTCAGCAGTCAGAGGTTAACTTTTTCCGTAATAAAATTCATGAATAAAGAAAGAGAATTGTAAAAAAAACGAGTAAAAAAACACTATGGTTTGGAAGGACAGTCAGGGAGGAAAGGTTTTCCGCTTAAAACATTATTAATGATGGGGTTACCGACAGCTGTGCATGTACTTGTAATCAGTCTGTCTATCTCTGCGTACGGCACGGAATCCAAGTATTAAATATTATCGTCTGGCTTCCAACCTCCTACAGAAGATCAGTCAGAGACACTGAAGGTAAGTATGTAGGACGTGCCATTACGGCACAGAGTCTTCAAGGCTCAACGTTCTCAGCGCACAAGCCATCATTGGTCTTTATGGGCTAAAGTTCTGGACGTATAGATAGGGGTTAATCAAGCCTGTGCTAGATGTACATGCAACAATGTAACAGATGCTGCACCCCGCTCTTCTTCATTCAACTAACGTAGATAAGGTCCACCTTGCCATTAAATGGAATGCGGGAAGAACGTTGTTTTACTTGAAGCTACCAGGCCAGGGTAACATCCAATTGCAATAAACATTAAACAGCTTAACCACCTGCATTTGCATATGGGGCTCCCTATTTAAATATGTAACCACCACTGGCTGTGCCAACCCACCACAAAGCCATGTGCTGCAACTTATACTCAAGCAGACACTTCCACTCCTGTTTCTTACCCCCCCCCCCGCATAGCTCCTCTAGGCTTCCTCCATCAATCATGCTTGTGCCATATTGGCGTGAAATGTACATTTGTGCACAAAACAGAGCAATAAGATTCCCTCGCCTGCTACACAAACACAACAGCCGTTGCCGGAGGTCAACTTGGAAACTCTGCCCAAAAAACCCTCTTAAAAGACTTTCTGGAAGGGACCCTAAAGCTTTCCTAAGTAAACAGTTTAAGGACTATATGGGGTTTGTTTATTTTCCTTCTCTCGAGATGCTTATTAAACCTTCACTTTGATTAAAACGCCAGCTGTTTTTGTCTAACGAGGGAGATGCAGAGAGAGAGAGCGAGGCGGCCGCGGGGTCCGTGTATCGCTCGCTCCAGAAAAGGACAGGGATGTCTGTTTATATGTTCCGTTCTAAGTTTGTTAACATCGACCAGCGCCAGTCTTATCTGACCAGTGAGTGGAAATACAATGTAATCACTGCAGTATTTGGAGGGGGGACTTTCTTTTTTGGCTCAACAATCCGTTTGCTGTCCCGAAGGTGGACTACTTGATGGGTCAACATGCTCACCCAACGACTTATGAATATCGATCAATAAATGATGTTATAACAATGTAACGGAACCCGATTGTTACATACGATGATACAGAATCATGCCTCGGAGCGGTAAGCGATTTTCTGAAAGGCTGGAGTCATGGAAGTATGATGGACAGCTGGATTTCCCAAGAAGTTATGCAGCAGCTCATGGTGGTCAGTAAATACCGAACATGATAGACACTGACCTCCTTCGAATTCAATCTTTTATGACTCCATACCGTCGTTACATTGGTGCACTCGTGTCATCCACATCTATTTAAGAGCCAAGACTATTAAACTTTGGGGGTCTCATAGGTTGGGTCGTTACTTGGCTGAAAGACCTAACAAAAAGACATGGTGGAGGTCACAGTCCATAAGGTAGAACCCAGGAGAAGACGTCCAAGAACCCGAGCGATGGGCCGATCCAGACGGATTCCTTAGAACATCTCATCCTTCATTTCTATTCTTTGATTTCCTGAGCCGCTCGCAGAATTTTTTTTTTCTTTGAAGCCATAATGACTCTAACATTCGTGTTCTCTGAGAAAGTGTCCGTGACGCTGGGGAGATTTAACTCCGTTACATTAGTACAGGAATAAAAACAAAGGCACGATGATAGCGCCCGTGTCAGCACTTTTCTTGCCAGTTGCTGGAGTAGAATTTAGAATCTACTCGACCGCATGTAGACAGCAAGTCCATCAATGTTTTAATTCAATTTATAGAAACCAATTATTCAGTTCACGGCTGAAGAGGAGCCAACCTTAAACCAACTATTTTTAGGGTAATAGTGTTCATGCTAAGAAAAAAAATTCAATTTTTTCTTCTAAAAAAAAAAAATCAAGCATTTTAGAGGGGGAAAATGATGTAATATAGTATTGTTCTGTTGAAACAAAGATACGTATCAGGGCATGAATATTTCCGTTAGTTGGTAGGTTAATAGAGTTGATTCAATTTTGTGTACATGGCATGAATATTTCCATCCTTGTCAGTTGGTTGGAAGGCCCCCATGTACCATTTTTTGCATTTCGGACGTGGTGAGCGAGTGATAAGGGGGTACATATCGGTCCCGCTCACTTGGAGTAATCAAGCCGTATGTGGAAGCGGACAGTTGACAGTATCGAGTATGGTTAATCAAGGTCACCAGACCTTAACAATAACAAGCAAAACGGCCTAATGCCTGTGTTTGTAAGAGACCAAAAACAAAGCGCGCAGCCTGAAAAGAGAGCGCTGGTGCATGAGTGAGTATTCTTGAAAGTACAATGCGCCAGCGACAAAAAAAAAAGAAAAAAGAGAGACTTTTTCTGCAGATCAGTGCACTTGGCATGGATTAATCCCTTGTTAGCACGAGAGCGATTAAAGCTCCGTAGCGGAGCGGCGTACAGCCCGTCTCTGTTCCCAGCCTCCCTCGTTAGAGGCTCCGGAGCTGGAATTAGATGAGGCCAGTGGGGGGGGGGGTCTAATTATTGGGAAAGGAATTAAAATCTGTCTGTTGGGGGGGGCAGCTTCAGGTGGGTCGTCACATTACATTTTAAGGCTCACAAAAAGTGATCCTATACCTTTAACGGAATCTGATTTTAATGTAAAGTGACCAAAAACTTAACTACTCTAATAACTCAAATATTTCTTCTTCTTCGTTATTGTTTCTCCCGTCTATTATTGCCCCGAACTCTGACACTGGTCGGTCCTCCTGCCCCAGTAAACACAAGCGATACTAAGTGTCTCTGGTAAAGGTTGGTTGGCCTGTCATATTACAGAAACATGGAGGTATGGATTAATCACCCTGTTGTATCCACACGTCCAGGTAATTGATTGGTTAGCCTGTTGTATCAGCACATCTAGGTCATTGATTGGTCAGCCTGTTGTATCTGCACGTCCAGGTCATTGATTGGTTAGCCTGTTGTATCAGCACATCTAGGTAATTGATTGGTTAGCCTGTTGTATCTGCACATCTAGGTAATTGATTGGTTAGCCCGTTGTATCTGCACGTCCAGGTCATTGATTGGTCAGCCTGTTGTATCATATATATACTTTAATGGATGTTATTTTTAATGATTATTCCAGCTGGGTTTCATAAAGGGTGAAAAATCACTGATTTAAACCTTTACCTGTCACCATAAACCATCTGCGGACTTACAAAAAAGTATCTGGTTGCAGTCGCTCTAATCTCCCCAATCCTGGCCGACGAAACTAAACTACTAACAGGCGCTGCGTTAACCTTCTTGTGCACCTGCCGCAGGATAAATACCCCCAATGGCAGGATATATACCCCCAACCGCAAGATATATACCCACAGCGGCAGCATATATACCCACAGCGGAAGCATATATACCCACAGCGGCAGGATATATACCCACAACGGCAGGATATATACCCACAGCGGCAGGATATATACCCACAGCGGCAGGATATATACCCACAGTGGCAGGATATATACCCACAACGGCAGGATATATACCCACAGCGGCAGGATATATACCCACAGCGGCAGGATATATACCCACAGTGGCAGGATATATACCCACAAAGGCAGGATTATTCTTCTAAATTCCCCCCCTCAGTTACCGTTGGGTCAGTAATGCCCCTGTCCTTGTCGGTCCTTGGGGTTATTGTTTGGATCTGTAGGGATCATTATAATATAACACAAACCATAAGGCATCAGAAATGTACATGTTTTGGGGGCCATATCTACCTGCTCAAGATATTCCTTTTACTAAAAAATAGTAGCTGTTTGGGTCTGTAAAAGAAAAAAAACAGATTGCAAATTGGCCTCTAGATTGTAAGCTTGCGAGCAGGGCTCTCTCCACCAAATGTATCGGTTTGTCTTAGTCTGTCAATTCTTGTCTTGTCATATCCCTTGAATTTATGGATTGTATTAAGCGCTGCGTAAACTGTTGGCGCTATATAAATAAAGGATAATAAAATAATAATAATAAATACAGAATCTTTCAGAATTCCCGCAGACAGAGAATTCCGGATGTCATCCTGAAAGCATTTGATTTGCATTTGAATTAAATTGACGCCCCCCCCCCCCCCGATTCCAACGGGAAATCTCCCGTCCAACCCTTTTTTGACATTTTTTTGTTGTAAGGAAAGATTTCTGCGACCATAAAATAGAAAATAACTACTATGATCCGACCTCCCGCTTTCTGCCGGGACAAACAACTCGTTGTGAAGCTCTTTTTAATTAATCTAACGTAATATTCCAAAGCCCGGGGGCCGATCGCAGTAATGAAGCGACTCGTTCAGACAGACGTGGTTTCAATAGGGGAACTCGATCCTAAATTTCGTCCTGATGGGGGTCCTAGGGGCCCACACTTCGTGAAAATGTAAACATTTCAATTTAGAGAATCAGACGTTGGCCGCATCGGCCGTTTCTTTTCTGACATCGAGTCTTAGACGTTTCTGGCCCCGTTTCTGTTCTGCGGGGGCCGAGTGAGCGCGTAACCAAGAAAACAAAAACAGAGCGACCCCTAGGGATGTAAATAAATCAAAAGCAACAAACATTGAATTTTGGCAAAACATAATTGGGCTGTAGTTGAGTTTTTTTAGTGGCAGATAATTTGGCCGACGCAGTTGACTGCAAACAAGCGGAGTATTAAGACCCCGGCCCCCCGCGCCTCGGCTACCTGCTAGCGAGCTATGAATGATACGCATTGTTCCCCCCCCTTCTGATTTGATTATCCACAGGGTAACATTATATCTCCTGTACTCGGGCCTGCGATAAGCGTTACCCGCGCGGCGGACCTCAAACCTGATCGGGAGAGGAAGGAGGTGAAGATTATCTTCTACAAATTAACTGGCGCTGAGAACAGACTGGATTACCTAATTGGGTCTATTTACAAAGATATTTTATATGGTTTTTATATATATATATTTTATTATATATATATATATATATATATATATACACAGTAATATAACCCCCCAGTGCTGTATACAGTAATATAACCCCCCAGTGCTGTATACAGTAATATAACCCCCCAGTGCTGTATACAGTAATATAACCCCAGCGCTGTATACAGTAATATAACCCCCAGCGCTGTATACAGTAATATAACCCCCAGTGCTGTATACAGTAATATAACCCCCAGCGCTGTATACAGTAATATAACCCCCCAGCGCTGTATACAGTAATATAACCCCCAGTGCTGTATACAGTAATATAACCCCCCAGCACTGTATACAGTAATATAACCTCCCAGCACTGTATACAGTAATATAACCCCCAGTGCTGTATACAGTAATATAACCCCCCAGTGCTGTATACAGTAATATAACCCCCAGCGCTGTATACAGTAATATAACCCCCAGCGCTGTATACAGTAATATAACCCCCAGCCCTGTATACAGTAATATAACCCCCCCAGCGCTGTATACAGTAATATAACCCCACGCTGTATACAGGAATATAACCCCCAGCGCTGTATACAGTAATATAACCCCCAGCGCTGTATACAGTAATATAACCCCCAGCGCTGTATACAGTAATATAACCCCCCAGCGCTGTATACAGTAATATAACCCCACGCTGTATACAGGAATATAACCCCCAGCGCTGTATACAGTAATATAACCCCCAGCGCTGTATACAGTAATATAACCCCCAGCGCTGTATACAGTAATATACCCCCCCAGCGCTGTATACAGTAATATAACCCCCAGCGCTGTATACAGTAATATAACCCTCAGCGCTGTATACAGTAATATAACCCCCAGCGCTGTATACCGTAATATAACCCCCAGCGCTGTATACAGTAATATAACCCCCCAGCGCTGTATACAGTAATATAACCCCCCAGCGCTGTATACAGTAATATAACCCCACGCTGTATACAGGAATATAACCCCCAGCGCTGTATACAGTAATATAACCCCCAGCGCTGTATACAGTAATATAACCCCCAGCGCTGTATACAGTAATATAACCCCCAGCACTGTATACAGTAATATAACCCCCAGCGCTGTATACAGTAATATAACCCCCCAGTGCTGTATACAGTAATATAGCCCCCCAGCGCTGTATACAGTAATATAACCCCCAGCTCTGTATACAGTAATATAACCCCCCAGCGCTGTATACAGTAATATAACCCCCAGCCCTGTATACAGTAATATAACCCCCAGCCCTGTATACAGTAATATAACCCCCCAGCGCTGTATACAGTAATATAACCCCCAGCCCTGTATACAGTAATATAACCCCCAGCCCTGTATACAGTAATATAACCCCCCAGCGCTGTATACAGTAATATAACCCCCCAGCACTGTATACAGTAATATAACCCCCAGCGCTGTATACAGTAATATAACCCCCAGCGCTGTATACAGTAATATAGCCCCCACCGCTGTATACAGTAATATAACCCCCCAGCGCTGTATACAGTAATATAGCCCCCACCGCTGTATACAGTAATATAACCCCCCAGCGCTGTATACAGTAATAACCCCAGCGCTGTATACAGTAATAACCCCCTCCAGTGGATTCCACACGTTCAATATAAGCCCCAAAACGTGTGGTTTTTTTGCAGACTGATGGCGAACTAAATTCAGTTACACGGAGAAAAAATGGATTCCAGGAATTCCGTTGGAACAGCTGAGCGGATAATGTGGGACGACGTAAAATGGGTAACGGGAGGGACGTTATTTTTGGAGATGCGCGTGTGTGTCTGTGTGTGTCTGTGTGCGTGTCTGTGTGTGCGTGTGCGTGTGTAGGTATACGAGGCAGAAAGGATTTTAACGCTGCCATATACTGGATGGTTAAGCACAGGGCAGAGGTCGGAGTACGTTCTTATAAATATGTTGCATGTTTTCTATACGTACACAGGAACCTGTTGGTAGGTCGGCCCCCGACGGCCCGTCTAGTCGCTCGTTTCTCCTGCTCTACAAACTCAAACCTTAATCAGTCATTTATCTCGTCCCATGCATGCTTAAATTCCCTCACCGTATTAACCTGTGGGGGACAGGGCAGGCAAGAGGGGGGACTAGGAAGGCAAGAGGGGGACTGGGCAGGCAAGAGGGGGGACTGGGAAGGCAAGAGGGGGGACTGGGAAGGCAAGAGGGGGACTGGGCAGGCAAGAGGGGGTTCTTCAGGTCAAAGCAGGCGGAGCAGCCAAGCCTCTGGTCCCACCCACTCCTGCTCTGACCTTGCCCACTTCCTTATCTAGCTACACCCCCAACAGGGGTCCCAATTCAAACACCAGAAGCGTTAGGGGGTCCCAAATTTTACATAACCTTTATTATTTCTTAATTCTGCACGTTATTTTTTTCTGTTAAAATGACCAATTTAAATGTTCCTGCTTAACAAAAAGTATCCCCGGGCCTTGCTTTACGCAGGGTGACCATTTGGTTAATTAATATGTAAGGTATGAGCTCTACATATTCACGTGTGTTTCGTAAAAGGTTACATTCTTTGCCATAAAATGCTCTCTCGCCGGATTCCCAAGCTGGCGGCCGCACAACGGAAAAAAAAAAACCACGGATGGATGTTTTTAACAGCTGGTACCGGACACGAATTCCGGGACTCCCGCGGCACAGGGAGGACAGACAAAATAAAGTCACTTCTAGGAAGGAAGGGCGATCGGGAAGGAGACGGAACGGATTTTATTCCACGCGAACATTGTGCATACGTGGCAGAGGGGACAGGCAGAGCGAGAAGGATCGTACCAGACACCATCCCGGTCACCTGTACATGGAGACCACAGCCAGACACGGAGCGCCCCGGTCTCCGCAGAACAATAATACCATAACCTACGTAATACATACATATGACAACGCGGCCAAGAGGCCAGTAAACGAGGGTTAGGAATGCAGTCCATTCGCCTGCAGATCTGGAATCCATTCTCTTAATGGACATAAAACATTCAAAAACGCCTCCAGAAATACCCATAATCCTACCTGGGAGCCTCCATACCTGGCAGCAGGGGGTTGCCCCCTAAGCTCTTCAATCTTATGGTCTTTGTATGAATGGACAGATTTTCTGGGGTTTTTTTACCCCAATGTCAGGGTGTCAGGGTAAATGGTTATATCAAAGCTGGAATCTCTGCTTGAATACAGGTGACTTCCTTTAGAATATTTTTACCTCCTGATAAGTCAAGGTTTCCATAAGGGCCGTTATTGGCGCCATTAGTAAGTCACCCAAAGCTGTGATGGGCTAATCCCGGCTGGATGTCTAGAAATGTTTAGGGTCAGACGTTGAGTCTTTTATTGGGTCAACATAGAAAAGAATGTAAAAGTTACATTATCTTTCAGGACCTCAGATGTCTCTTCTTCATTCCAAGGTATAGCCCACCTAACTATGTGCGGAGGGAGCCCCTGACCCTGTTCACCGCTCTGTATATCTGGTCTTCTTCTAGATGACATATACAAGTAATGAGTGGGAATCATGTAGATTCTGGAAAAAGAATGGGAAAAATAAATGAGGTGCGTTGAGTTAGATGAATGCAGCAGCTGACGTTTGGGTGAAAATACGTGGGAGAGAGCGGACAGCGGAATGTTAATCAGAAAAGGACAGCAGAGGCTTGCGAATAGCGTGATAAATTGGACTCCTGTGTTCAGAGAGGTGAGAGGGTATATTTGGGAGGAATTTTAATTTTCATAAAGGACAGAAGATGTTTAGAAAATGTATTTGGATGCAGCTGACATTTTGAATGCATGTTTTACTCTCAGACCGTGGAGGTCCAACTGGAAAACCTGGAGGTCCAACTGGAAAACCTGGAGGTCCAACCGGATAGCGTGGAGGTCCAACTAGAAAGCTTGGAGGCCCAACTGGATAGCGTGGAGATTCATGTCTCCAGTTTTACTTATTTACAATAAAAACAGAAAACCTAATGGAGGAGTTTTCCTGCCCCCCCCCATACCCCCTGGATGGAAAGACAACATAATTGGTTTTCTGACCACCTTAAAACAGTAAAGAGGTTTTAGAGGGAAATCCTTATGTATCTTCACTGCGTCAATACACATAATTCCTAAAGTTTGGTATTAAATCTCAAAATAAGTTTTGGGTTGTCCAAGATACCATCACATGTTTCATTCACAAGGTGTACTCACAGAGCTCATATTGGAAAGTCTTCTACGGTGTGGCCATTGTTAAAAGCACCCAACATTTCTGCCGTCACCGAGATCGTATCGCAGGCTCCATGACCTTGACCGTAAGAATGAAGAGTATGCAAAGAAGCCAGTTTTGACACTTTCAAGTGGTCTCCTAAACATTCAGCACCATAAACATCTCCCAAAGGCGACCAGCAGCTGTCTATTTTCCCCGATGAAAGGGCGTCCTTGGACCCAGCATCTCTACAGTCGCTGAGGTCGACTCGTGGGCTCCGTGACCTTGACCGTCACAATGAAAAGCATGCAAAGAGCCAGTTCTGACACTTTCAAGTGCTCTCCTACACATTTCACGCCATAGACGTCTCCCAGACGATAAGGTATATTTATTTTTAAATCTATTCCCTGATAAGATTCACGCACGTTTCACGAACCTCTAGAGCAGTGATGGCGAACCTTTTTGAGCCCAAGTGCCCAAACTGCAAACCAAAACGACTTATTTTTTTCAAAGTGCCAACACTGCAATTAAACCTGAATAACGAGGTTTTAGTTTAGAAAAAAACGCACATATACACAGCTGCCCTATACACACACACATATATGCCTGCCCAAGTGCCCATACATATGCCTTACCATATGTATATGCACACACAAATCTACCATCAGACCCCCCCACCCACCTTCATTCTCCACATCAGACCCCCCCAACCCACCTTTGTTCTCCACATCAGACCCCCCCACAACCTTTGTTCTCCACATCAGACCCCCCACAACCTTTGTTCTCCACATCAGACCCCCCACAACCTTTGTTCTCCACATCAGACCCCCCCACAACCTTTGTTCTCCACATCAGACCCCCCCAATAATCAACCACCCACCCACCTTGGTTCTCCACAAATCTTACCTTTTCTTCCTCCTTTCTGCTTCCTCCTTTCTGCTTCTTCCTGTCTGCTTCTTCCGTTCTAACTGTCCTTGCCGCTCGCAGTCTGTGCAGTGCGGCTGCGCACAGCTGTTTATGCTGAGCGCCGGGGCTGGATATAAACGTCATATCCAGTCGCCCGGCGCTCAGCACTGAGAACTGTGGGAGATGTAGTTCCGCGGGACGCCGTGATTACAGTGTATGACTGTAGTCACGGCGTGCCCACAGAGACGGCTCGGCGTGCCAACAGCGGCACGCGTGCCACACGTTCGCCATCACTGCTCTAGAGAAAAATCACGACGGCTCCCGAAAGGAATGACATATCTCATATCGATACTAGGGGAATGGAAATCCATCAGATGAACGAACCCCATGCAGACAGGAAGTACAGGTCAGCGGGACAGGATATGGGGGAACCTGATAATTTTCCAAAATAAACTGGGGACCCGTCACGTTTCCAGCTGTGCAGGTCCCTCCGTAACGCTATTATCACAGATATCTGATGGTGAGGAGGCGATTTAAACCGTATACTGGGGAAGCAAGATGGCGGCTCCAACGTACATATTTTTAATATTAATGCTTAAAAGAAAATGAAATGTTGTATATAGATGTAGAAATTAGGATAACAATCTGAAATGGGACAATATTTAATTTTACGGTTGTATTCTCAAAAAATATATTCATTCAATTTACGGATTGGACCAAAAAAAACTCACATTCCTGCGTGGAGTTTAAAGTGAAATCTATATAAAGACGGCCGGTCTCACCCCTCTGAGAGGTACGCGGCCGGTGAGATTTTCTAACCAAAGTGAGAAAAACTCACAAAAACTGGGGACAGAAATTTCAAAGAACTGCTAGAAAATCCTTCCAAATTAACTTAAAAAAACACATTTTAATTGTTTTGTTTTTTTTCTTTCTCAGACTGGGTTTGAATAAAAATAATAATAAAAGTTGCAAGCAGTGAGAACACGTCGCGTTCCGACAGGTAGGGTCAGAGGTCAGTAAGCGTCATTAATACCAAGCCTCACGCTGGTTCGTTTATCGGGGTCCTAGGAACGTTTTTTTTATTTTCTCGTGCATGATTCAGAGTGATCGTGACTCACCGGAGAACGTTTTCACGGCTCTCGCCCAGCCGCTCGCACTGATCACCCGGCTGACTTTGTCATGACTTGTCGAACACATTTCGAAGCGGGGAGGTTTATTTATAAGACGCTTTGTATTACGGAAAGGACAATCTAATGGTTTTGATGTTGGCTGGAAAATATCAATCTCAGATACAAAGTAACCAGATGGTAATTCTAAAAACTAAAGCGTTACAAAATTTTACCGGTTTTCAGTTCAGCCAAACCTCTGACATTTGTCCTGAAAACATATAAAAAGTATAAGAGCCCCGCTTACAGTCCGTATTATCTTAGGAGCTTCAGTAAGAAGGTACAGGCCTCTTTGTGTCACAGAGACCCTTCTAAAGCCCCAGGTTATGGTCCGGATAACCCTGCCGTCGCTTCCGGTCCGGAACCCAGTTGTCCGCCCTTGATCACAAATGGAATGGAGGAGCAGCTGTACGGTCGGCCAAAATAACCTGAAGATAGGACCTTCGAAGACACCGTCCTACCTAGATATATAGAGAACGTTCACCAGGGCCATATTACCGAAGACGCTTACCGAAAACAAAATAGAATCTATTAAAAAGTGAGAAATTAGCCAGTCAGCCTTGTGTGCCCCAATTCAAGTTTTCATTGAAAAATGTTAAATTAAATCTGAGCTTTCTAGAAAAATGTCCCGGGCGGGTAACAATCATTTCACAGCACGTTATCCCGAAACAGCCCGAAATGATGGAAGGCGTCCTCCCCGTTTGACGACTTGGTTATTGATGTTAAAACCCCGAATGTTTGCTCTGTAATCTATCACCCTTTCTACATAACTTTTTTTGGCAGTCGTCATATACGGGAAAACACTGAAATTATATTACAGGAGATAAATTAACAATGTCGGTTTCATTTCAAGTGCAGCCGAGGCGTTGAAATTGCTGAGCTGTTTCACAGTGGGAAATATATAATATGTTATTTTGCCGTTTCTCCCCCCGTTCTGTCTGCCGAATCTTTCTAACTGGAGACCAAGCCTCGGGTAATTTTCCCTCCAACGGCCAATCAATTTAGAGCTTGAAAGGCGTCTCACCACTGAACCCGTGAGTTGGCAAGAGGCGCAGACCCGAGCGAGTCATGCCCACGGAGTCTACATGACAAAGCCGGGGTTGGGGGAGTTTGGGCTCCTAACAGGAAAGAAACAAAAGAGGTAATTGATGGAAATACAACTGGTGGGGAAAATGCAATTCCATCGACTCATAAAAAAACCCAAAAAGCTAAAATCCCATGCTCTTGAATTCCAAGCTAGAAGCAATTTTTAACCCTTCCCTGCCAGTGTCATCGCTCGTGTTTTTACTCTCTTTGATCCATTGAACCCCGCGTCTGATTAATTACAGACACATTTGCCAGCTCTCCTCTCTTTATTATACGGCATTGTCTTAGAGGGCATTGTATTCCTGAAGCTCTCTCGAGTCCTTTTGTATCCCTACTTCGAGTGGATGAAAAGGTCGTGTTTTCGGGATGAATTCACAGGCAATTAACGGCGTTTGGGAGATTCCCCCGGTTTCTTTGATCTTTACAAAATGCTACTGTATCAAGGGGGGAAATAATTTGCTGAGACCTCAGCTTTCAGAGAGGTATCAGAGGCTGCGACCGGTAACATGCATCCAACTGCTGTACGTCATAGCCGGCCGGTGACTGACCCATGACACCAAGATCTAAACTCTTGTCATTACAAGGGCTGTCTAATATTGAGGACTTCAGCCGTTCTTGGCTAGGTCTCTCTTGATGAGCCAAGAGAACTCTTATTTCTGTTGTGAATATTTCTTGTTCACGGCAGCAAACTTTTGGGTACATAACGCAAGCTCTGGAAATCATTACTATGATTCATCCGGAGATTTTCTCAGGATTGCCCAAACAATTCCAGGCTCCGATCCATTCAGTCGTCTCTCACACGAGGTTCTGACACCGAGCGGCAGCCAAACTTCCTCGCCTTAGCAGCCAAACCCTTCCCAGATGGCCGTGCCAACGACAATCTCATGCATGGCAGCTGGGCTTTCACCCCACCGCTTGCCTCCTGCGACTGGCGCGAGACCCTTGCAGCTCGGAGGAGACCATCAGAAACGCTATTCGTTCGTATATTATATATCTTGTTCACGGGTATAACACGTGGCTTGAACTTGATCGAATATAAGCAGGAGAAAGTTCTGCCTCTGAATGAGACAATAAGGAAACGTTAACATTCCGCTGGACGGTTCCTATAGAATGTTACAAAATTCAAGGCTTGTGACAAGTCAAAGGATCCTGGGTAATGGCCAATCACCAGGAGAAGTCTACCGAGATGTACGGCTTTTACGTATTCAGAAGAAATTCCGAGTTTACTGTTTTTTAGGGAATTATGGTTAATATTCTCAAAGAACCAGACGCCGAAACACAAGCGATTTTCTAAGAGGACCGAATAACAGCTGAGCTCGTAAAAAACACAAGTTGCATGAGAAGATTAATCTCTGAAATCTCCAGGCGTCCTCTGTGCCAGGCGGGCATGACCTAGCATGCCAGCTAAGACAACACAACCACGGTGCCACGTCGGGGAACACCCTATCGCTTTGTTTGAGATGTAGCAACGGGTCCATTGTCAGGTTATTCTGTAGGAACCTGGACAAACATGAATCATGATGACTTTTATTTGTTAATTCTTAGTACATCGAAATGTTAAACTACAGGTCAGGAGAGGTATCTGGAGGTCAAGATGGTGGACATCAAAGTCGTTCATGGGGTCTTATACTCAGACTTGACAAATGTATCCAGATCTAATCTTGAAACGTTTTAGAATCTCTCCGTCCAAAAACAGATGGGTTCGGTCGGTCTCCCGGAGTGACGAATGGGAGCGGGAAGACCTGAACGCGGCTCAATAAAATGAGTGATTTCCCACTAAATTGAGCCCACAGGTAACAATGTGTTGGGTGAACATTCAGCAGGCAGGTGCCGACAGATGTCAAGCAGCTGATGTAATACCGCCACGTCTGTTGTGGTTTGCGTGAAACATTTTTTTTTAAATACGCGGATTGCATTTAATTAATAGAATTTTTTTTGGGGAAAAAAACTTGAATGGTAAGGTTCGAATAATTTCTGAAAGACGCCCAGTGGGTTAAGAAGGGCAACAACGTGGTTTCTCAAGTTCTCCAGACCATGACTGACACCTAAAGACGGCTAAGAGAAGACGGGACTGACATTTCATGACGACAAAGTCTGTATTAAGAGACGGATCTGAAGTTACACAAACGCACGATGGCTAAATTAATTAATTTAGAAAAATATTCCCATTTCTGTGTGACTACTGTGCTGAACGCGGCCCCGAGGGCTCATTTAATGGAATCCTTGAGTACAGAAGCCGAAGCTCTGATTAAATAACGTAAACTGCACCGAAGGATGAGTTTGCGGCTTGTGGGAGACACCCATGGATTGCTTCCAGGTTTGGTAACTACAAGCAAAACGTTAGAGAATTGACGGAATAAAATAAACAAAACCTAAGAAGAACAAGGAAAGGGCGCACGCGGCGGACATCAACCGACACGAACACCGGTATACTGTACATACGCGCAGAGCTCGGCATTCCAGGTAATTAGATGTTCTTGTTAGAAGCCAGGAACCAATAATTGTCTCCAACCAACCGGAAACAGTCTACTCCGCGATAGAACTTTGGGTCCACAAGGACATTGGTGGGAAATCACCGGGACGTTCTACGGAACATCTTTGGTCCATAATGATTCCAACACTTGGGACCTCATCTAATGCTCCACCGTTAATCTCAAAAAGGGTCAAAACAGTGAGGTAGGGTTCATCGTGTCTCTTGTCGTAGCGCGGTATGAAGACTTTTAGGTTTGACACAAGCCCCTGACTTAGAGGACACGGCCAACTGCTGCGCTTCCAAAAAGGGACTACCCTTTACACAAGTAACACTCGCCGGTTGGACAAAATTGGAGATTTACGAGACCCTTTATTGAAATTAATTTTCAGCAGAGGAGCTTTTTTAATAAACTGTAATATTTTTTATAACTGGTTGGTTGGTCTTTAAGTACAAAATAAACCAGAAACAAAGTATCAAAGGCCACCACAACTAGAAAGGCTAAGGATGGGGAAAGGTGGAACTCTCTGAGATTGTGAGGATAATTAGGTGACCCCCACACCTTATGTTTAAATGTTCATTCGGTAAATTGTTGTTACCAGAAATCCCACCTTGGATGAAGGGAGAACTTCTCCTTTGAGGGACGTTCTTTTCTTTGAAATCTCAAGTGGGAGATCATCTACGAATCCACCCTTTGTCAATAGAGAGTCTGGGCAAAGGGGTGAGAAGAGAACTTCAAAAAGAGACATCCGCACAAACTCCTTTAACAAGGGCCCGCGAAAAAACAGGTATTTGTCGAACTTAACCCTATCACTCATCATCGTCTAGCTGCAGCTTAAAGATGAACTTTCCCGAAATTAGCCTTTTCTTCTGTGTTTTGGGGCTTTACATTTAAATCTTTTAGGTTTTTTTTTTAATTGGACATTATTGTATATATACAAACCAAACATGAGAGTTTAATTATAACTCCAACCTCATGCACGATAAAGATCTCCTTGGCTGTTGGGAAGATTAGAATTGTAAGCCATGCCACGTATTTGAAGGACACAAATTATAATACGCTGTGTGTAACGTGGACTTTCTGAAAAATCGCTGAGTATTCTACAATCTTTAAGATTGCGTTTGGCACAGAAGATGCTGAAACCGGGGGAAGGGAATAACTCCCCGAGGATGGGACGTCACTCGCAGCGCAGCAAAGTATCAGCATCTGTAGAAGCATTAGGCGTTACTATCAACCCCGATTACAATGGGGAATTCATTCCGTCTTCCATGAGATCAGCCGCGCTGTAAAGAGCCATACCTTCCTGACAAAGTGAAAAAAAATGATCTGAAAAGGCAAGGATTTTGGTAAAAAGTGTTGTTTAAAGGGACGCTATGGAGGCTTCAGAATAAAACTAGAAGGGTTAGGCTCAGAGCTGGAGAATAGGCATGTGCTTGGTGGCACGGCTCCCGTTTCCATCCATTTCTGACGCGGACTTTAGATTTTGTAGCTAGGCCGGACTGCAAGGTTTGTCTACAGGACCCCAGGACGCGCCTCATCGAGTGTTTAGAAAAACTTTAGATGACTTTTTAATTTTTTTTTTATTCTTTTTTTTTTTTATATACTCATGGAGCCCCCTGAACAAACCAAGCTGCAGCTTCCCAATCCGCTTTGTGATCTGAACATTTGTGTCACCGATTGCTTGAACCAACCAACCAATCAGTGGCAGGAAAGCGTTATCATTAAAATCAGGGGGAACACTCAGGGGTCTCAATAGATCCCCCCCAGCCGCAGTTTTCGTTGAGTGCTGGGGCTGACTGGTGTTCAGTATATCCCGTGCCCTCCCCAGGGTGGGGGGCAGGGTCAAATACATACGAAGGGGGGGTCTGCAGATTAGCTAGGTGGACACCGCGAATAACGTAAAGGGACCCTCGGCTTTCATGCTTTCCTTTAAGTGATTAAAGCGCTTGAAAGGAGATGGTTTAAAGGACCTGTCCCAGTTACAACGCAAACAAAGCCAACTTCAGGACCTCTCCTCTGCGATACTCAAACCTCCGCTCCCCCCCCACCCTGTCGCTGTCACCAAAAAGGGTCGTGGAAACTGGAAATAAAACATCTACCTCCGCCAGGAGACCGTTAGAGACGTAGCATAAGCTCCCGTGTGGGTGCGTCAGGTGCGCATCGCGGCTGCAGCTAATTTCGACGGATCTGGAGCCGGGACACCAGTATTTCCTCCACTGATCACCCCCCCCCGAGCTGGATTTGACCAAATCCAGAACTTCCCTCCATCCAGTTTATCAATAATTTAAAAAAGGTCCACAAACCCTCGGATCAATAGCGGCTCTCCTTCTAGAACATAAGAAACAGATTCATTGTATCGTCTACACGCATACGAGTCTCATCGCCTAAACGGCACGTATACAAGTTACGGGCGTTAAAGGGGAATCTAAAAAAAAAAAACGGCATCAAGAGAGCGACACAGATTCCTATCGGGGAGGAAAAACCGTGCGAGACTATCTGGGTTGTTATGATGAATGATGTTGCAATCCTTTGTTTGGAAATAAAAAGCCCGGATCTATCAGTCCGAGGACTCCTACCGGCTACAAAATAACCCAAATATTTATAGTCGGATTTAGAAATATTAGACGCCGCGTTATTTTTCATTCACAGACCTCGCTTTTCAAAAAAAGTGAGATAAAATGATCTGCCGGCAGAAGGGACCTCGCTTGCCTCAAAAGCTTGCAATCTAATGTGCTCCAGACATTTACTAAAGGGTGTTCTCTTTACTAACGTGGCTTAAAGCGCCATAAAACTCTGTTAACCCCCCGAGTGCCAGGAGGACAATCTGGGGAGGGAAAAAAAAGGGTTTAACTAAATATCTTTCATCGCGCAGGTCGACGCTAGCATGGGCTCAGTCGGCTTGCCAGGAAACCGAGGGGCGGGCGTCCTGCATGCCAAATGAGCAATGACATCATCATGTTAAGGTCCTGATACGGCCGGCCCCCAGTGTTTGTGGTCAGGGGGGGAGGCAGGCGCTCGGATGGTATCTCCTGCTGGTGGATCTCTCAGCATTCAGTGGGAGTGGATGGAAAAACGTCTCGTCCAACCAGAGGGCTTTCTTTTTTTGTAACTTTCCCCTTACTTTTTCTTTTTTTACCCCCCCCCTTCCTTTGCCCCCCCCCCCCTTTCCCCAGCATGTAATTTCACCACAAGAGAGGCTGAAGTTCAAATAAGGCTCTTAAGAAAGAGAAGATGGTTTCTGGAAATTAGAATCGCAGCGCATGGGGAGAGCAGGTAACCGGCGTCCGGAGCGAGGGGGGCAGAGAAGGCACTGAACCCCCGCAAACTGTTACAAAGTAGCAGGAGAGAAATCAGCGAAAAGAAAGAAAAGCAGGAGAAGAAGGAAAATTGATTTATTTGTTTTATGAGAAGAAAAGAAAAAGTTCTGGCAGATTTTGGAAGTTTTTTTTTTTGTTTTTTTTGCTTGGGAGGTTTTCTGGAAAACGGGAACTTTCTGCTTCAATAACAAAAAAAAAATAACAATTAAAGAAATGGTTTTATCCTGCGCTTGAAGAGAACAAAGAACTCTCCCAGCGGAGGCAGGTAAGACACTCCAGGTATTGACTACTGCTTTGTAGGGTGATTACTAAGTGTTGGAAGGCAGAGTGCGAACGCGAATTACCGATGTTTTTGTTGCAATTAGCGCCGGGGAGGACTGGGAGAGTCCGGTAAGAACAGGTGAGAGGAAACGTCATTAACCCTTCACCTCCGGCAGAGCCTCTAGGCACAGTTAGTAAGTCAGGGCCAGTGCTCCGCTGTGGGGCTTATTCTCCTTTTAATGAGTGGGAATCTCAGGGTGGAAGGGGCGGTTTTTGGGGTAAATGGGGCAGGTTATGGGTCATTGAAATGATCGGCTCAGGGTTGGCTTATTTATAAAACTTTCCCGGGTCGATGTAACTAGAACCCTTTATGTGCCAGAGGGTTGCGCCGGCATCCAAAGCGTTAAATGGCTCATCCAAGTGATGCTGCTGTCGCTATGGCAACCCGAGGAGTCCACTAGCACACGGGTTGTAGGAAGCCTTGCACAGTGACTTGTGGGTCTTTTAAACAATTAACCCCCTGAGTGCCGGGGGGGGAATGGCATTCCCTGTCCCGGGACTTAAGTGGTTAAGGACAAATCCCAAGGAAAAAGCCAGCCTGAGGGCAGCGCGGGGACCCCCGCCCCCGGCAAGGCTATTTGCGGCAGGACTCTCAGTACGAGGCTAAAGAATCTGAGCAATGCTGGGGACAAACTGCGAGGGCTGTCACTCACCCAGACGGCGTTTACTTTCCAATTAACACGCGGCTCGCATTTGGACGCGGAGATTATTTAACCTGCGATGAAGCCGGTTCTCTTCCTCATTTACATTGTATCTACTAACACTGGTCCAACAGCACTGAAACACATACAGACGGCGCAGAGAGCCCTACTCCCCAAACCTAGAATCTAAAACAGATACAGACGGCGCAGAGAGCCCTACTCCCCAAACCTAGAATCTAAAACAGATACAGACGGCGCAGAGAGCCCTACTCCCCAAACCTAGAATCTAAAACAGATACAGACGGCGCAGAGAGCCCTACTCCCCAAACCTAGAATCTAAAACAGATACAGACGGCGCAGAGAGCCCTACTCCCCAAACCTAGAATCTAAAACAGATACAGACGGCGCAGAGAGCCTGTTACAGGGTCACCGTACCCAAGGCTGGGTACCCCTGTTTGAGGGCTGAGGAATCACCAGTCAGTCCCTCATACGGATCGCACTCAGCTATCCACGGATCATCCAGACCACCATTCGTAGCAAACCAAGAAGAACTCTCTTTATTACAAACACACAGAACTTTATACAATCTCAATGCAATGTGTACCGAACCCAACCCCCAATCCCATCACTCACATCCCCTCACAAATCCCATCAGTATACAGGGGATGTATCAGGTGAGGGGATTACAGAATACAATGAGTTCCCCCACCTGTGTTATCCCCCCTGTAGTGCGGGTGCCGTCTGGGCAGACAGGGCTGTGTTGGCTGATTAAGAGCCCCAGCCAGATTATAGGATCGTCTCTTTGAAGGCTGGGGCTGAAGCCACATCAGTCTCTGGGCCGGTTACACAATAAACACAATATAATATATTACCGGGTCACAGTATACAGAACCGGACACAAAAGTGCTCCGTGACCCGGCTAAACTTCATATGAGCCAGCTAGCCTGGCCCTGTCACAGAGCCCTATTGAAAAGTGCTGGGAGCTTTCGATCTGATTAGTGCTTGTTGCTCTAGTGATTGTCACGCAGGGAATGGGGAATCGACGCGGATTCAACCCATTAAACCCGGATCCGTACGATCGGAACGTCTGGTGCAGCCACGGCTCGCCGGTATCTCCGCCGCAGATAGGAGGGAGACCGCGGCTCGATGCGGAGTTTATTTTGGCAAAAGAGCGAATTCATTACAGAGCCAGAACGTGCGACTGCCGATTTCCCAACTACCCCGGCTTGGATTGCAGGGGCTGTCTATTGCTGGCTATGGGTGCCGGGAGGGGGCAGAACCCCTCTGGATAGCAGAGTCTTTGGGACCCCCCAGCCTTCTCCTCCCTGACCTTCGCCCCAAACTCTCATGTATCCAAAGACCTCTCTTATCTTGATATAACCTCCGGTGTCAAAGGTCAAACTGTCTCTGGGAAGCAGGGTTTCAAATATGTCTCAGATTTCTGGTGGTCTGTCATCTGTCATCCAGGGGGCCTTTCCTTTCAGTGATTCAGAGGCAGCGACCCGCAGAGATAGAGACCCCTGATTGTACCGCAGAGATAGAGGATAAAGACCCCTGATTGTTTAGATTGAGCAGATACTCAATCCTCATCTATACTGCATTATCAGCTCAGCAGGACAATGGGGCGCTATACGGACCAGCACTCACCCTACAACCCCTCCACGGGTCACTGAATATCGGATCAGAATTTTTCAATATATATATTTAACAGGGACATCCACAGGACTGGTTGGGAAAACTCGGGTGAAGAAAAGCAACAAGAAACCACAAAATATCTTAATACATTTCTCCCTGGTTTCCGGCCCCGCCGGCCAAGGTCCCTGCGTTAGAACCTCGGAACTTCCCATGGGAAATAAAAGAGAACAACAAATATTTACAATTCGCTGTTTCTTATCAAGACTGAAAAATGCAGGACACGGCAGTCTCCCTGCCACCCATAGCACGGTCCTTTCTTTTGATCCCGATTAAATATTGAGTTTGGGGTAATAATAATGCGGGCCCCATTATTCTTCTTAATGCCCCACCCAGTTACACAAATACAAATAGGGTATAAAGGCACAGCCTGGGTACAGCCCCACCTCTAGCCACACCCCTAGAACAAAACTGCCCCTCTCTGGTCATGTGACATATCGAGGGGTATTTATTTAGCACCCAGATGCAGATAATCCTAAAACCCCGGCCAGACAAACCCCCCCCCCCGCTCACCGTTCCTCAAAGCAGCACGTGCGCGGCTCCGTGATTCATTCGCTCGGTTTTGGAGCCCGCGCCAGACAATCCGCGATCATCACAAACTATTCGAGGACAAAAGCACACGATTTGCCAGTTTCATTGTAAACAGTCCCTGCGCGCTTATTTCAAGCCTTTTTACAAAGAAAGCAAATAAAAGCTCCCCCCGGGAGAATCGCTTTATATCGGCTGCCTGCAAGTACTACTACCCTAATGATCCATCTACATACCCAGACTCCCCCCGGTCATCAGCGTGCGCGTCACCGGAGACCCCCAGGGAATGAATCCCCCTTTACTGTCACAGCGCTGCATAGTATATTATATCGGCTACAATGTATCTTCACCAAACAAACAAAAGTAAACAAAAAGTATCCCCGAGTCTGTGTATCATTCACAAGTATCTGCTGCGTATTTAGAGGTAACGTAAGGAAGTTTTGTTTTACTGATGGGGTAGTATATAAGTGGAACAGCCTCCCAGCAGAGGTGGTAGAGGGTAATACAGCGAGGGGATTAAACACGCATGGGATAGACATACGGCTCCTGAATCTAAGACGAGACCAACGACTGATTAACGTTTGAGTCGTTACAGCAGGAGAAACGGGCGACTAGACGGGGGCCGGATGGGGCCGATCTGCCAGCAGATTCTGGGTTTCTATGTGATTAAGATGGGGCTGATTTAAATCTTTTAATATAAGACAACTGAAAATCGTGTGTGCCCCTTGGTATGACATCATAATCCTGTGTCTGATTGGCAGACAAAAACATGAGTCTTAAAATATACTGATATTGGGTTTTTTAATATAATTTAATATTTTGAGGATTTTTTTTAGCTTCCGGTGCACAGCACTTAATTTTTATTATCGCGCTATAATATCTGCTGTCCGCGCATGGATCTGTACTGGCGTTCTGCGTGTTTCCATAGCGACAGCACGCCCAAACTGCTTTCATAGCGAATGCCTTTAACATAGAGAACGCCCCGGAATCTCCATCTAAATTCTTGAGGACGGGACCGCTGAGCCCCAGGAAATTAATTTTCAGAGCACACTGCCAGCAGCGGGGATCGTACAGCCGCCGGGCGCAAGACGGAATTTATATGAAAAAAACAAATATACCCCTTTCTGTGCATCAGTCACGATCTATGGAACATGCGCCATGAGCCGCGGCATCTTACAGGGACTATTTACTGCCCAACCCCCCCCCCCCCGGAGAAGAATGTATACATTCTTTAAAAACTAAAAGGAAAAATTAGGAATTTCAGATAGAAGCTGCAGCCCTGCTGCAGCAGCTGCTCCTCCTCCATGGACTGGCAGTTCTTGCCATTGATTGGTCGGTTTAGCCAATTAGTGTCAGGAAAGCCCTTCCATTTAAATCAATGGGAGCATTTTTGGCCCACGGTGTTCCCTGATGGGGGAGGGGCAAACGCATATGGGGGGGTATCCATCAATCTGAAAGGTGGGCACTTGAACGCTGCAGCATTTCCTTGATGACCTCTCCGCAGGAAGTTGCTTTTAACCCCTTTGGCATAAAACGATATCCACGTTTCTTTAATTTTTTAGAATAAAACGATATTTTTATTTAATTTTTTGCAGAGTTAATGTTTTCTCCCCAATGCCTGGTAATTTATTATAACGAAGGTTTAATACGACATGAATCGAGCCGGCGGTATACTCGGCACTCTCTCAGTACGGTAAAGATTTACGGCTGCGACTGAACACAGAATATCGGGGCCGCCGCTGCCAAAAATAGGACTTTTCACTAAAAAGCATTTTAAGCAAAAAGGATGTAATATAAAGTCATTTACAGTTTATTTCCAGCTACTTCAGGTTCTTCCTTCCTATATGTGAGAATTCATTTACGAGCCACAAGCCTCTCGCTGTATTACCCTCTACCACTTCTGCTGGGAGGCTGTTCCACGTATCTACTTCCTTCCATTCCACCTCAGCCTCTGACCCTCTAGCGTTAGATTCCGGTCTTTCGTTCTTTCATTTCAGTTTTGCCGCTTTCTAGAATCGCATTTTTTCCCCCAAACTCCTAATTTTTGTTTCTTGAGATCATTAAGAAATGGCTTCCGCCGCGTCTGTTATTTCTTTTTTTTTTTACCCCCCGGTTGCCGTCGGTAACCCGGATTACTCACACATTACCTGCGGTGGATCGTAGCCTCTTATGAGTCGACAGCTTTGTAATCCCGACAGACCTCGTAAACGCAGCGCGGCATTCTGGGAATCTTCCTATAAATCACTTTCCACTTAATGCGATTCTTGTCTTTAACTCAATTTGCACCGCAAAGAAAAAGCAAACACTTCATTTCCACCCCAAAATAAAGTTAATGATTTTATGCTGGAAAGGGGCACTTAATACAGTAACTAAAAGATTATTAAAGGGACAGTAGAGCTGAGCAACCACTCTCATACCCGACGCTGTATACAGTAATATAACCCCCCCAGCGCTGTATACAGTAATATAACCCCCAGCGCTGTATACAGTAATATAACCCCCAGCGCTGTATACAGTAATATAACCCCCAGCGCTGTATACAGTAATATAACCCCCCAGCACTGTATACAGTAATATAACCCCCCAGCGCTGTATACAGTAATATAACCCCCAGCGCTGTATACAGTAATATAACCCCCAGCACTGTATACAGTAATATACCCCCCCAGCGCTGTATACAGTAATATAACCCCCCAGCACTGTATACAGTAATATAACCCCCCAGCGCTGTATACAGTAATATACACCCCAGCGCTGTATACAGTAATATAACCCCCAGCGCTGTATACAGTAATATAACCCCCAGCGCTGTATACAGTAATATAACCCCCAGCGCTGTATACAGTAATATAACCCCCCGACGCTGTATACAGTAATATAACCCCCAGCGCTGTATACAGTAATATAACCCCCCGACGCTGTATACAGTAATAACCCCCAGCACTGTATACAGTAATATAACCCCCAGCGCTGTATACAGTAATATAACCCGCCAGCACTGTATACAGTAATATAACCCCCCAGCACTGTATACAGTAATATACACCCCAGCGCTGTATACAGTAATATAACCCCCCAGCGCTGTATACAGTAATAACCCCCAGCGCTGTATACAGTAATATAACCCCCAGCGCTGTATACCATAATATAACCCCTCCAGCGCTGTATACAGTAATAACCCCCAGTACTGTATACAGTAATATAACCCCCAGCGCTGTATACAGTAATATAACCCCCCCAGCGCTGTATACAGCAATGCTAATGAAGTCTGTTCCTCTAAAGACTTTCATTAGTCAGAGAGTCCGGCTGGGTGATTAAGACTGAGCCATTCTATTGTTCCCCACAGGCAGTATGATAAGGAGTCGGGGGGTTTAGTAGATCGGAGATCAGATAACAGAGCGAGAATCATACAAACGGCTGATATGCAGCTGCCGGAAAACATTATATTATGGGGGCAAAAACTACAACTGGGGTAAAAAAGAAAGCAGCGCAATATTCTGAAAAATATATTCTTAAAAAAAAAAAAAAAGGAGTTGGCCGGAGTTCCCGTTTATGTTACCAGCAGAAGCCAAAGGGTCTAACACGATGAGGTTAGAGATTGTGTCAGCCTTGTGCCTGATTGTAAAGATTTCATTGTAGCCCAAACACTTCCAAAAAAAACAGGCAAACCTTCGCCGCGCCGGTGATGAATGGGCCTTTTGTGACGATCTTGTTTTTTCTAAACGTTGCCTTCAGTAAAAACAGCCCCACGGTGACATCAATAAATAAACCTTCCGCAGCGTTTCATTGGCGATTTTGATGAATTTTTCCCACACTATAAATTTCAGAGCAGACGGAATTTCAAAATCACGTCGCAAACATTTTATCTGCGGTCTTCAAACAAGTCTGGGACGGGAGCCGTACCTGCCTAACAATAGGGTATTGATGACTTATTGACGCTAATGTTATAGAAAATTTATATATATATATATATATATATTCCTGTGCAAAGACAGGGTCCGATCGGGGAGGGTGGGTTTCTCTTCAAAAGCCACCTTGCTGGAGGCAATTAATCAATTACCCTTAATGGGTGAACTTGTTTTGGGAAGTCCCTCTGTTCAGATAGGTTGGGAGCCATTCAACTTGGGGAACCTATCTATCCAGTCTGATAGGACCTCTCTTTGGTACATCGACTCAAGAGTTCTTCTCGATACTAATTGTAACAAACGTGGTCGTCAAAGACCTTAGAAGGTTACATAACAACATTGTGTCTATAACCAGCTACATCATCCTGACCACGCCAGGCCAGAAAAGTCAGGCGCATGCACTTGGTTAGCTTCAAAGCGAAAATTAGCCAGGCCGGTCGAGATTATTGGACCACCAAAGGCTAGACATGTCTTTGACTGTTCCAAGGCACACCTGCTACTTTGGCTTTGGTTTTACCGAAACCATACAAAAGTATGGACATGTAGCACAGTTATTAGAACATTAATGCCGTGGCAATGCCTTCCGTGATGGGAGAACATGCGTTGGGCTTCATGCTGGACAGTTGGTGTTATCCTATATACATTGTATTAATTGGGAATTTGTCTCTTTTGTTTCCAGAAGCGGAAAGACGAAGATAATTCGAGGTGTTTGGAAATTCCATCCGTAGAACAATGACTTTTGTTAGGATCAGCCTCTTTCTCCTTGCCGTGTCTCTATGGAGCAGCGATGGGAGCAAGGCACAGGAATTTGAGAACAGCGAAGGTACGGAACAGGAATTTATTTACATGAACAGGGAGAAACGAGCGGCGGAAACGCAGGACAAATGCACCTACACTTTCATCGTGCCCCAGCAAAAAGTCACCGGGGCCATCTGCGTCAACTCCAAGGAGCCCGAAACGGTTTTCGAAAGCCGGCTGCACAAGCAAGAGATAGAGGTTCTCAACAGCGAGCTTCTCAAGCAGAAGCGCCAGATCGAGGCCTTGCAGCAGCTGGTGGAGGTGGACGGCGGCATCGTCAACGAGGTCAAACTCTTACGCAAAGAGAGCCGCAACATGAACTCCAGGGTGACGCAGCTCTACATGCAGCTCCTCCACGAAATTATCAGGAAGAGGGACAACGCTCTGGAGCTCTCTCAGCTAGAGAACAAGGTTCTAAACCAAACGGCCGAAATGTTGCAGCTCACTAACAAGTACAAGGACCTAGAACACAAATATCAACATTTAGCCTCCTTGGCGAGTAACCAGTCAATAGTTATCACACAGCTGGAAGAACAGTGTCGGAAGTTGCCCCAGACCAAGCCGATCCCTCAACCTCCACCCCAACAACCACCCAACAAGGTATTCCAGCCCCCAAACTACAACCGCATCAACAACCAGATATCTACCAATGAGATTCAAGGAGATCAGAATTTAAAGGTCCTTCCGCATCCCCTCCCCACCATGCCAACAGTCACCAGCATCCCGACATCAACAGACAAGCCGTCCGGTGAGTAACTCATGTGTGTGTCTGTAAAACGACCCAAGGATTGTCTAAATGGTATTTAAGTAAGAATCATGGGAAAGAGCCGCGTTCCAATGCTAGGTTCTAAAAAGATGTTCTGGTCCCTGAAGTACGAGAGTTTAATGACAAGGTTCCGAAGAAGTCATTGTTCCTTGTGTGTGATTAATGACTAATTATGGGAAAGGAAAATATATTAGTGGATGAAGGTCAGGGTAGCCAGAGAAGAGTCAGAGTGAAGCTTAGGAATGAACCCAGAACCAAGGTAAGGAGTAAAGAAATATCTTCTAGCTTCCATTCCAGATTCAGAGTGAGTGCGGACCTGGGAATTAGCAATGTATACAGAGAAGCCAATGAGGTATATGGAAATCTGGAACAAACAGTGATTGTAAGCTCCTAGGGCCAGGTCCTCTACTCCTTCTGTACCAGTATATGCCTCAATACCTTAATCTTATTGTCAATTTTGTATATTGTCAATTTTAATGTTATTGCTGATTTTCACTGCCTGTAGTGTAATAGCACTATAGCATTAATATATAGACGGGGGGGCAGAAGCATGACATAACGGTCTGAAATACTCCAAATACTTCCAATACTTTGACTGTCACAAACGAGGCATGGACTGGTTGCCTCGGGCATGTTATTGGCTGCAATGGGTTAGTGTGACTGTCGGGCTGACTGGCAGAGCTGCTACCAACGCTCAGACATGGGGGTTATTTTGAGGGATTTTCAGACACAGGTTGGACAATACCCTATTTTGTCCATACCCAATACCACACTAACAGCCTGACATGTCCCTACCCTAAAAATGAGTCCCTGCTTATCTCACAGGTGATGAGAGAAATACTTAACCACGGCTGGTGGTCTTTCCACCAAGGAGATGCTTCTGACATCATACTAGGATACATTGTAGCAAACACGACCGCACTTGCAATGGGCTGAGTGAGACCTTCTAATCGAGATGGCTAGTTGTCAAACATCGTACTTCTGAGCGTCAGACACGGAAGCCTTAAAAACGGGCACCTGGCTGTAATACAGTTTGACGAATGGAGACTTAGCAGGAGGATTTACCATTACCAGGTCCCACGGAGAATTTTCCATTATCCTTACGGATAACGCAAGAGGAAAACATTCTTCTCAGCTTGTTGAGAAGACAAACATCGGTCGCAAGGAACCAACCGGAGTTCAAAATTAATTAGACAACGTAATTATACTCTAAGTAGCGAGGCGAGGATCTTGGCAGAAACTGTTAAAAAAGAGGGGTAAGTATTTATTTCTTAAGTAAACGGTCACAGTATTTTAAGTGCACTTAGTGTTTCTGATGGCTCTCGCTGCTAGCGTTTAGCAGGTAAAGCCTTTTCTGTGCTTCTACCTCCTACAAAGTAAAAGACTCGCTGCCCAGCCGTCCACGAGGGAAAGCAGAACGATCAGCATCTTAAGACGTCTCTCTCCTGTAAGACAGTCTTGGGGGCAGCAAAATCGGACGATAAGGTTACGCGTGACATTTACACACATGTAGGACTCCATACCGGACCTTTAAACATTCACATGAAGCTCATCAGAATAATCAGACAAAATAATGTGGCCCCTACATTTTTATGGCTGGGGTCTATAATCCTTGGTGCTTAATCGCTACATAAAGTCGAACACTCAGCACACACGCAAACATTATACACACGTGATGAATTCCCCAGATGTGTTATGTAGTCGTTTGGAACGCGTGACGCTCTTCGGCACCTTGAGCTCACATTCCCCCCCCCCGTTCGCACGCCGCCTTCATCTCTCCATTCCATCGAGCGGCAGGATTTGTTTTGTTACCTCCATAGAAACCCCGACGCAGGAATGTTCTGAAACCTTCTCAGGTACGGTCCTGGCCTCCAAAAAGGTAAAACGTTTGGGTCGCGGCCAAATTCGCGCACACTCTCGAAATAAATGGGAGACGTGCGAGAGCAGACCCAGAGCGGGCAGGCAACGGGAGATGTCTGCAAACACTACGCCTACCAAGGAGACGAGAAATATTTCATAAAAAGGATATATTTCACATGCATTACTTCTCATCACTTCACAGAAAGAAGTGAGTGACATCATCTCAACAAATCATGGCAAAATGATGCATATCTTACATGTGTCCCTATTAAATTAGTCTCTCTTTGTGCCCCAAACCCATGTGCCCCTCTCTTTCCTCCCCCCCAATGCCCCTCTCTCTCCTCCCCTGATGCCCCTCTTTTCTCCCCTGTTGCCCCTCTTTTCTAGGAGGTCAGAATGTTTGCTGGGTATGAGGGGATCGCAGGGTTCTACAGCCCTAAAAGCCCCGATAATGTGTATAGAAACAGCAGGGAACGGCTTTATAAACTAAACGGGGTAAATAAAGCCCATTATTCTTCTAAAGGCCTCACCCAGTAACACAAATACCCAGAAATAGGGCACAAAGTCCCCTAAAAAGTCTGGAGAAAGCTCCGCCCCATACATGCCTCTAGCCACCCCCCCCCAAAACATATAATCAACGGGTTAAATTATATGAACGTGTTGGTCAGGAAAAGCCCAAGCAGTATTCCCACACTATATCCTGCACCTGTGTCCTCTCGGGGATACATTTCTGCACATGTGGATACAATGTAACGGGTAACACGGAACAAAACATCAACGCCCGCATTCGGTTCTGTGAGGTCACCCTGCGGAGGCCGAACGACAGATGTTATTCTGCCAAACAGCAGCCCGGGGCCGAGAGCCAAAACTGTGCAATGGATTTCCTGGCCGAACAGATGCAAAGCAGCCAAAACGCAATTAAACAGAGCCGCCCTTATCGCGTTAATTTCATGCCTTAACCCATTCCCTGCCAAATCTCAGGCCACAGTATGTGTCTGGGAAGGTGAAATCCATTCTGAAGAAGGGAGGTGACATCGCATAAAAATAGGAGATTAAGGGAAATGTAATATTCTTTATTTTTAATATTTTGTGCTTTAATAAAGAAACAGTTTTTAACAGTAAACCACCCGGCGTCTCTACTTGAATTTGGATACGGAGGAAAATATTTAATTGCAGTGAGCCAAATCTCTCCAGTGGCATAAACTTAGCGAGACACGGAGCTTTCTGTAGCCTAAAAGCCTGTGGGAGGGTAGAAGGGCTGTGGCCCTAAGGTGCTGACCATAAGCTGAGGAACACCTGGAGGGTCATACATTTTAGGATTATTTGCAAAGCAACCTAAAAATCTTCACATCAATGCTAATGAAGTCCGTTCCTCCATAGACTTCCAGTAGTCAGAGTCCCATCAGGTGATTAAGACTGAGCCATTCTATTGTTCCCCACAGGCAGTATGATAAGGAGTCGGGGGGGGGGGTTGTAGATCGGGGATCAGATAACAGAGCGAGAATCATACAAATGGCTGATATGCAGCTGCCTGAAAACATTATATTATGGGGCAAAAACTACAACTGGGGTAAAAAGGGAAACAGAGCGATATTTATGAAAACCTATTTTAAATTTCCTTCTTAAATGTAAAGTTGCTCCCTCCAGTTTAATCAGAACAGACTTCAGGAATCTGCTGAATGGTCACGGCTGAAATTGAATATTTTTTGGTAATGTTTTTTTAATGATTTGGAAACAAAAACCCAAATTTTAACAAATTGAGCTACAACTGTTTCCATTTTTGTTTCCGATACCCATTCAGCCGGGGTGGCAGATATCAAGCGGCCGCTCGCTGCGGTATTACGCTGACCGACTTCCCTGCGTGTTTCACGTGATCCATGGAAACCTGACCTTTCTAATCTCTAATGAATCCCGGGACGTCCATGCCTTCTGGACGCTCGGCTTTGGAGGCACAGAAAAGAGTTTTGTCCTTCTGACTCCCGGCCGCGTCGTCGACCATAAAGGCGGCTTCTGTTTCCAAAGGCCGCCTATCAACGCACAATCTTTAAACGTTTACTTCTTAAAAGGAAATAATCGCTTGCGAGGGAAGCAGACGACAAGCTGCTTGCGTTTCCTTTATTTCAAAGGGAAAATACATCATTATCCTGGTAGTTTTTTTTGTTTTTTTTTCCAAGAGAAACTTCCCAAAAAATTCACCGAAAACCAAGAAAAAGCATGAAAATTCTAAAGAATAAAACATGTGTTAAATATATATTATTGCCCAGTAAAGTTTAACGCAAACATCTTTTTTTTCTCATTATAAAAAATAATTTTAAAATGTTTTTTAAAATTATCTGAATTTTTTATTCCTTTCCAACGAACAAATATGTCCAGCTGCGTCTTTTTATTATTTTTCCAGAAGCGCAACAGTAACTGGGCTTGTGTTCTACATCATGGATTCATTTAGCGATTAAACCGAGCGGCTTGTTGGGGGGGTTCACATGCCCGGGGGGGGGGACTGAAGTAACCGAGACGATGGAATTAATGCCCTTCCTCTGATCAGACGAGAAACGTCGGAAATACCTCCTGCGGGTTTTTTCGCATATATTTCCATAATAATATTATCCATTTGCATTATTAGGGCATTTGGGCTCACCTGCAGAAATGGTATTTTCAGCACAAAAAGCCATTTTTTATAATAGGCAAAAATTAAATAAAACAAAAAAATAAATAATAATAATAATTAGTATTTTTGCTAGATTACCAGAAAAGTCCCATCTGTAAGGACTCATTGGTGGGCCAGGGGTCTGAGATTCAGTTATAATTAAATATAATTATTATTATTAATTATAATTATTTTTTATTAATAATACAGCCGTTATAAAATGTCACCGGTGGGCAGCAGCCTCAGGTCGGGACTGTCTTGCATACAAAGGAAAGTGTAAGAAATTGTTACAATAAGTAACTAAATAGTAACAAAGTTGTTACAAAGTTGCATTCACCCCCAAAAACCGGATGGATGTGAGGCTGCTGGCTTTTTAGGAGGTTTTGGGACTTTATAGGTAGGGATTTTGCTGTATAACGTGATTCAGACCGTCTGCCCGGAGGGTCCGAGGCTAAAATTAGTTCTGCGGCAGGAACTCGCTCCTCCGTGGAAAAGAACATTATTAGTGGTTTGTTCTGTTCGTTTACGGGTGTCTGTACCCGCACCTTGATTCATTTTGCGATGTTTTTTCTGGCGCGAGCTCGGACTTTCCATGGGGCCGTTCTGCTAAACTCTGTAATTTCAGGAATCGCCTGTAGTTTCTGCAAAGTGGCCGGGCGCACGTGGGGCAAAGAATGGGATATTTCCCAAAATACTCACGCGGCTTCCTGCTATCCCTGCGAAAAGCAGAGTTTGCCAGCAGATCGGCCCCATCCGGCCCGTCTAGTCTGCCGGGTTTTCCTGGTGTAAAGACTCAAACCTTAACCAGTTCTTGGTTGTGGGCCATATGCCAATGCATGTTTAGATCCCCTCTACCGTTTCTGCTGGGAGGCTGTTCCGCTTATCTACTACCCTTTTACGGTGTTTATTTTTCTAGGAGGTCCGTACAATTCTCAGCAGGACTCTGTATTTAACTTGGTTGTTTGAATGTTTAATAAAGTGGATTTATTGTTGTTATTATTATTACGGACACACCTGCTTTCCGTATTGTTTTTGGATAAGACATGGCGGCTGACTCCTTTTTGCTTGCTCTCAGGTCCATGGAAAGATTGTCTGCAGGCCATGGAGGACGGGCACGACACGAGCACCATTTACCTAGTAAAGCCCGAGAACACAAACAGACTGATGCAGGTGTGGTGTGACCAGAGGCACGACCCCGGCGGCTGGACCGTCATCCAGAGACGCCTGGACGGGTCTGTTAACTTCTTCAGGAACTGGGAGACTTATAAAGTAAGTGATAACTGATACGAGAATGGCCATGGTGGCAGCGCCGACCCCGGCATCATGGGCATCCTTAGAAAATCTAGTTTTTTAGTTCAGACAATGAGTACACGGCACACCTTTTCAGCAGGGGTGGTGGGATTAATACAGAACAAAAGTTCTACCTAAACCAAACTAGTCTGGCCAATTGGGTGCAGTAATTGGAGATGCTGCTAATCATGTAGTGAAAGGTCATAAATTAGGAAAATGGGTTTTCAGTTGGGGGCCCATTTTAAAAATCAGAGAGAGCTGAATCATCCCAAGAGCCACTGGATCTACACATATGATACAGATGTGTACTTCTTCTAATGCATATCGAAGGGTTCACCCAATGAGCGACGAGGACATCTTTGTTCACTGGAGACCTCCTAAGGGGCAGCTTGGCGATAAGACTCCTAGAAATGGTCCTTACAGCGTAGAGCGTGAAACCGCGTTAAGACGACTTCTGTTTATCTCCGTGTAGCAAGGCTTCGGCAACATCGACGGAGAATACTGGCTGGGTCTCGAGAACATCTACTGGTTGACCAACCAGGCCAACTACAAGCTGCTCGTCACCATGGAGGACTGGTCGGGGCGCAAAGTATTTGCAGAGTACGCCAGCTTCCGACTGGAGCCGGAGAGCGAGTACTACAAGCTGAGGCTGGGCCGGTATAACGGCAACGCCGGAGACTCCTTCACCTGGCACAACGGCAAGCAGTTCACCACACTGGACAGGGACCACGACGTTTACTCAGGTAAGGGCCAAGAACACGCAGGTAGAATGAGAAGCACCTGTACCCCGGTGCACCAACATGGTATAGAATGCAGTCCGCAGGTTACAAAGTTACAAACTGGAACGTTCTAAAATGTATCAACAACTTCATACGCACTTTAACCGGTTGGTCTGTTGGCCTCTTTCGTTCACTATGCATTCCTCTTCCAGGTAACTGCGCTCATTACCAGAAGGGGGGATGGTGGTACAACGCGTGCGCCCACTCCAACCTCAACGGCGTCTGGTACCGAGGAGGACACTACAGGAGCCGCTATCAAGACGGCGTCTACTGGGCGGAATTCCGAGGCGGCTCGTACTCTTTAAAGAAGGTGGTTATGATGATCAGGCCCAATCCGAACACTTTTCACTGAAAATAAACTCAACCCGTCACGCGAAAAGGAAAGACCCTTTCAGTGCTGGTACTATTGTACGACCGGTACTGGAAGGGCTTGAGGACCGTGTCTTCTACTAGAGCTGCACAGACTTGTCCGTGAACGCCGTACACTTTCTGACATTTCCGCGAAGGCGCGTCCATCGCGCTTCCTCCGACAAACCGGGATCGCCGAATATATCTCTCTACTACAAACCATTCATTAAATCAGAACCAGTTTACAGAACCACCGGCCACTGGTGGAGGGGGGTAACTATCGACAATGCCCCGCTAGGTCTATGTTCAACGTACTATAAAGTAGAATGTACAACAATAGAATGTAGCATTACTCTTTGGGTTACAACGACACAGGAGAAAACATCCAATGACAGCTTAGAACTGAAATGCGGAAACTCGTATAAATGTCTATTTTTCAGATTTTTAAAAGAAATAGATTTTATTTCTCACATTTACCCCCAAATAGTAAAAAGAGGGCCTGTCAGGACAGTGAGACAAAAGACAGATTTCCAACCGATGGGTTTGTGAGATGGTGAGATGGTTATGGTACAGCAGGTAAGCGGTTTAATACCCGGACTGGGGGGGGGGGGCAAGTACCCTTTACCTGCCCCAATGGAGAACTGGACCCCCATAGTTGACACCAACAGTAAATCCTCTCATGAGGTTGGGTTTTGGGAAGAGCTGGGATATGGAATAGCTGGTGAAGCTGCACACCATTCATGGAGAGCTGATCAATGTATCAGAATTCCAGCTGTCAGCGATTAAATCATTTCCCGTTATATCAATATTTGAACAGGTTGTTTTTTTTTTGTAGAAGTTTGATCTCAAAGTGCTTTAAATCTCATTGTACTGTATCTTTATGTTAGCCCAATGAACGTGACCTCTGATACACATGTACCTTTATCAGGGAAGGACACCTCGCGCTTTAAACCAAACACCCTACCTGTACAGTATTTAGAGATTTATGTAAATATATATTTTTGCAGTCAAAACACACACACCATTATTCTCCGTATTCACAAATGTTAGTCACTCTTGCAAGTTATTTTTCCGGTTGCCATGGCGAAATGACCTGGCCCCTGCTATCCACCTTTGCAGGCAAATGATGGGTGGCGAATATTGGGAACATTAAAAGTTTTCCAGGTCCTTAAATACGCAAAAAGAGTCAAAAAAGAAAAACAGAAACCCTACTTAAAGACACAATTGGATATACAAAGGGCTCCTTTGACCATTGGCCTCTATGTGAAAACTCTGCTGAAGCTCAGCCATAAGATGCAGTAATAATAACTAGTTCGGCAAACATAATATATGTAACATATACGGTCCTTTTTAGTATAAAAAAATAAATAGGTTCAGATCCCTATTTTAATGGAAATCCCTCTTTTTTTTGTTACCCTATTTTGCACATTGAAAGGCAGATTCAATTGAGAAATAATAAGGAAAAAAAATCTAACATTGGACAAAATTTGGAAAATAATCTTTTCTGTTTTGTATCTGATATGTTGGACAGCTTGAGGCTCTGATTTGGTACAATTTTTTTTTTGTAAAACTGAATCCTGCGTTCAAATCCTCTGTGTTTTTAAAACCACGATACATTTTCCGGAAGAAAATAATGTTTTAGAGTAGTGTAAAGATTTGTTTTTCTTAAAAAAAAAAAAAAAAAAAAAAAAAAGGCAATAACAGAAAAGTACTATTCCCACCATTTTGGCAATTTTATGCTGGTTTTTTTTTTTTAAATAAAGTACGAAAAAAATAAAAAAAAATTCTTGCTTTTAATTTGTGTTTTTGTTGATAATTCTTAAGGTTTAGAGCTCCAAGGTGAGAAATGGCTGGGAGTCAGGAGATCGAAGGAGAAACTTCCTGTAATAATATATTATTATTATTATTATTAATACTATTAGCATTCAGAGACTATTAAAAGGTTAATGAATGGCGAGAAACGATCTCTCTGCTGTAATAGTTCGCACGTGGTAATTAATCGGAACGTTCACGTTGGTCTCGGATTACGATGGAGGTGGAGAAGTTCTAATAACAGTAGGTGACTTGGACCGGTCTCTGCCCGAGACGAGACTGTCGATTCATCGGAATATTCCAGTCCTGGAATAAGTAGCGTTATCCTGTCTCCAGAAACGTATCGGGTGACTTTCAAAGCCTACTGTGTTCATCCCTAAAGGGCCACTTACCAAGTTCCTTGACAGCTGGGATTTTCCTAGAAGGAACGGGAAGATTTATGCCGAGGTTCTCAGTAGTCAACCGGAGAACAGAAGATGCTTTAATGGAGTCCGCGAAGACGCCGTAGGGCATGTTTCCAATTAAGAGCGTTTTCAAGACCTCCCAATCTATACAAAAATAGCGGCGATTTCCTATAATTGATGAGACCACTCAGCCAACCTCAAACCCTCAATCTTACAGAGCAATATTGGCTGGAAATGACAACAAATTATAGAATTATTATTTTCTTTTATTTATATAGCGCCAACAATTTACGCAGTCATGGCCAACCGGTTAAGTGGTCGCTGTGTCCCATTAAGCGTTTACCTTTTCATCCCCATCCCTTCCTTCGAGCAAAGAATCATTTCTATTCAAAAGTCACAGAGAAGACCTTGTTATAATGAGCTATAAAAGTGTTTTATTGGCAGGGAGAGCGGAATCTCTAATTGCACCCAGAGTTATTGCTTTTCATCCTATAATATTGTACAGAAAACCGTTTATTGGGTTACGGTCGTAAGTTATATTGCCGTTGGATTCATCCGGCCGGGTTGGCTAAGGATACGGTTATTAAGGTCTCTGATTGCTAAAAAACAACTTTAAAACAAACAAAACAAAGAAAATTATGGGTCACGGAGAACATCCCCGCGAGGCTGGCGCAAGCCAAGCATTCGGGACCCGGCAAGAAGACGCGGAACCCAAGACAGAAAGGCTAAGACTAACCAAACGTGGCTCTGTCAGCAGTCTTCGGACTATGATATCAAAGGGCTTTCTAGCAACACAGAGTTAAAATATGACAATCCCACCATCCAAGACTTTGATTCGGTTCCCAGAATTTCTGTTTGGCTTCTTACTCTACCAAACGGAGAATCAAGTTCCCAACTAACAGCTTGTATACAGCAAGAGGAAGATGCTGAACTTTCCTTTCATCCGGCAAATGTTTAGGCTAACGTCGCCGGGGTACATATACCGAGATATTCTATCACGTGAAGTGCCTCTCCGGAGAAGAACCTTTCATAAGTTAAGGTTCAAGCCATTTTTTTTTATAAAAAAAAAAATTTGATTTGTAATAAACCTACACTTTAAATAAAAAAAAGAAATAGAAATTGTATTAATATTAATAATAATAATAATATATCCCGCATAAAACTTTCATTACAACAAGCTGTGGATTCTTCCAACAGAGCCTATATATCCTGGATCGGGGCAGATTTGGCCCACTTTTAAACCCAGGACATCTCGTAATAACCCTGAGAGAAAGCTTCTGCATCCAAGTCTTCTTAGATCAGAGGAAAGGAGATTTCGCCTTCTGTAAATAAATCAAATTGTTAAAGTCAAGGACTTTAAATGATCAGAGAGTCAGAGATCTGTATTTTGTGTTACCAGTTAATATAACTTTGCGAGGCTGGATGACGGCACTAAGAAGAAGCAGCTGCTCAGGGAGATTATATATATATATATATATATATATATATATATATATATATATATATATATATATATATATACACAGATACAGAAATTCTCAAATCTGGGAAATTAGCAAAATTTGGGATTTTGTGCATTTTCAGTCCCACCTATGAAACTTTAAGTATTAACATTCACTTGGAAGTAGGAAGTTAAGTTTTAATAAGTATATAGAATTTGACAATTAATAATTCTAGAATAACCTTGGCTTATACAATGTATCGTGCATGCAGAGAGGAGCCAATGGGAGATGGAATCGTTGCCCTGCCCGTCTCCCATTGGCTGTTCGGTGTTCCAATTGAGAGCATGGACATTAACATAGATTTAGATATCTAAGAAGAGCCTCTTTACAATACTCTGCGATAGACGATATCATTTCAAAGCGTTTCCCCAAAACATGTATACTAAGCTAGAAACATTGAGTGTTTTCAGATGAAGAAGTTGATGGAATGTTGCGTGTTCGTTGTTTGTTCTTTGTTACATCGTACAAAATATCGCCAAGACACGAAATCTGACAAGCGTCAGACCCGCGTGGAAACAGATGTCAAGCTCGGATTAAACGTGAAATGTGTTTTGTTCTGGAAAGTTCTGCAGGACAAGACTCCTACGAGACCCCCACGAGCCGCAGGGAATGAGCAGCCTGACTTGGAAAGGAGCCGAGCGTCTTTGTTCTGCTGTCATAAATAAGATCTTTTGAGCTGTGAATTGCAGATACGATGTATCAGGCCGTAGCCATTTTTTTCATTGGCAACAACACGCAAGAGTGAGTTCATCAAATGAAGATTTGGACATCAATAACATCTGTGGCTGGAAAAAAGGCAACTTATCAAGATGAAATCATTCGTTACGCTGACACGTATAATCTCGTTTTCTACGTCCTGAATGGAGAACTTGTACCTACAGCGGGGAAAACACGTTTCTTTCAACAGGGACACCAGGTCACAACAAATCCTTCTCCGCAGAGCTTTTCAATACGAAACCACGCCCTCAAATCCCAAAATCACCAAAAAGAATAAATCCGTCCTGACGATTTACGACAAATCTACGACAGCTCCGGCGCTCACACAAGAGAAAACCCCCAAAACCTGCAATTATCTGCTGTTTTGGAAATCAATCCCCGTCCAAAATGTATAATTTACGGGACAGGGGTTACCGCGGTTCTGCTGATGTAAGGGTTTTCCTACCGGCCTCAGAAACAAGAAGCTGTCATTTGGCAGAAACCCTTAACAAAACCTTTACCACTTTTTGGCCTTCTTAGGCGTTTGAAGTCTACAGAAACCCTTCATTTAGACGGGGGGGGGGGGGGGGGGACATCAGTAGAATCCCACGACTTCTTCGAGACAGTAAAGGAGGTCGTACACCAACCGCATCATTTTTTTCTTAATGGTTTTCTGCATGTTCTGCATGGAACTTCTCAGCAGTTGTCAACCTTGTTGGTTTTGCTTGGGCCTGACCTGGCCGACATCTCAACAGGATGGAGGTCCAACCATCATACCAAGTTCACATTAAGAAGACAAGGAAGGGACAGCCTGGCAGAGTGGGGTAGACTGTTGGTGATTATGCTACAATGTGGCTGATGCCATCTCTTGTTATATTTAAGAAGGAGAAGCTGATGAAAGCCTTAGGTCTGTAGGTAGAACGAGTGAACGCCGACATGAAGCAACGGTCCCGACGCAACAATTAGGTTTCATGAGTTCTACAATATAATGGTACTTGCATAGGAAGATATTTGCGAGAATTCCCGGCCGTGTTACAAACAACGGGGTTAATACGAGGATCACAGAGCCTTTATTGCATTGATCAGGCGTTTCTGAAGAACCAGCTTCTGCCGGCCACCTACCTAAGTAAGGGATGGTCGGGACCATCTTCAGACTCCGGATATATTCCCGCGTTCTCTTGTAATTATCCTCTTTGGAAAGCAGGTAATCGAGCTTCTCAAACGTTGTTTTGTCCTTCCGGTTCAAAAGCTACAAGAGACATCGAGAGAAACAGTTATTAAAGTGTCATGGAATCCGCTCGATGACATCACAAAAATAACCCACTGATGTAAACCGATATCTTAATAATCAGTCTGGTCTTAAAGGGACAATCGACGTCGGAGAGTCACCCGCTGCTAGAACAAGGACTTCTGCCAGGAATCATTGATCATTTTATTAAAAAAAGCTCTCTTACGTAAAAAAAGGTGACTATTTTTGGCCAATCGTCACCATTAAATACACATTTATTTTTCATTAAAAAGCACGCAATTTTATGCATCCTTCCAATAAATGCGATTCTTCCATATAAAGTAAATAGGATTACATAACATTTCCATGACATATTTAAGAGAATGTTCTGTTTCACTAAAGCCCATTTCTATCCTTGTAAAATTGTGTAATGTTGTCGACAGTAACGCTTTATTCAAATTTAATCATAAAACACTTATTTATGTGCAATAAACATGCAAGAAAAAAGCTGAATTTCTAAAGTATTTTAATGATTTTTTTTCTGTTTTATCTGTTTGCAAATATTTGTTTTAGAACATTTTTTTTTTTTTTTAGTATTTTGGCAAAAATATCACAGACATATATCCAAGTAACAGTCCGATCACAGATACACAAACACTTTTGAATTAATGGAAAACATATTATTTCTCCCCACCCTCAACTAATTTCCCAAACTATTAAATCACAAACGACAGATGAGACATAATAACCAGCGTCAAAGAATTTTTATATAAACCAGTGTTTTGATGCCTAATATTTAAATTATAGGGTTTTCCTCTAGAATACATTAGATTAAATACATTTCATCACATAAAATCAGAAAATTAGATGAAAAAAAAAATAAAAAAAAAATATATATATATTCTAAAGCTGCTGTTCCACTAAAAAAAATAACTGCACCCCCATTGTATTCTTTCCGTGGAACGTACAACCACAGAAGTTTACGAATGTTTCTGTTTCCACGGCAACGACCTATCAGTGCCTGCTTTTGTGTCACATGACAATTAAGGATTGCCAGCAAAAATTATGAATGAGGCGACATTTTGTTTGATTAAATAATTTTTTTTAGGGGTGAGGGATTGGGAATTCAACCGTTAGAAGAGGGATGGTTCTACTGCGGCATTTAGTTAGAAAATGTTTAATCTGGCAGCGTAGGTGGGACGGCAGATTTAAGTTTTGCCTAAAAAAAGAATTTTGCTCCCCAATTAACACCTCGGAGGCCAGGTTTCCTAGGAATGTCTGGCTGTAACATGTGATATTTGGGTATTTGTACATGGAGCTCGGGTCTTCGTTACACGTTACAAACACGTGCCGAGGAGAGAGAGAAAAGCTCAATAGCAGAACGGAAAATTGAACTTTCTGTCACTGCCTCAGCTTTTGGCTCTGCCGGCCTGCTAAGCCTTAAAAATGCGTCTACACGCCTAAAAATGTTCTTAGACAAAAATGTACAGAACTCGACAAGATTTATAAAAATACCCGATTGGGGAACGCAGGGCCAGAAGTGCTCAGAGAAGAGCGACGGCCGCTGGCTTTTCAGTGAACAAAAAGGATATAAAACGTCCAAAGAAAAAAGGGCGAAAAAAAGACAAAAAGTTCCACTGATGAAAGGATGAAAACGGAATATTTTACATTCCACGTCAGTGTTTGTCATCAAACAGAAAATAGACGTCCAGGGTTAAGAGTTTGTCAACATGAACTTCTCCTGAAAAGGTCCTTCTGCTGGATATAAGACCCGAGCTGGGAGCAAACGGGCCGGTTAACCCAATGCGTGCCGCAGAGGCGAGAGATTCTTAAATTCAGCTTCTGTGAATCACTTTAAATCTGCTACTTAGTTCAGTTTATTCCAGTTGTAGAGGTCGGACTCTCCGACTAATGAAAGTGTATGGGGAACGGACTTCATTAGCATTGCCACAAAGCATCAGCTCAGTGTGGTGATTGGGCAGGGAAAGTCACCCAAAATATCACATGACTGACAGCTCCAGATCTACAGATAAAAGGGAGTTTATTGGAACAAAATGAGATAAAACCAGGTTTTTGTCACCGACTGACATCACTGTATACAGGGCTGGGGGTTATTAATGCATACAGCGCTGGGGTTTCTGATCAAGGAAATGTGCCAGGGCAGAATCCTCATCACTCCTCGCGGAATCAGACTATCATACGGTCAGCGGTTGATAAGGCTGCGTATGGAGCGAGCCGGGGAGAGGACACGTGTAACTCCTGCTACAGTCAAAGTCTTCCCGCCGCCAAACATCAAAATATAAAATCCTGCGGCTTCCACAATTAAATTATACAACGCAGCAAAGACCAATTTTCCAATTTGTGGGAAATTAAACAAAAGCCCCAGATATTTCCGCGAGGCTCATTAGAAACGGGGTTTTTCCATGTTGTGTTATTAGCCGAGGAACCCTATAATAAAACGCACTGGAGGTTTTGCGTGCAGTCACGCTATAGAAGCAGAACACGGTCGCCGTCTCTTATTCCTGATTATATATCCATGCGGACGAGCCCAAACTTGGGGTAATTTCAGAGCATTTTTCCAGCACAATGCGGAGGTCTGTAATTGAGAAGCTGGAAATTCGTTTAAATTCAATAATAAATACAAAAAAAAAAAATTAAATCCGCTCGCTGGAAGAGCCTGAAAATAAAAATATTTGGGGTTTTCTTTTCAAGCGGGCAATAAACATCATTTATATCACCAACAAAGCTCTCAGTATTTGCGTCGTCCAAACAGAAATTATTTATCCTTTTTCTTTTTTGTACAAATTTTAGATCGAAAAATATATCTCAAAAAGCAGTTTATGCGAGCCAAAGATGTCTTTAATAAACTCCATATGCTACATTGTGACAGCTTATTGGTGTATTAAGATTGTTTAAGGAGAAACAGTGAGAGGCGACTTCTAACGTTTAAAAACTTCCAAAACTGTATAATATTAGTGAACCAACACCCATAATTCTTAATTTTAAATGGAAAAATATTTCATTTTTCCTAATGGGAAGCAAGAACTAAAAAGTAAAATTAAGCAAACAGATCCTAGTTGATCTGTCATTTTATTCTTTCCTCTGAAGGTTTAATCACATTAAAACAATGAAGCTTTTAAGAAACATTTTTAGTTTCTATGGCAACCGCTTATCAGTGGCTGAATTTGTGTCACGTGATAATTAAGTGTTCCCAACAAAAATGATGGAAACATTTGACATGATTGAAGAATTATTTCTGAGGAGTTCAAATGATGCATTTAGTTATAAAATTGTTCCCCATAAGATTATTTTACCTATATTTTTTTTAATACAAAACTATAATTTTTTACATTTTCAAAAGGGAGTGGATGAAAAAAAACACAGAATGTGTTCTTTGAAGGATAATAATCAGCAAGTTGCAAGAAAGGCTTTATGTGGTCAACGTGGCAGGAGATAAAATGAAAAAAATGTTTTATGGTACAAAAAATGCTATAAAAATTAATCCTGCTTTAAGCCCCTTAGAGCCTCTGGGCAAAGATACAAATATTTAAACACAACCAATAAAATGAAGATGTGGACACATTTTACCAATACTAGCGTAATAGGCTGTGGGAAAAGAAGGGTTCTTCTGTTAACTTTTTCTCCCTATCCTGCCTCCAATTCCCAGTTCTCCATCCAGCTGCCATTGACCGTTCTTCTTTCCTACATCTTCCATCCAGCCTCCAACGGCCAGCCTCATTTCTCCGTCTTCCATCCAGCCTCCAACGGCCAGCCTCATTTCTCCGTCTTCCATCCACCCGCCAACGGCCAGCCAACTTTCTTTACCTTCCATCCAGTCTGTCGTCCAGCCACCAATGCCCATTTCCATCTTGGCACCAATTGCTAGGCCCTCTTCTCTGTCTTCCATGAAGCCACCAATGACCAGCCTCCTTTTACTGTCTTCTGTCATGCCTCATTTCTATATCTTCCAACCAACCTCTTTTCTATGTTCTTTGCCCTATTTCCAATACCCATATTCCCCTTTATGCAGCTCTCCTCCCTCCAGTGCTTGCCCTGTCCTCCATGTGCTCCCATCCTGTCTACCACATCCACCACACTGTGTCCTATCCAGCCTCCGATTGCCACCCTTCTCTCTCCTATTTCTCCCTCTCAAGCCCATCATGTCTACAAAATCGACTTAGTCATCCTTCTAGCCTTAAAAACCCACCTGTTGTCCACGTCCGCCAACCTTTCTTCTTCAGATACCGCCCAATTAGAACGCGGTCTTACAAGATCTCATTGCGGAAACTACTTTAAACTCATCTATACAGCGAGACCTTGATATTACAAACCACAAATCTAATTTGTATTCCACATAAACCTAAGTTTGACCCCAAACAGCCCCATAGCAACGAGTGGTCTTCCCACAGGCCCTTTGGCTCAGTGGCTGGAGAAAACGATAATTCGATTCCAAAGTGTATTCTTTTCTAAGGAAAAGTCCCGGATAATTCCCCGATCGCGTAACCTTTAAACTCAATACCTTGCATCTAAATAAGCAGATTTATTACAAAGAAAAATCAACATACAAATTCTATTTCCTTCCAACGACGAAGCTTCTGGTGCTTGTTAAAAAAACTGGCAAAAACTTATCTAGAATTCGATTTCCTTCCAAAACAGTTTCAACATTTAGAAGAAAAACAATGAAGTGATTTAACTCTTTGGCTTAATTTTTGCTCGCGCAGACGTTGACAGCTCTCAAAATGGCTGCGTTTCCAGGGCTAAAAGGGATGGCTGTGAGAACGGACAGGTGAAGGGTTGCCAAGACCCATGGTATTCGTCAGTCGAACTTGGTTTGATGTGCTTCCACGTGGCGCTCCTTCAAAAAAACTTTGCAGAAACCCTTACGCAGGTGAGGGGTTTGTCTACAGCAGTAATTTAATAATTACAGAGTGTTTTGATGAAGAAGTTCAGCCAAGGTCATGTTCTTACTTGATGATATACAATCGGAACATTGGAAGGAGATGTTTGGTTTAGTAGAAGCATCAACCGCAATTCCGTATTCCAAGAAGGATTCTGGAGTCAACGTTTGGTGACCTTAAAGGTGTTATTCCACTGACTGCTGGATATCAATCACGTCAAGTGTTGCCTTAAGCTACATTTTGTAGAGAATACTTAATTGCCGCGTGACACAAAAGCAGACATTTATAGGCTGTTGCCATAGCACCTGAAAAATCTTTGTAAACGTCAGGAGGAAAAAATCAAATGGCAGATGTTTGACGGAAGAGCATCTTAACCGATCCGTTTGTTAGCGAAGGATGTCAGGTACCATCATATGGACTATAATTTGGGAGGACTGTTTATTATCTGTATATTCCCAGCTTCCTAAAAGAATGACCATACTGGGGATTGTAGATAATCACATTGACGAGGCTGTAGGGTCTACAGGCAGAAGACCCCTCGTAAACCAACCCCTGGTCAGATGTCTTCTTCTGGACCGGCTGCATGTTGCAGATTACTTAGAATATTTTAAAAATGTCAATGAGGGCTGGTTTAAGAAAAGCCGCAAATTCCTTAAACTCTGATGAGTCTGGAGTGAATTTCTGCGGTGGCTTCTTTACAGAGCTCGGGGAGACATCATGTCATTAGTCGAGTTACAAAGTAGACCTTGTATCAAAACATCATACATGATCTAATAGTGTTTGTTTTCTATACATATGTAACATCTTTTTTCTAGTTATTTTATAATAGCTGTAAAATTTCTAATAGCTGGGACAGAGACGCCAATGCCCAGAAAGCACATGGTTTATGGGACTTAGATCGCATTCCATGAACAGCAACATCTTCAAACAGCCTGAAAACTAAAACGAGGATACGCTCTCAGATACCGTGATCCGTGTACAGCCACGGTGTCTGGACACGCTTGGATATCACGGGCGGTGGGGCTGCACGCCCCAAACATTGAATATGAGACCCGGCGGTCTACCAGGTGACGCGACACAAGCTTTTGTTTCAAATGTTGACTCGCTATTTGAACGTATGATATATTAACGTTCTTTTTGGGGGGGGGGTTGCCTTCTTTTGGATGGAAAGCAGGAAGGATAGGTAGAAGGGTTTAACATGATGGATTTAAATAACTATGTTACTATGTTACTAGCTTCAGCAATGCACGGTGCTTATAGAAAATCCATCCAATGGAACCATAACGGAAGGACACGATCTACATACTCCAGCTGAAAGGTGAGACATTACATTCATAGAGGCCTACGAGCTGAAATAAACGTTCCTACAAAGATACAGCTAAAGGTCATTCTGCTTGATTGCATTATCTGAGGTCTCCTCTCGGTGGAATGTTGCTGTATTTTGTCTTATCGGGATCATACATTCGGAGGAGCTTGTCTACCAGAAACCTGGATTTACATTGCCCGGGAGAGAAGCCAAGAGAGTAACATGGAAGCTGTCTGATTATTTTTACGCAGGGTGGGATACTGAATGCTGACAGAGGCCTCCCAGCAGAAGTGGTAGAGGGTAATACAGTGAGGGTATTAAACATGCATGGGATAGACATACGGCTCCTGAATCTAAGACGAGGCCAACGACTGATTAAGGTTTGAGTCGTTACAGCAGGAGAAACGGGCAGACTAGACGGGGGCCGGATGAAGCCAATCCGCCGGCAGGTTGAAAGTTTCTATTAAAATCATGCCAAGGCAATTAGCCAAAAAAAGTTTCTAAAATGAGCACCAGGCTTCAGTAAACTCATAGGCTCCCATCGCCCGTAAAGCACTGACTCCATTTTATTGAGTAGGGGGAAGATATTTGCCTTTGCACCTTCTCTTGAGCAGCTTTTCAGCATGGTGTTGCGGTACGTGAAAACAGGAAGTGAAGGGTGCAACACAAAACTGCTTCCTCCAACTGCTATTGTGAATTTTGTGTTTATTTTGCTCCAGTCTTCTGTAGTTCATTCCACCAATGTCATAAAAAATGATTTCTTTAAATTTCTGCCGTTTTTTTTTATTTATTAGACAAACAGACATTTCAAAGACAAAATAAAGATCACAGAAAACACAGGAACTCTCTGGTCCTAAACCTTCCATTTTTACACTTTTATTTTCCTTATACATGTAACATCAATAGAATTCTCCATGAATCCGATTGCCTGAGCGTGTTTTTTCCCCCGTATTGATAGCCCACAAGCTGGGATAGACCCCCTGAAACACCACGGCTGTTGTGGATCACCAGCTAGACGATCCAGGAGACAAAGCATAATGGGAACTGTAGTCCACAATTGTTGGTGGCTGAACACTCTACATTGTGTTGTCTTTGTACAACCGACCCAAATAAAAGACAACCTTGCCTTGTGAGACACTGAGAGCGGCGTTTACATTTTGGGTCATTTTCTGTCAATATTCCGCCCTCGGAATGCAAAGAAGCTCTTCTATATCTTCACAGAGCCCAGTCTTCGCACATATGGTTTTAGTATATGTTTCCATAAAATGTACTAATCAAATGTTCACTAGACTAAACAAACGGGACCCAAAAAAAAAAAGTTTTAGCTGGAGGCAGCAACTCGATCCCGTCAGCAGCCTGCGTGTAAAGCCGCGCTAGGACGGCTCTGCGGAAACCGAGCTCAGGCGTCCTACAAATACACAACGGCCCCTGGAGACGGGACGTAGATGGAGCGCTTTACCTTTTTTTTCCCACATTTAACGTTATTAAACTATTTAATACGAATAAAAGATTTATAAAAAGCATTTCTGAGAGCAGATAAACAGAAGACTTAAAATTATAATTATCCCCAGAATACGTCAGGGACAATTTCTCTATGCGTCCAATTCTATAACGTGTAAGGTTTTTCTATCACGGTTGACCGTGCTCTAATCAGGACATAACCTCGGGGGGGGGGGATTCGTGGCCGGACCCCCATCCCCGGAGGAAACTTAAGTACAACACGCCGGAGACTTTCTGCAGCCAGTCGGTCCTGGAACCTCAATCAGCTCCCAAATACATGACGTGGAAGAATGCAATTACAGGAGGATTAGTGGAACTGAAACAAATCCCCCGCGTGTAGAAATGGACACAAATTTTATAATAATTAGAAAAAAACGATCTAAATAAACATTTGTAATTTTATATATAAACATTCCTTCCCATTGTGCATTGTAAAATATTTATAATTCAGCAGATTATGTAAATTGTCTAAAAAAAAAAAAATTGTACGATCACTTACCGCCCAAGTCTTGGAGAGCCGGAATATCGGGGCGCTCTGCAACGCTGACACGACGGACATGAGAGAATGCAAATTGTTCAGTTCCAGCAGTTTCTGCAAAAAAATCATATATTTAACATTATCTTAACATAATAAGATTTTTCCCCAATTTTTTTTTTTTTTTAACATTTTTTAATATAATAAAATACTCTGCTGGTCATTCAGAACCCACTTAGATATTTAATAAGAATAAACACATTTTTATTATTTCAGCTGTCGGCGAAGATTCCCGACAGATAGGATTATATATTTTTGTGCAGAAAAATTAGCCAGAAAAGAAAAAAAGAGTTGTCAAATAGTTCTCAGTCAATAGTTGAAGGTCACAAAGTCCTTCATCTTGTCTGGTAGAGGATGCCGTAACGCGCTCGGGGCAACACGGACCCTTTAAATACATTTTATTATCGGTGGAATCCTACAGAAAGGTCAGATATTCTAAAGCTTGTTCTTAATTAAAAAAAAAAAAAATTATTAAAAAAATAACTTTGTTTTTAATATTTATTTTTAAAAAATAACTTTTTAAATTTTCAGGGTTTTTATTACTGTGATATGATGTAGAAAGAAATCACCATTCATAAAATACGCTGAAATATGCAATTTATGGTATATATGGTATATTTTAATAAATATGCAATATTATTAAATATTTGTCATTTTATATTGTTTAAAAAATTGATTTATACATCACTCGGAGTTAATAATCTTGTTTTATGTTAACTGAAAATGTTACCAGGAAATTAAAAACAGTTTTTTTGGTTCAAATAACAAAATTTCCAATTCTTTAGATAGAATCTTGAATATTGCTCACCTTATAGCATATAATATAAAAAAAAAGAAAAAGTACTACTGGCGCCTAACACGAGTCTTGGCGTGTGCCAGGTCTTCACGCCATTGGTCTTCTCGCGCTCTTCACTTCCTGTTTATGCCCCGCCCACAAAGCATTCCGCAGATAATCCTGCACATCTTCTAGGACCACCCAAGGATCTAATGGCCGCCGTTTGGGTTGTAAAGACCACGTAGACATCTCAAACCCTATACAGAAAGGGTGATGGGTCTCTCTGCCCCTTCTCCAACCATCGATGGAGAAAGGTTCTAAGACGTTCCCACCCAATAGATTTATGATAAGGTGGGCCCGTCGTGTCGGTAATGATGGCCAGGGGTCATCCGGACCCTCTACTCGCTCTTGAGCTCCGAACCATTTGCACTCACCTTGGCGATTTTGATGAAATGGCTGAGAATTTCGGCTCGGATTTTTAATGTCTGCGCTGTTAAGATTTCTCGGACCACCCAGAAGCTGACCTATAACGACAAAAAAGAATCAGGTTATATACCTGGACTATATACGTACATATACATCACACGTGTTTAGTATTAAGTCCTCTAACTGGGCAGTGCGATCTGCAGAGCTGTAGAGGGACCCTTATTTTATTATTTTTATATTTATTTTATAAATTATAATTGCATTTTAATTATTAAAACCACCTTAAATGGTCTGTGGGCTGATTTAAAATATTTTTTTTAAATAATAGTATTTTATTTTTTTTAAATATATATATATATATATATATATATATATATATATATATATATATATATATATATATATATATGTAAGCTTGCGAGCAGGGCTCTCTCCACCAAATGTATCGGTTTGTCTTAGTCTGTCAATTCTTGTCTTGTCATATCCCTTGAATTTATGTATTGTATTAAGCGCTGCGTAAACTGTTGGCGCTATATAAATAAAGGATAATAATAATAATAATAATAATAATATATATTTATTTATTTATTTATTATTTTTATTTTTTAATATATTTAGTAATATTTTTCTATGGCTTTAGGAGCCGTAACATATTAAAGACAAAAAATAGACTAAAATACCTCTAGCACAGCATATAGAGAAAGTATCTATTTTTTTTTTTTAAATTAAATTAAATGTATCAACTCTTAAAAAGGAAGACGTTTTGTCATTCTGGGTTTTTTTTCCATCTTCGGATTACCAAACATGATTTAGTCGCGGAAAAAAATGCGCATAGAATTTCTTTGGAAATTAACTAAGTGCTTAGGCCTATAAATCATTGCAAATATACTTCAATCAGCCCCCCCAAAAAGACGTGTTAAAAAAAATTAAATAAATGTGTAATGCATTAGGTGCTGGAGACAAAATACACGCATTAAAAAAAGGGGCAAATGTGATCATTTTGGATCAATAATCCTGATATGTAAAAGGTTAATGTCAGTTTTGACTTAATGTGAAAATTATGTTTTTTTAAGAGAATGCTAAATATTGCAAAATCTTAGTGCACTTTTTTTTGTTTTTTTTTTTACACACTCCAGACGCCTCGTCGCTCATTAATACAGCGCTTTCATTTTTTCCAAGCGATGTACGAAAAAAAAATGAGGTAATATTCGGGATGAGGAGCCAACCACAGATTAACATGCGCAGCATCCCCCCCTCTCCTCCTCCCCAAAGGGTTCATTCTCCTTCACGGCCCGAGGGGCCAATTTCGGGTCCCTGGTATATTATGTAACCCTGAGCTTCATGGGCTCACGTGGCATAAACCCTCCCGGAGCGTAAATGTTTCTCCAGCCGCCTGGTTTTCCTAGATATGTTGTGATTTTTATATTTAAATGGAATTTATGTATTAATGCAGCCTCCTATCATTTTAAATGGGCAAAGAGGGGCACTTTTTTTATGGGTGTGGTTAGAGGTGTGGCTCAGGTGGGGCTATTTGTGTAACAGGGTGGAGCATTCAGAAGGGGTTTATTTACCCGCTTAATTTATAAAGCCGTTTCCTGCTGTTTCTATACACATTATCGGGGCTTTAAGGGCATTAGAACTCTGCGATACCCTCATACCCAGCAAACATTCTGACCTCCTAGAAAAGAGGGGCATCAGGGGAGGAAAGAGGGGCATCGGGGAGGAGAGAGGGGGCATCAGGGATTAAGGACCTAAAGGGGAGCTGGTGAAAGTAAACGGAGGCACTCGGCAGGTGATGTACAAAGATCTGTAATATCTATAAAATCTTTAAGCAGCATCCATGTCTGGACTCCACTACCAGAGAGGAGCTCTTACTACCTCCCAACGCTAATAACCAACTCCTTGTGTCTGATTTCAGGGGTATTCTGGGGGTCCGGGGCTCAGTGTCGCCTCTCGCTCAGACTGCGCACCCGGCGCGTTCTGCCGCCCCTTTCTTCTTGTGGATTTGTGCCATTCGTGTCTCCGGTTATCGGTGTCAGACCGCTACGCTGGCGAAGCACCAACTATTTGTTTGGGAATAAAAACCAAGTCCCAGGGTGTCGGGCTGTTTACTTTAACATCTGTTTTTCTAAATAGCCAAACAATTTTTTTTCGTTTTTTTTTTTTTTGGGGGGTGGTGAAATCTCCTTCCAAGGGCTGCATGATAAAAGTTTTCCAGTTGAAGTAATTGGATCCATCTGAAAATGACCTAATCAGGTTAATCCGTCCAACCACAGAGCCAGATTTCTGGTGGGATCCAGCAAATGGTTCGGGATTCTAATGCCAAACGCTTCAAGAGAAATGTAACCTCTTTGCCTCGTCTTGGACCCCCGTTACTTCGGGTTTCACTTTGGCTGGGTGGCAGCTTGAGGGACAACCTACAAAGCCATCGGCCCGTTTCTCAAACCTTAATCAGTCGTTGGTCTCGTCTTAGATTCAGGAGCCGTATGTCTATCCCATGCATGTTTAATACCCTCGCTGTATTACCCTCTACCACCTCTGCTGGGAGGCTGTTCCACTTATCTACCACCCTCTCAGTAAAGCAAAACTTCCTTACGTTACACGCATGATATAAAAGAAGATAGAACCACATTAAAGAATAAAACAAAGCTAAAATAAAACAAGCTAAATGTAACTATTAGAAACCCTATGTGTATTCTATGGGAGCAGCCAACTTCATTTCCAGTTCTCAGGATCTGCATGATTAGTCCTCCCCATTAGGTTACGTCTCGCTATTAAGTCGCAGAATGATGTTAATTGGTTCGAGCAGCCTTATTACTGTTTAATTAAAAAAAAAAAAAAAAAAAGTTAAAAAGAGAATAGAACACCTACAAAAAGTGCTTCTTTCGGAACGGCGAGCTAATATAGCAACGGCTTTGTAGCTACATAGAAAAGCATTGATAGAGGAGTGACTGAGCGGAGCGTATATCCGAGCGAATGTAAAGCAGGCGGATCGCTTCATACCCAACGCACAATGCCCCGTTTACAAATTGGCTCCCCACCGAGAAATCCCGCAAGACCACCCTACGGCCAACTAAACCCAACGGCTCTGACAGCCTGGAGGGTTGGGGCGGCTGATGAAATGTGGCGTACGACCTATAGGGCGGCGAGGGCCACATGGACATGGAGGTTAAGTGCCGCGCGCTGTTAACACCCATGTTTTTCCATGAAACCTGAACGTGGACCGCATCTGAGAAAATTCTTACTGGCGCGTCTGTCTTCGGGGGATTCGTCTCGAGCGTAAGTCAGACCAACAGCTCTGTTTCCAAAGAGAGAGCCGGAAGATCAGGTTCCGCTCGTCAACAAAGGGGCTTTCATGGAGATCCGAGCGGTGCCAACGCGGGGACATCGGCCCCCCCCGCCCTCTGGCCCGGCCCTGGCAGAGCTCGTTAAGCCTGATGAAATACTCCACAAGACAGATCGGGTCGGCTAACCGGTTCTAGACGCCTACCGCGGATCAGCCGCCATGCCGTAGACCATTGCGAATCCTGATTACGACACGCGCGGCCAAGCAATGACTCCATTCGCCCCACGACCAAAATCTGCTCGTAACTGGCCCTTTGAGACCTCCTGGGGGCCAAGGTGTGCAACGTACAGGAGACCTCTGTGTCAGCTTTTTTTTGTGTTTTTACCAGACAGTATTTACGGAGTTACGTTCTCCTGGTCCCTCTTATAAATATTTAACTGGAGAAAGGAGAAATACATTATTTGCCGGGTCATACGAACCGGTCTGCGCTTTAGATTTAAAATAAAACGGTTTAGCAGTTTTTAGAGATGTTTTTATAGCTCATGCGCCGGCACGCAAAAAACGGCCCCAAAGCTGCCAAAAGTATGAACGCGAAATGCAGATTTTTCATAATCTGACGGTTATGAAAGATTTTTGAGGATTATTTTGTTAAAGCGGGTTAACCATATCAGACACATTATAGATGCCGTTGTTTGAGAATCACCCCGTGATTGATACTCTGAAATCCCGAAAGGGATCTTTACCTGGTTGAATCTCCGTGTAAAGGCGACAACGTTTGGGGCGAGGATATGTTTTTCCTTTTTGTTCCATCCGCAGCTGGCGAGTTCCTGCAAACAGAACAGACACACAAATCAGTATTTGGGACCCACGCGTTTCGCTGTCAGATCTCCCGCTTAGATCCAGGAGCCGTATGTCTATCCCATGCATGTTTCAATACCCTCGCTGTATTACCCTCTACCACTTCTGCCGGGAGGCTGTTCCACGTATCTACCACCCACTCAGTAAAGTAAAACTTCCTTCCATTCCATCTCAGTCTCTGACCCTCTAGTGTTAGATTCCGGTCTCTTGTTGTGACTTTACTCCTCTTGTCTTTTGTTAAATCCCGTTATGTATTTAAACGTCTCTCCCCCATCGACAATGATGATAAAACTAACTTACTTTTACTAAATTAAGGTCTCAGAGAGCATTTCTAAAGAAAATGTGACTTTCCTAATGTTTGTAAGATTTTCCATATTTAAGGTAAGACAGGAGGAAAGCGTGGGTAGTTTGTTTAAAGCCCCCCGCCGGGGCAGCGCACGCGGTCGCCCCTCCGCTCCGGATTGATGATAAACCGATGGAAGACGTCTCCAGACACCAAACACGGAGGGATCCAAAAAACTGTCTGCTTCCCGGTCAAATATTTCATCAGCTCAGAACTCACATTCTCCTCTCTGCCCAAAAACAAACTTATGGATTCCGGGACGGAACATTCAACATAAATTCATATATAACACAGAGTCCTCTCCCTGGAAGAGTTGCCCAAAAGCGCTGGATTTATAACATTTAGCGATGGGAAGAGCGAGTTACACCGGATGGCGCTGAAGCTGCCCGGAGCAGCAGTTGATTTATTCGCGGTGATACGTTACATTGTAACTTGTAGAATAGAAATAGTTACTTGTGGGGTAGGATGGACTTTATTATATGCAACAAACAAAGATTCCTTAGGGAGAAGCTGTAGCTCCACAGCTACAGACAAACACCGTCACCGTAGTCTAGAGATCTGTGCCACTGATTGGCTACTTGAAGCAGCCAATCAGCGGCGGGAAAGCTCACCCCTTGAAATCAATGACGGCGTTAATCACGAGGGGGATTTCGTGAGACCCCCTAAACACTCGCCGAGCCCTTGTTGGAGCCGACTAGCGGTAAGTGTATCACGCGTGGAGAAAGGGGTAGATGCCTATGGGGGGGGGGTTTATGTCCCATGCATTTGCAAGAGGGACACCATGGAAATTATAAGGGACCACCCATAGGTATTAAACTGCATGACGGCTGGAGAGTCCCTGAAATACCCCCCAGCTATTATAAATTATAATATATTACAATATACTGATATTAATGAATCATATTATTATATATAATGATAAATTATTCAGTTATTAAGATTATGGGATCTTTGGACCCGCAAGGCGCGTGATGTCACATAATTAATAAGATTTGAGCAAATTATTTTATTCTATTCATTTTCTATTAAAATGAAACATAAGCTTCCGCCCTGATTAATATACATTTTGTTCTGGTTAATGAGAAATTTTATACAAACAGAATTTTTCCCTTTTTTTTATTTTTCCAGGAATATCTTAGAAAGAAGGAACAAGAGTTTATGGCTTTTCCATTCTGGACGGACAAGTGGTTTCCATCCGACGCCGGGTAGAGACAAGGAGAATCGCGGCCACGTGAAAGCCAGTACACGATTATCAAGAGAACCTGTCGATTGGAAACTCGATCAAAATGTGGTTTTGGAGGCTGCATTCTCTGGTCGGGAAGGAAGGACGCTGGAGGGAAAGTGCATCTCAGGACACGGCGACTAAACGGCACGGCGCATTCAAAATATGTGCAATTCTGCAAAACGACCGGGTCTCATAATTCAAAAAGTTACAAGGCCAGGAAAATCCATTTATCGGATCCGCGGAAGGATTTTACCGGAGAAAGTATGAGACTTTGTTTCAAATCCATTAACATTTTCAGTGCCAAATGGCAGACACTTGGATTCCATCTGACATGAAGTGGCTCACTCCATGGACCATACCAAGCTGGAAGGAAAAGGGGGGGGAGGTTCATGCAATGTGTATCAGATCCTAACCCAGTCCAATTATATCCATATTGGGACTTTCTTGCTTTTCCAGCTGCTTTTCCTCACGTACAAAAATGTCTCAAAAAAAAAATTTAAATATCAAGAATAATTACTGAAAAAAAACAGTCTGAGAGTCTTTCGGACACACTTGCGGCGTTATCTTCACAACAGCGCTTCTGCTTGCTCGGCTCTGACATTTACAATGTGACAAAGTTCCCACCGTTTTACATTTCAAAAGGTGGCAGAACCGTTCTTCGTAAATGGCTTTCCTGGATTCGTTTTCCAAAAAAAGGTTCTGACTGGAGAGAGGGAGAGCAAGCCAACAGAATGACGGCAGAAACATAATCCTCGCACACCGGGAAATAATAACTCTACTAAAAATAAAGTAGAATTATTAAAGTGAATTCCATGACTAGTGGACCGGGGTCAAAAACCAGAAGTCGACCACGCGGCTATACTCATTCTGTTAAAATATATTCCCAAGTCATTGACATCATGATGGATGGACTTCAGCATCTGACCAAGGGGCTCAAGGCACTTCCCAACATTCTGATCCTTTCTATACACATTATTGGGGCTTTTAGGGCCGTAGAACCCTGCGATACCCTCATACCCAGCAAACATTCTCACCTCCTAGAAAAGAGGGGCATCAGAGAAGGAAAGAGGGGCATCAGGGGGGCATCAAGGGAAGTATGGCTGAAGACTTTGACATCAAATGGTTATCCCAATAGCCAAAATGCAAGCAGGACTCTCCCAAAACATTAAAAAGATCGTTAAAACCCCACTTGCTTCTGATTTCGGTGTCATAAAGTCCATATCCTACATGACTAAGAATCCAGTCACCGTTCTCACCATCTTCCCCCGTGTTGTCCTTTTTCCGATCACATTCTTACAGCACGAAAATTAACAACACGTGTCTTTAGGAAAACCGCCTGGTTACTAATACCCCGGGGAATTCACTCAATCACCAGCGATTCACTTATCGTATGTAATCGACTCTCCCAAGAGGGAAACTTCCTACTAAAAACCAGCGATACGTTTTATCCTAGGTGATTGAATCGGACTTGGGATGTCATAAGCTGTAAAGGTACGGCACGTCAAAGCAGCCAACGAAAAACATATTCAGAGTTGGACAAATGTAGCCATTTTTTTTTTTAAACAGTCATGAAAATAACCAAAATCCCCGATCATAACATGGAATTGGGTTCCGTCTACCGTAGAAGAACTGAGGAATAAACATTTGGAATAAACATTTTTAAGAAAGTTTGATCTTTTCCCTTCCGAACATACGTTTGCTTTCAATTTGGAAGCAGAGCCATCAGGGTCTGGAAAACGCTAAAAAAAAAATTATAATAATTGAAGGGCAAAAGTTACAAAAAACAGGCAGTTTTGAAAAAGATCCAGGAGATATCTGTACTCGGAGGAATGCAGCTGTCTTACCAAATAAGTCTTACCAAAGTTCACAAAGTAAGATAATTGCATCACACAATATTGTTTAAACGTTGGCTTGACAGCAAAATTACGGAAACATTCTTTCCTTCCGCGGTCTTCCAAAACAAAAAAATTATAAATCTGATTTTCCTTTGCCAGCTACTGAGCGGTCACATGACCACCCTGGACCCGACCGCATCCAAACGTCGGCCACAGGGGCTTCTCGCGAACTAACGAAGTTTATGGCTTGCGTAGCTCGGCCGTGAGGTGGGCTTGAAAAAGAAAAAAGAAAAAAAAAAAATCAGATCCAATCTATTTTATTTTCAATACCAAATGAAGAATAAAAACGTGTGAGAGTTGGGTTTTTGGCAAAAAGGTTGAAGTATAATGAAGGTCTTGGGAGGAAAGCTTATAGAGGATGAGGGGGCAATCGTCGGTGAGTTGGGGTCAGTGGTGTCACGCACCATGCGTATTCCCTTTAGCTTGGCCTAAATAACAGCTGGATTGACACGTAACACAAACGGATACAAAGTATTCACATTATACACCAGGAATTATTCCAAGATTCCAGAAATTCAGCTTCCAAGGTACTTTCCTCGAACTTCGATCAGCTTGTCTTCTGAACTCAACACCGTCGATGTCCACGTGAACATTCATAGACGCTAATGAGGGTCCAGAGGAGCCCCTAAACCTGGGAAAGGAGCCACTCATACTCATTACCAAGCGAAACATTAATCCTTCGGGAGGACTCGCTGACCAAATCATGCCAGCACTGCCGTGCCTAAATCCCATCGGCGAAAAATATAAACTCAACCCGAATACCTCCTGCGACAGGACCGTATATTTTCCAGATTCCGTTACTTGTTCCACCTGTTAAAACTGCTAATCCCCGAGATTGGCCGAGTTCCAAACAACCCGAGCGAAATTCCGCTACTTGGAATTTTACAGGTAAAACCGAATTACAGCGAGATATCAAAAATATCTCAACATGTTTGCCCTTCATAGGGATCCTGAACATTACCGACTTGGTTTATTTTTTTCTCTTATTATGGCTTAAAGATAAAATTTACTTGAAAGGTGAGGCTTATCACTGATTTTTTACGGGTTTATTAACTATTTGTGTCTTTAAGCTTAACGTCACTGGAAAAGAAAATATTTGGCCGTACGACGATGGGATAGAGGGTTCCTTCCAGAGCCTCTGTTTTCTGTGGAAATTATTCAGAATTTAAGAAAAATATAGAAAATTAAATAGGTGCGAATGTATCAGGCAGATGGGCAAAAGGGAAACATTCGCAGGAAATTTGGAAAGTGCTTATTTTTCTTCACGTACAGAAATATCGTTCTGAAATATTGTTTCCTAATGACAATTATTGCAAGAAAAGCGATATTGGAAACATACATATCGGAAAGAAGACATATGGTGGCATCCATGCAAATTCTACCGCAAGTAGACACGCGTTTGGACGAAAATCATTTTTATTTATTTTCACAGCTTTGCGCATGCTGAAACCCTAATTCCACCTAATAAGTGATATTTTTTTCCCTCGATTTGTGACTAAAGCATATTTATGAAGCATTCTGACTTATCAATCAGGACATCTGTATATTTGAAGTATTTGACAACACGATGTCTATTCGTTAAATTACCAAAAATTATAATCTGTTCCAAGCCCCTTGCTTTTTCTAAATTGAATATTAATGACCTGGGAGTAACTGTATAAGGTTACAAATTCATCGTAAGAAGAATGTTTCTTGCAGAGCGATTTAATTAAATAAGGAGAAATATCAGGGGAGGTTCAACGTTGATAAATGTAAAGTAGTGCACTTGGGTACTAAAAACAAGCCAATTAGGAGTTGAATTGGGGTAAATTGGATATAAACAAGGCGTTTGGGTAATAGTTTTCTTTTGACTCGATCCCCTGGGCCCCTTTGGAGTATTGAATTACTCGAGTACTCGATGCCGTGAAGGTTTTTAAGGATTAATGATAAGGTGGGGGTCGCTGGCCGGACCTACAAAAAAATATGCTCTCTATTTAAGGAAAGTGCATATTATTTGATTATGTAGAATATCAGTCCTAGACGAGGGGGGCTGTTAATCGAGTTTAATGTTATATTCACCTAATTTTTTGCAGACACATAAATAAGTCATTTTCATATCGTCTATGCAAACAGCTCCTGGGCCCCTTGACAATACACTCTGGCGGGCGCTGGAATTCTTCTCTGCCTCCTTTAGAGGTAGAAATTGTTAAATAAGGATGACTTTTTTCCCCCTGTTTAATAATGACATCTTTGTATCTGAGGCAGACTGCAGGGAAGACACCGTCTAGTGAGACTTTATACATGTCCTCGTGTGCGCTGCGGCTAGACTTTATTAAACCCGTTCGGCTGCTTCAATAAAGCGCCACTCATAAAACTGTCCGTTCCAGCTGTTTTCACACAGAAACAAATCCCTGACAGGGTGATCTGTACAAAGTTTTGCGACAAAGCGATGATAAAACCGAGTAAAAAATCCTGACTTGGTCACCATCTCCTTCTTCCCCTTCATCTGTAAGCCCTCTTAGGTTAAGGGGGGGGGGGGGAATCTTCAAAAATGATGTAAAAACTGTTAGAATTCCTTTTCTTATTGTCTAAGGGGATGATTTGCACGTGAATTAAAAACTCTTAAACCGTTTTAGCCTCTCCCAGGTTTAGAGGATTAAGCAGGATTTACAGGCGCTCATTTTCTTTTTTTTTTTTTCATGGGAAAAAAATGAAGATTAAAAGGTACTCCGATTCTCTTGTTCTTTAACATGGGCCGGTAAAGCAGTTTCTAAAGAGATATTATTACGGTTTATAGGGTTCCGGCAAACTCTACGGAAGTTGATATATTGGGTCTTGAGGTTTTGGCGTCAAGCTCTCAACTGGAACTAAACATAAAAAGAAGAGGATACCGAAGAGTGGTGATGGAAATCTCATGGTCTATGCGAGTTTCACAATGGTTCGGGGACTAGACGGCAAGGGCAGACGACGATCCTTTCCACCAAAGAGGTCCAGACATGCTTAGCCAATGGGAATCTGAGAAGGACCGTGGTGGTATCACAGACTCGTCAACCCAGCGGCCAACTGAGAAGACGAGACCTGCAGAAAGGTTTAGGAGACCTCCACACCAACCTTGATACACCTTTAAAATGAGGTCCAAGTGTCTCCCCATAATATGGGTCAGGAATCCCATCCACGTCCTTCATGCATGAGTTAAGCATTCATCCTACTCTTAGACTTTCTCTAAACTCCTAACCCAACATGGCAGCTGTTACACGAGAGACGAGCGGAGTTTGACAGAAAATGAAATTCTTGATGGAAGCTGCGATGGGAGCCGAGAAAGAGGAAAAACAAGTGTAGACAAGGAAAAGACGCATGGTGGAACATATTCCCGAATTTCATAATCATCTTCAAAATCGAGAGCATTGCTCAACTCAGCCCAGGTGTCTTCTGTCTGAGAATGGGCTGAATCGGGAGCTGCGCAGTACCTTACGGCATTAAAAACAAGAGGAGAGTATTACGAGGCCATTTACAGATAAATACATGGTGATGGCCAAAAAGAACCGCTTGGCCCGTCTCATCTGGCCTTTATGAATCACGTTTTTACATATTAATAAGTTAGGAAAGCTTTATGCGTATCCAGACTTCCACTGGAAGTCTATTCCACGTATCTACTAAGTCTTCTGTAAAGTTCTATGTGCTTCCTGTAGTTTTATGTGCTAAAGCCTTTATTTGTGACACATAAATGAGAGCTAGGAAGTCTCAGAAGATGCAATGTGTCTAGCTTGCTACTTTTGAAGTTCATCTAATATCTACTGAACGGAGCCCTCGCCCTGTTGAGTCTTGGCCTCAAAATGCCACTAAGAAGTCCATCAGAACTCTGCAGGGCTCCCTACTGTATTCCACCGGCGCTGGGGAGGAAGGAGGCCAAGGGTTTGCAGGCTGAAAGTTGTAGAATATTTAAGAGTCAGAGGGGTGAAACGCGATGCTCAGAGATTTTAAGGGTTCAGAATCTGGAAAAAAAAACAAACAAAAAAAACATACATGCAATATATATATATATATATATAAAATATATAAAATTCCTCTATCATTATCAATTAGCTCAGAGCCCTGCTTTTGTGTTATAGCGATGACACGGAAAGCCGCCGCCGCCTGCGCCGCATCAAATCAGTATCAATCACAGAGGCTGAAAAGCGTTGGAAACTCTCGTCCAATCAGTAACGCGATAGGATTTTAAGCATCCTCGGAGCCGTGCGCAGGACCTCCGAGACATCTGACTTAAACCAGCCAGCGAGATGATAAAATGAGTCGCTCTAATCCTCGAGAAACACGCCGGCCGCAGCGAGAGGTTTTGCTGATGTCGATTTTCCTTCATCTCTGCCAAAATCGGAATCACAGTCTGCACCGTTTCCCCGTACCTCCCGATGTCACCTTCCCCGTGTTTAGGAAAGAGACGCCTGGTTAAACAGTCTCCGTTGGCCAGTTCCTTGGTCGTTAAACCGCGTTACCGCCGTACGTAATCAGGGGGGGTCCATGTAGAGGTAGACAGGTCTGGGCTTCCCAGAAACCAAGGAAAATATCCTTAAATTAGATTAGTAACTGCGTAAACTGATAGGTAATCCTCGGAGCCGGCACTGAAACCGCTCTATTCCCGCAATATAGAATTTTCCTTTTTATTGAAGGTTTTCCAGTTTTTTATGGCAGCGTACAGACATTAAGCAAGAAAAAAGCCCTATGAGGCGGTGGGGTCAGTACCGGCGACGTCACAAGGCGCTTCCTGGTGCAGAGCCGCAGGACATGGCGGTAACCAACGCTAAGCGGCCAGGCCAGAATCCGCCACCGGTTCCACCGCTATATGCGTGGTTCATCTTAAATCAGCCATGTCCCATAAATTACCTGTTCTATGTTCATTGAATTTAATAAAAATCAGCAGAAAAATTCCTAGAAAGTAATTTTTTTTTTTAAATTAAAAAAATATATGTCTTCTGTTATTTGTTCCTGAGCGCCACTGAAATTCGTGGAAATATCCGGCACGCTAATCCCTGGAATCCTTTTTGATTTCACTTTTAATATAAAACTTGTCTTAAGAGTTTGTTCCAGCTAATTAAATTCTAAATGGGGCAGATATAATGATCCCGGGTTTAATAAAGAGCAGAGCGGTGACCCCCGGAGGCGGACCTAAATCGCAGAGCTTCTTCTCTGGTCTGGGGGTGGAATTTGTTTATTTAAGTTAATTTCAGTTAAATTGGGTTTAACATTTTAAACGTACCATGCAGTGAAAGTCTGGCATGTTTCCAGAGACTCTGTTTTGAAAGCTACAGGAAGTTGTTGCAAGACCTCACAGGAAGTGCAGCGTCCGTAGGAAAAGCCATTCCCCCATTGGTAAAGAAAATATTTGTGTAACTTTCATACTGTTACAAATCGTTCCCCAATATAGTGCATCGACTGTATGCTCTCTTTAAATACTTTTTTTAAACAATAAGAAGCAAAGAGGGAAAAGCTTGGGGTGCGGGGATACACGCTTACCTCCGGAAGGATAGCTTTGAATACCGGCGCATCCATTAATGTGATCTGGCTCTGAAAGGCAAAAGAAAAAAAAGACTCCTTCTGTGAAATCTACAAAAATAACAACTTTAAAAAAACATTGCACGCTTGAAAGACTATAAAGAGAACAATGAAAGTCCCAAGTTCTACAAGCCTCTTGTTTAGCGTGGACTCCAATGAAACATGCCACCCAAATTGGGGACTGGTATAAGTACAGGAGATTGGGGAGTCCCACTAACCCCCCCACACCCCCACAGAATACCGCAGCAGGGCATAATGGGACTGGATTGGGAAAAGGTGTTCCTGGCCATTATGCTAACGGAATTCTGGAAGGAGTGAACCAGAACCTCGGGGCTTCAGTAGAACAGAAGAAAAATGTCGATCGATACAAAAGTAAATAATAAAAACTTACAGCAAACTCCTCAGGAGTCACTTTCAACACATCGAACACCACGGCATCGTAGCTCTTATTGGCGTATTCAGAGCTCTGCCCGTCCACAGAGTCTGAGCTACTGCTTTCCTGAAAGTCAAGAAGGAGACATCAGACGGTGGGTTCAACACCGACATGTCAGCACTCAACATTAGAAGGCATCTCCACCACCCTCAACAACCCAATGTTCTCCCAAAGGGGTTCTGCACCTAGAATAAGGACCATCATTCAACAGGTTTATAAATCTGAGGATCTACAGATGGAGAAGGATCATGTTAAGCACTTTCAATGGATACAATTGGACGAGGACCGGAGCTGTATCGGAATTCTGGCTCACACACCTAGAACCTGTTTTTTGGGGGATTATGAAGGCTAAACTACCAGGATATTGTGGGGTGGTGCTTTGTTCAACTGCACCTGTGAAAAAGTGGCGTTATTGGTTACCAAGGTAGGAGAAGCTGATCTTACGCAGACTTTATAAATTCTTGAGAACGTTCTCAAATTAATGCGCGGCAAAAATAAAAAAAGTCTCTAGCAGACGGATTCCGAAAATGTTAAACATTAAAGAGTCCCTCAATTAAAAGAATTCCCTCAATACTGGAATTCTGAAGACATCCAAATGTTAATCTTCGCACATAAATTACGAGACATGTTGGCATTCCGATAGCGCTGGATCCTTCGTGACAAACTGAATAGAGCTTTAGAAACCGGCTTAAATTATGCGCTGTGTATTAAATTGGTTTAACCTGGGCTCCCATGGGCCGACATTGCGAAAGAACTTTGCGTGAGTCAACATTCCATCTGTATAAGCGGTTCTTCTTACGCTCGCCATGTTTAACACAAGGCGACTTGCCAAATCTTATGAAATACACATTAAAAAAAATGGATTCCCACGTCAATATTTCCAATATGGCGGCGTCTGCATCAGCAGCCTTCCTGGAATTTACATTAAAGGAAGAGTTTAAATAGCCGCGCAACATCAAGATGGACGGCTTGTAGAATGAAGCCTCTGTCAGCCAATCCCAAGATAGGGGGGGGGGGGGGGAAGACATTAAATTTAATGTTTAGGATAAAAAAAGCTGTCTTCGGGTAGGAAGAGTGAATCTCTGTGTGCGTTTACACACGAGGGCGGCACCGTGAAGCGACACATTGTATTGAGACGTCATGCGGCGACCGGCAAATTGCACTTTCCCGTACAGTCATTTTCTCCAGTTTAAAAATACGTCAATAGGACATTCATTGAGCTCGGGTTTTTTCCCCCCCCCAATAGCCTGAGGTTTATCTGAGGCAGCGGCTCAAGTACACCTTACCTGCATTTCAAGAGCACGTCATTCCCGTCTCCTGAATTCTAAAGGAAAGAACGCGGACGCCCATGAAAGAGCAGGGAAATATAATATAATAGATATATATATATATATATACACATACACACACACACACATACATAAAATATGTAATATATATATAAGAGAAAATATAAATTTATTACATCAAATCAGGTTTTCCTTGCCCTATCTTGGCTTTCTTAAAGCAACAGTAGCTTTTTTAAAAAAAATTGTTGGTATCCATTCACCGTTCAAAATGTTCCCCTGGTGCCGTTTCTTTATTGTTTTCAGAAATCTGTTAATAGGGGATTATTACAGAAAAATAAAAATGAAGAACAAGTATAAACAATAATTCAAATAATAAATAACACATTCATATACCATGTATATATATCAATATTACATTATATAATATATATGTAAAAATTCTTAAAAATGTAATATTGATGTACATTATTTTTTTATTTGATTTATTGTTAATATTTGTTCATTTTTATTTTTCTGTAATAATTTTATAGACGAGACCAACGACTGATTAAGGTTTGAGTCTTCGCGGCAAGAAAAACGGGTGACTAGACGGGGGGGCCGAATGAGGCCGATCTGCTGGGAAATCCTAGTTTTTTGGGGGTTTTTTAGGTTTACGACTAGGGCTGAAACAACGAATCGATAAAATCGATAATAATCGATAACGGAAATCGTTGTCGACGATTTCCGTTATCGATTAATCGAGTGATCGATTCGTTGTTGGAGCACTCGGCTCCTTTTACTTACCTCCGCGAGCGTTCCCCGCTTCCGCTACACGCGCTGCACTCTCCGCCTTCTTCTAGTTGCGAGTGGCTCCGTTCGCACAGAGCGGTTCGCTCTGTGCGAGTGGCTCTGTTCGCACAGAGCGGTTCGCTCTGTGCGAGTGGCTCCGTTCGCACAGAGCGGTTCGCTCTGTGCGAGTGGCTCCTTTCGCACAGAGCGATGTGCGAACGGAGCCACTGGCACAGAGCGATTCGCAGGGGTGGGGGTGGGGTTTCAGGGGATGCAGGGCAGAGTGGGGGTGGGGGGGCAGGCCAGGGTAGGAGACTGAGTGCAGGGCAGAGTGGGGGTGGGGATGCAGGGCAGGGGGTGGGGATGCAGGGCAGGAGACTGGGTGCAGGGCAGAGTGGGGGTGGGGGTGCAGAGTTGGAGACTGGGTGCAGGGGCACAGTGCCAGGGCTGGGTGCAAAGTGCCAGGGCTGGGTGCAAAGTGCTGGGTGCAAAGTGCCAGGGCTGGGGCAAAGTGCTGAGTGCTGGGTGCAAAGTGCCAGGGCTGGGTGCAAAGTGCCGGGTGCAAAGTGCCGGGTGCAAAGTGCCAGGGCTGGGTGCAAAGTGCTGGGTGCAAAGTGCTGGGTGCAAAGTGCCAGGGCTGGGGCAAAGTGCCAGGGCTGGGGCAAAGTGCTGGGTGCAAAGTGCCAGGGCTGGGTGCAAAGTGCCGGGTGCAAAGTGCTGGGTGCAAAGTGCCAGGGGTGGGGCAAAGTGCTGGGTGCAAAGTGCCAGGGCTGGGTGCAAAGTGCCGGGTGCAAAGTTTCTTGAACAGTAATAGTCCACCTCTTTTCAGAATGTTTGGGGTTATTTTGTTTCATAAATATTGTGTTTGGGTTCTTGTACTTTGAAAATATTGTTTTTTATTACATCATAACAAAATAAGAATGTTAATGTAAATTTTAAGTTGTTTTTTAACATCCAGTTCATTAAATTATTTTAAATAAACAAAAAATTTGCATATTGTTTTTTTTTATCCGATTAATAGAAAAAATAATCGGCCAACTAATCGATTATTAAAATAATCGTTAGTTGCAGCCCTATTTACGACTAATGATTACGCTTTTAATTTTCCCTGCCGGGTTTGCTTGTCTGCTTCTTGCTAACATCTAAGGAGGTATTACTGCCCATTAATGCCAACAGTTGGCCCAGATCTCCGAGGAACACTTTGTTTCTCTCGTGGATCCCAACGAACATTCATTCCGAGCGCAGCTGTGCTGAACAAAACGTTATTTAAATAAAAGTAACATATTGTTTACAAGAACGAAGGAATCTCAGGCATAAGATTAGACGGTATTCCTTCTAGCACAAGCTGAGAAACTTCTGTTCTGGATAACTTCACAGAGTTTTTCCAAATTAGGGGCCTTTTGATCCAGTAGCTCAAATATCGAGAAGGTCCTAGTCGGCCATTAAGAGGAGAAAACGTTCTCTCTGGACTTCTCGCCCTTTTATTGTCGAATAAAGAAGGATAAAGCAGGGGTTTTAGAAGCAGTAAAGCATCCCTCTATTTACATAGACTCCAAAGACAAGCGTGTTCATTGGTTAGATGCATGCGTTGAGATTTACGGTTCTGCAAGTGTACGCGGCCGGCCGGAAACAATGTTACAGAGTAATGCGTACACCTATGGGTGCCAAGAGGGCAGGTAATACCAAGCGGCCCTTATCTGCCCCTCAGAAACTCACATACACACTAGCATACATATTTACACACACACTCATGCTAACACACATACTGACACTAACACTTACACATTCATGCTAACACACATACACACACACACCCTTACCCTCTCTCTCACTCTCTCCTTCCTCCCCTCATCCCTTAAACATGGGCGCAATTGCCTCCATACCCCATCCTTGGGCCAGCCCACCCCTGTGCGGAACCCTTTATGTACAAAAGGGGTGCTCAGTACATCCTATGTTGGTAAAAGTAAATATACAAATATACAGAAATACTGAGCGGATTAAAGCCAGTGGCGTTCGGGATATTATTATTATTCAGAGCTCCGGGAGAATGGCGGCTGTAAATCATTTTTAGTTTTGCGTTTCCCTTGGCACCTTCGGACTCGCCGGAGGCCAAAATAAGCTTGTTACCGATGTTTGCCCTCGGCGGCTCAGAGCGTCTCGGCGTACCTCTGCAGAGGTGACCGTCACCCCGGCCATCAGCTCATTCCTCTTATACATACTCCCCCCGGGGGACGACGGGAGATTACAGAGACCTCAGGCGCTGACGGACCATGACAGACGGAGATTACCTGCAGGATGAAATAAAAAATAAAAAGAGGCTGTTAGTGGCGCAGACACAGGAGTTTTTCAACGGGGGGCCCCAGATCGGCCCCCGTCTAGTCGCCCGTTTCTCCTGCTGTAAAGACTCAAACCTTAATCAGTCGTTGGTCTCGTCTTAGATTCAGGAGCCGTATGTCTATCCCATGCATGTTTAATACCCTCACTGTATTACCCTCTACCACCTCTGCCGGGAGGCTGCTCCCCTTATCTACTACCTTCTCGGTAAAGTTCCCTACAGCTAAATGGAAAAACGGCCGTAGCAGCTCAGCAGAGCTGTCAGCTTACATGCCAACGGTTTCTATTCTTGGTCGTTCCTTCTTTCCACCAAAACTGTTCCAAGTGTTGTCAGTTGAGTATCAGATACTCCACTGGGAAAGAAAATGTACGGGGCTCCCATCAGGCACATAGAGGGTTAATGGGACTTAATTATAGACCCCGATGTAACAATGAGAAACACATGAATACATCAAACATAGCGGATTCCCAGCCGGGGTCTGCGCAGCGTATGGAGCCTTCCAGACACTAACCATTCCCCCAGCATGTATGACCGCCTGCGACCCCGTGGCCTCCGACAAACGTATAGAATTTAACTTAAAAAATAAAAAAATAAGGCGCTCGGATCTACAGCTGGTAATGTATTTAGTAATGTAAGGAACTTTTACTTTACTGAGAGGGTGCTAGATAAGTTGAACAGCTTCCCAGCAGAGGTGGTAGAGGCTAATATTAATTATAGGTGCCTATTGGGTAAATGGCCTCAAATTGTGTTTTTTAATAACTTAAATCTCGTCAGTGTGAATTTCATGGTATAACCGGCAAACGGCGGGCATGCAGACCGGGCGCGGCTGTTTACCCCCCCTTCGGAAATCAAGATTTATATCTAAAAACGCAAAACGTGGGGGACGAGACCAGAACGGGTAACATAGTTGCCAAAAGTCATGGTTTTATCAAGGCAGTCCTGAATGTGACCGGTTTCTGGAAGATGCGCTGGCATGCACAAAAAGGGGCGGTACTAGGGTATTTAAATGGACATGACATGATGTCACCACCCACCTATCACGACGCTCCTACATTTTTAAAAGCCGGTAAGCCTTTGTTTTGCTCATCCGGGGGTCGCCCAAGGTGCGAAAACGCAACAAAACAAATAAAAATAAACTTATTGCGCCAGAAGTTACTCAATTCTCCAAAACAATAGAAGATCATGTGACCAGGAGACCCGCAGACCTGCTGAGCCGAGCGAGTCACATGACCCCCCCGACCGTCATCCCGCCAGTCTTCTGACACCAATAAATGAATCCCATACGGAGGGTCCATCACCCTGCGCGGAGCACCAGATACGAATTAAACAGCTCGACGCATTGTGGAACCGAGAGAAGATGAAAAGGAGGAAAAAAAATATTTGCCAGCAGATCGGCCCCCGGCGCCCCCCGTCTAGTCGCCCGTTTCTCCTGCTGTAAAGACTCAAACCTTAGTCAGTCATTGGTCATTCGTCCGTCTATAAAGTGACCCGCGCCTGATGGAAACCTTTCGGGGTTTTTTTTCCAGTAATTTGGAAAACACCTTGATGGGGAAACTAAAAAAAGGTCTAAACTGGCAATTTTGTGAACTGTGACAATTCTGGGTGCAATTAAACCAAAAACAAGGCAATGGAAATCCTGGTGGTGTCCCTTTAAGGCTAGAGCAGCATTTGGCATCGCGCATGGATGCCAAACGAGAACAGGTGCAACTTTATCAGCTACTGTTTTTAGAAAGTTCCCCCTCCCAGCCCTAAAACCGGCCATGAGACAGCTGTCTCTCTGCCCCCCCATGGCGTCAAATACCCCTCCTAACAGCATCGAGGTACATTTAAAGGCAAATCCCCCCAATTCCACCTACCCCACTTCTAAGAGCGCCTCGGGATTTCCGGAGCCCATTTCTCCCATATTTGCCGTGATTTTTATTAATGTCTAATTTCATTTTTCCTGCCGTTATTTCGGTAAAGTTTAATAAAACCAACAAGGCTTTATCTTACTGCATCCCACTATAATCCAAATACATCATAACCTAGAAAGCCCCTTTTAACCCATTTCTGTCCCCGAAGTTATAAAGTTGCTCGTGCTCGGCTTTTCCATTAAATGACATTCAGCTAATGATACTCTGTGTTATTCTACCTGGGGGAACGAACGCACAGAAACCGGTGGGAACGGCGCTATCCGAACGTCTGTTTATCGTACTGTTTCACAATAGCACCATCTAGTGGTCATACAGGGTAATAACATGCAGTGATTTTTGTGGGGGGGGGGGATATGCGTGCGAGACGGATATGTGGTGCAGAAAGGGCTAGTCCAGCACTCACCCATGACGTGATTTGGCAAGTAATCGTAAATCTTTATACTGGAAAGCGATGAGGCATCTGTAAGGGTCTCGAGCGGCCGTCAGGGTGATCTGGAAAACAGGATCAGTTTGTGTTTCAGTCTCTTAAATTCACTAAGAAACAAACTACCCCCAGCACAGCGCGGCTGTGTAATTACCTACAAATATATATATATATCCTACTATAAAGACTCAAACCTTAATCAGTCGTTGGTCTCGTCTTAGATTCAGGAGCCGTATGTCTATCCCATGCATGTTCAACACCCTTACTGTATTACCCTCTACCACCTCTGCTGGGCGGCTGTTCCACTTATCTACCATCCTCTCAGTAAAATAAAACTTCCTTCCAGCCTCTGACCCTCTAGTGTTAGATTCCGGCCTCTTGTTGTAACTTTTCTCCTCCTTTGAAATAAATTCCCTCCTGTCCTTTATTAAATCCATTTATGTATTTAAATGTGTGTCTCTCTCTCACTCTCTCTCTCTCTCTCATATCCCTTCTCTCTCTCTCTTCTCTCCTATCCCTTCTCTCTCTCTCTCTCTCTCTCTTCTCTCCTATCCCTTCTCTCTCTCTCCTCTCCTATCCCTTCTCTCTCTCTCTCTCTCTCCTCTCCTATCCCTTATCTCTCTCTTCTCTCCTATCCCTCTCTCTCTCTCTCTCTCTCTTCTCTCCTATCCCTTCTCTCTCTCTCTCTCTCTCTCTCTCATCTCCTATCCCTTCTCTCTCTCTCTCTCTCTCTTCTCTCCTATCCCTTCTCTCGTATCCCTTCTCTCCTATCCCTTCTCTCCTATCCCTTCTCTCTCTCTTCTCTATGTGTGTAGCTATACATTTATTCCTGGTAAATTGCTACAATCCATTTGGGACAAGGGGGGGGGGGCTGTCTAATTCTGCAGTAGATCTCAGCAGGTTAGGTGAGGATATTATTCTTTCAAGTGACTCGAGAACCCGAAGCCTTAGAAGTATCTGGAAGCTCCATGACAACCTCAAGACCGACAACACAAGGTTTGCAGGTAAGAAGCGCTTTCTGTTGTTAAGCAAACTTTCCCGACACCCAAGAGCCAGCAGACGGCTTTCTAATCGTCGGCACTAAACATAAAGACGGATCTCTGCTTTCTGTTGGGCTTCGGGACACGGAGCGCGGACTACGAAGACCCTTTTGCAGAAGGCACGGCCAGATCTCTGCAGAAGGTTCTAATCTGGAACATCAAGGAACCCAGAAACTCCTCCAAAAGGTAAAACAAAGAGGTTTGTTCAATAATCTATAGATTTCAACTCATCTACAAAACCATAATTGTGAAGATTTAATCTCTTTGAGCTTCTCCTGTACCATTTTATTATTAATGAATAAACTCAAAAACCTCCAATCCGGATGATTTAATAATCGTCTATCCTAACTCTATGGCCCTACACCCGTATTATGCTCTGGTGAGCCACAGACGCAGCTACACACTTGTCTTCTCTGGTCCCTACGCAAATAAGTTGTATTAATTATTATTATATTATCTTTCTTATTGGTAAGCCAACTTGCAGAGTCTCCGACCTCTCACAGCTTCATAATAGTAAAATAACACTTAATTATAACATTTTATGGATACAATCTCATTGCTTTCAAGTTGTCAAAAACCCAGTTACAAGCACAATGAGTAATGTACATGTCGGCCGGCTGCAGTTCTACCCTCCACCTGCAGGGGGTGGCAGCGCGCTGACAATTTTAACAGGAGGCAGAAATAAATGGGATTATTTGTTTCAGTTCCACAAACATACACCAGGGGGCGCCCATAGCAGTCAGAGATCAGTTAATGGAAGTTAACCGAGGAACTGCTGGGTGTTTCAATAATGTCATGGGTGGAAAAAAAACTGAATTTAAAAGCCACAAAGACATCACAAAATAAAGTTATTTGGGATTCGTGAGATTTATCCAGACCCTATTCTCTTCAACCCTCTACAGGAAGAATATGGCAAATCCCCCGAGGGATTCCGGTGCCCACGTGGTGAAGATACAGCAGGTATACTGGGCGAGAGACACGGCTGAAGATGGTATGGTCCAGCAGGGCGCTACCTGCGTGGCTAAAGTGCAAGAGCAAGTCGAGTATCACGACACGGACACGTATGACCTCGCCATCCACGGTGCGTGGCTGAGTAAGATCGGGGGAGATTGGAGGCTGATTGTGGACCAGAGTGGGCAGCAGAAGACACCTTTTACTGACCAAACCAACCGGAACCGCCCTCTCAACGGGAATTCGGAAATTAACGGAAAATCAGGCAAGAAAGTAGATTTGATGGAAAGAAAACAACCAAGACGGGACCTCGAGACGCAACGCAGCCAAGGAACTTCCAAGACAGACGGCAGCAACGTCTCGGCAGGTGGAGACATCAAGGCGAGAAACTCGCTGACCTGCTACGAGCTGCTGGACGAAAAGGAGATCGTTGAGTATCTGTCGAGGGTTTTAGGTCACGACAGAGAGTTTGATGTAACAACGGTGAGGGACTTTTTAGAAACTGCCGGAATCCGACATTACGAAGGTTTCCTCGACACGAGGCAGGTGACCTACAAGCTGGGGGACCTGTACACCATCGTCTTAACCACCGACCCGGCTACCTCCAGAAAGGTGGCGACAGTGTCTCTGGAAGTCGAAATCGAGAAGGTTACGGAAGGGTTTCAAAGACTGGAACGGCTGGCAAGTGATCTTAATCTTCAACTAAAAAACAAGTGATTTATCACTAAAAACACGACTGACGGACCCCGAGAAAAAAAATGAGATGAATAATTGGGCCAATCCAATATTTATTGATACATTGAAAAATTAACACTCAATATTTTTTACTTAACAAGTCGAATGCCTGATTTATTTTTGGACAACAAAGACAAGGATTTACCAAGACTTTTTTGTGTGAATTTGTGGCCTTTGGCAGCTATTAAATATAATAGAGTGGGGAATCTACAAGAAGAATAATGGGGTTTATTTATAAAGCCGTTTCCTGCTGTTTTCTATACACACGATTGGGGCTTTTAGGGCTGTAGAACCCTGTGATACCCTCATACCCAGCAAACATTCTGACCTCCTAGAAAAGAGGGGGCATCAGGGGAGGGGAGCACATGGAAGGAGGGGGGCACTGTAGAGGAAAGAGGGGCATCAGGGGAGAAGGGGGGTCATTGTAGAGGAAAGAGGGGCGTGAGGGGAAGGAAAGAGGTACACATGAGAAGAAAGAGGGGCATCCGAGCAGAAAAGGGAGGCACAGAGAGGACAGAGGGACAGAGATGAAGAAAGAAGGGCATCAAGGAAAGAAAGAGGGGCACAGGGTTTTGGGAGAAAGACTGATCAAACTTGGCAGGTATGTTTTTTCCCTCGTGTATTACATATATTTGCACGTAAACATGTTTCCTGTACAAACACCGGTAGACACACTGATAAGCACCAATCCCCAGACCTTTTAAACAAGTTTTTGTTGTCAGACATGTTCCGCCCCACAGATCTCGGTGTAAACAGAACCCTCCTTCTTCAAGATGACTTAAGGATAAGATCCTTTCACCGGTCAAAGACAGAAACTACGATGGCCATGACCTCATAGTAACAATGTTACCAGGAAGGACACGCCAACTGTGCCCACTGGCTCCGCCCGCATTTTAACTCCACACGGAAACGGTTTAAATGAGAAAAGAGTTACGAGTCCAGGAGAAAAAAATAAATAACTAAATTCATGCAGGACACCGAGAAATACCCCTTAAGAGTTAAAGAGGAAGGGGTTAAAGGAAGCATCAGAAATACTATTTTAACGCAATTCAGTTAGATGTGAGTTCTTTTTATTTTTTCCCAGGCTTTTATTACCTAAAAAACTAATTTTCTGGCTTCTACAGCATCAACCTATCAGAGCCTGCGTACGTGTCACATGACATTTGAGCATTCCCGGAAAATGAATGAATGAGAACAACCTTTATGTGATTAAAGTAGTATTTCTGGGAAGGGTTTGGGGCATCCACCAGCGCGAGGGATGTATTTGGAATACGGCATCCGGCTGTAAAAGAGTTAAATTCAGCAGAGTCGGTGGAACTGCAGTCTGTAAAGTGAGGCGTGGAAGGTGTTAAAGGTCGGCTCTCGCTGCGCTGCGGGTATCCCAGGGAGAAGGTTTTATAGCCGTTATAAGTAAGCAGAGCCGCACACACTGGAGCCATTTACCTCTCGCCTGCCATTAAAGATGGGGGAGGAAAAAAGATTTAAAGTCTGGGATATTAGCCCCGCAGATTTCTGGCGTATTTCTAAATATTTCCGAAAACCTACCACATCGTTTAACGGACCCGGAGCCAGCAGGGAAATAGAGTTTCTTTATATGTTGTCTTGTAAGGATAAAAAAAGTGGAACAGCCTCCTGAATCTAAAACGAGACCAACGACTGGTTAAGAAAGAACGAGCCAGATGGGGTTAATCTGCAGGCAGGTTCTATATTTCTATGAAACATGAGAGATGGCGGATAGAGTAGATGGATGGAAGTCATCCCTTTATTCTCTGTCTGTTCCCCATTCATTTAACTTTCATTAGTAAATGCTGAGGATCTTAACGGTTCGTTAATTAAATGGAAATGTCATTTTACTGGAGTTGTCCATCATGACCTGATTCACATAGTTATTCCTCCCCAATAATTTGCCATTTGTGGTGGAAGCTATGACCTGGCGGAGGAGGAGAAGAAAATAGGTGAAAACAAGACAAACAGGGGTAACGGTTATGCAATCAGGCTCAAGACGGACACCTTAAAGAGTAAAATAGTCTCTAATCACATGATAAATATATAAAATTATAGACAAAAAAACTCAATTTACTTTAAAAAGAATAATTCCAGATTTTTTCCCTCTTCTTTCTTTCCATTCTGAGAATAATCTCTCTTTAGTCTGGACGGTAGCCGGACTCTGAAATCCCCCGTGATTGTCTTAACTCGGGATTACAATGAAAATCTAATCATCGACGCGGAAAAAACGACGCAGCCGCCGGATTCCGACAGAGCGAACAAAACAAGCAGTCCTTCCAGACCTGGGTAACCTCGGAGCGGACGCACGTCGCACACACCCGACGGATACATTCCTCGCGGGTCCTAAAGTCATTTAACAGAAAACGCGTTGGGCAGCGAGTTTCGCCTTTTCATTCCACCACCCGTAACACTGAGTGTTGACTCAACCTTCAGGTTTAATGAGTCGGAGAACGCTAATAAAGTCACAAACAAAAAGCTCTGCAAAATATAAGTGGCACTTCGCCTTTAATAGAGTCAAGACGCGATACCCAACGCAATGTTAGCTTCCTGAATTAAGACACATCATTCAGACGATACAATGTTACAATAACAGCCTCCGACAACCCAAACCTAAGGTCTTATCGACTACATGTGTCACCGCAAGGTATATATTTATATATATATATATGTAAAAGGTTGCGGATGTCTTTGGAAATTGCAGTCGCACACGTTCACCACTAGATGGCAGTGAAGCAGAATCAATGAAATTTACAAAGTTCGTTAGAATTTGCACTTTTTGCACATTTGGATTCGTACAAATTCTAACGAACTTTGTAAATTTCATTAATTCGTACGCATGTATGAAGGGGGAGGAAGCCTCAACAAAATGAACCAAAGTGAAGGAGAAAGCTCCGTCTCAGACAACCGCTACAGCGTCTCTGCTTCCCCCGTCTGTCTGCATTCTTCTCTCCTCGAAGAAAGTGAGAGTGATCAAGAAAAAAAAAAAAAAACACCAATGTTTTCTGAACCAAATGGGAAGTAAATGAAATTAGTCGAACACCGAATGGACCAAAGTTGAAGAAAAAAAAAATAGCCGTTTTTTGGCCCTCGTGCTCCCGCCTAATGTGTAGGGATAGACGATCGCATGGTGCTCATTGTGAATATGAGACTATGCCCCGAGTCATGTGTTATTTATAACAGTGCAGGTAGCAAGAGAGGCGCCGATGTTATCTATCAACCTTATCAGCCACCATCATTGCCTACGGTCAGCGAGCAAACCACCCTCATTGCTAAAGTTCCATACATTCCTCCATACCTCAAATTATCCACATGCCGCTGACACGGACCTAAATCTATGCAGAAATGTTACTTATGCACCAAAAGACACAAAAGGTTCACCGATCAGAGGGCTTCTTTATAATGTATTTTCTGTGAGCGCGGCTGTGAGACCCTCTCCTGCTGGGTTCCCAGTCCACGCTTCCAGCCGGGTTCTCACCGTATAGAAGTCTTTTTAGGTCACTAAATAAAAACTTCTCTGCAGGATCTCACGTCTGAAACGTCAGGCAAGCTAAGTCGATGAGCGAAACCCGGATGACCAGCCGCGAAAAACTCTCCAGGAAGCAAATCTGCTAAACCAGTTTGACCAGAACACGATCCTTGTCTTCTCCAAACCGGTGCCGTCTAACAAGTCACATTCCGCACCGCAGAACTAGAACTGGGATATCCCTTTAAGTAAAACGCGTGTCCGTTACGCATGGATCTCAATGCCCGCTACTCAAACCTTAATCAGTCGTTGGTCTCGTTTTAGATTCAGGAGCCGTATGTCTATCCCATGCATGTTTAATACCCTCACTGTATTACCCTCTACCACTTCTACTGGGAGGCTGTTCCACTTATCTATCACCCTTGCAGTAAAGTAAAACCTTCTGTTCCATCTAAGCCTCTGTAAGGGCGGTGGAGAAAAAGGGAGAAGACTTCAGGACAGGAACTAGATCAGATAATGCTGGCTCTGCCACAGACTGCCACCGATCTCAGCCGTAATCAACGTGTAAACCAAGTGTTTTCAAAACAATTAAGCCGATTGGCAAACAGTAACACGCAAACCGTAGCTCAACTGTCTAGTACCAAGACGTGAACTTTGCTACAGGTCATACATCACACAGGACTCCGCGTGTCCTGGTACAAACCCTGACACTTATCGCAAACGGTCTGATAAAACCGGCCACGCCGCGTCTACAGGGCGACCCACACCTTCTGCTCCGTCAAACGAAACGTCTTAAAAGTAACATAAAAACTACATTTAAATAAATACGCATTCCAGGTGTAAATAACCACTAGTCAAGGATTGGGTGACGACCGGTATTAGGGCCATTACAGCGAGTCCCTACATAGAATCTCCACGACAGAGATGAAGGGGTTAATATTCCTAGGGTCTCTTTCACAAAGTTCCGGGATGGCAGAAAACTTGGAAATACTGCCATTGCTGGGAACAGACGGGATTTGCCCCCCGAGGCGCTAGATACGGCAGCTGATCCCACGGTCGTCCTGCCCAGTTATACCCCTTTCCTCAACCACCTGCATCCACTTACCCCGAGACATAGTTACACGGGGTGAAATAATAATCACAGTCAACCTTTCCAAGACCATGCTGACCCCGTAGAAAACCAAGAAAACCCCAAATTAGACTTTTGTCCAATATTTTGTCCAAAATCATTGACTTCAAGGCAACAAGAAAACTCATTGAGTAGAAGACACTTTGCTCCAGAAGACGGCAAAGAAGGGGTGAAAAACGGTAACTTTTATGGCTTAATTTCTCGGATGGGTCTAGAAACAAAGATCTCCGGGACGTTGACACCAAACGAATTAATGATTTTCAAAACACTCTGAAATCCAGCATAACGAGACCATTACTGGGATCTCGTGAGGATACCTTGGATGCTTTGTTCTGCTGTAAGCGCCCTTTGATGTGAGTTCTTGTCCTTCAATACCCATCCCCCTGACGCAGGCGCCACGTAACAGCTTGTTTGAGCACATTTAAGCTTAATTCATTAAAAACTGGCTAATCGGAGACTCCTAAACCCGAAGACTTTTGTGCATGTCTGGTCGTGGTCGTTGAACGGTCATCTAGTCCCAGAAATATTCTTGACATCAGATTCTGCTTCGATCTAATCCAAATTTCCCAAACTGCTTAGACCCTCTTCGATCAGCACGTACGTCTTAGTAGCTTTGGTTCTTTGGGAGGAAAAGGATGTTCTGCAGCCTCGGAGGGGGTCATTTCTGGAAAGACCATGTGGCCGCCAGTCAATGGAGGCCACGGAGCTCTGTGACTTCGACAGTATTGATGAGCTTCTAAACGCTCTAATTGTTAAACACATCTTTGTACAGCTAAGCATAACATTTTCTTCCATCGGGTCATCAGTTACAGAAACATATATGTTTATGACCGTTTCTTCTGTTGAAGATTTTATCCAAGCGCCCGAGTTGACGAGTCTTATCTCCATTGTCACTATCAGTAAATCTTTACCGAAAGCTGAACGACTTTGGCTGAAAAACTATGCTGCTTCCTTCTAGCTGTCTCGGGGAACTCTCAGCAACTAAGCAGTAGACATCCAGAAGTCCCTAAACACATGGGGACACATGGGAGCTATGCCAACATGTACCCCAAGTCCCTAATCACATGGGGACACATGGGAGCTATGCCAACATGTACCCCTGTTAGAAGGCATGTACATGCTGGTAATGCCAAAGAGATGCATCCCCCCTCCTGTTTGTGTTTCCATAATTTATACAGCGGAGGAGACACGAGCTTCTCCCGCTACCCCCTCATGTTCCCTTAGCCGAGAGCATTTTTCCAGTTGCCATGGCGACTGTAACAATAAATTTCGAGGAGGCGCTGAATAGAGACAGGCAGAGGGAGCTCATCTTTTGGCCCCTGCGGTTTTGTAAAGAGTCAGATGCAAACAATCCCAAAAGACATTTTATTTTTGGAGATTCAGAAGTTTCTAAAAATCTCCATTAAGGACGAGATTTTTTTTTTTTTAAATCATGTATGTACATAGAGCTCTCAGAGTAAAAAGAGAAGGAAACGAACTATAATTCCCACAATCCGGAGAAACGTTCACCGTTCGGGTTTAAAGAACAAACAAAAAAAATTTACAATAAAAGTTAAGATTCTTGAAAAGTGGATAAAATACGACTTTTGGGTAGTAACAAAAGGGGAAATGTAACAAACGATATCTAGAAGGGTATTAAACATGCATGGGATAGACATACGGCTCCTGAATCTAAGACGAGACCAACGACTGATTAAGGTTTGAGTCTTTACAGCAGGAGAAACGGCGACTAGACGGGGGGCCGGAAGGGGCCAATCTGCCGGCAGGTTCTGGGCTTCTATATAAAAAAAAGGAGGTTCCATGGCAGCCTCCGGTTCCGTTACCACTAACAATCTGTGATTAGACGCCTCGGAGCCGTCCGCTGTCCTGGGAAGGCACCCAGCAGAGATCAGATTTTCATTACGGGGTCTTTAAGGGGCAAATAATATAAGAGAACGGAGGAGACAGTCGCCCCACTGCCTGGAGGTTAAAATCCCAAACGTGAATCTGGAGGCAGCCAGGAGATCTGACGGGGCAGAAAGGCCAACCATCTGAAACTTGAAGGGTTTTGATTATTGTGAAGTATACCCAAAATTTTACCAAAACTTCACTTTATTTATAATATAAAAAGTAGGGTCCTTGAGAAAGTTGCATTACAGAAAAATTATATATATATATATATAAAGATGAAAAGATGGTATGCTATAAATTTTGAGGAGGAATCCCTTCAGTTTAAATAAAGTAATGAAGACAAAAAAAAAAGGCGTCTGGTTCGTGCCGAGTGATGCGAATGGGATTTCTTTTTATAATTAAACAATCATTCCTCGTTATCCGGCGCGGATTCAGCGCATCCCACAGCACAGATGTGATTATTAAATATTCTCTATGACCCATTAATGGGCATCGGTTTAACCCTTTCTTCCCTGCTGGAAATCTAAAACACTCGACCGCAGGCTGTGGACGTGGTAGCCGGCCTATAATTATCCCGGGGGACTATTGATCGGAGGTGATATTGATTATCCTTATCGATCCAATGCCTTGTAATGCACTAAATCTATCGCTGTCTGGGGCGCTTAAAATTCTTCAGCCCTTACCTGCGATATTAAAGGGTGCAAAGGATCCGTCTTATTAAAAAACGCATACAAATCCCATCATGGTCAGCCAGGCAAGTTTGAGGATGATGGGATTTGTAGTCCCTTTTAATGGACTAATCCATATTGTTTTTCTTTGTATTTACGCGCCGGTGTAATCCTGGGTATATGTGACATTAATGTGGGTTTTCTTTTACAGGGGGGACTCCATGCGTGAAAAACATTTCCACAAATCCACTAAAATATAAAAAAAAATACATACCATTTTCTTTAAATAATGGATTAGCAGCATAACCTGTATTTATGCGATTTTAACAGTTCTTTTACTTATTCTCGATGAATTAGGATAATGAGAGCTGTGCTCGGCTACCTCGGCTCTAGAGTAACTATCGCTTACATCACGGCGAGAAAATGACATTAAACCGCGGGAAGTGAGAGCGGGGGGGGGGGGGTCTGAGACAACCCGACAGCCTCATATATGTGACGGTATCTGGGGGAGAGGATGAAGTAGGCGATAGTCTCCCTTCTACTCCCTAACGGGCAGATCCTCAGGATTTTAACCCAGTCTCAGGATCTCAGGGGTGAAAGGGCAGATTCATCCCGATTGGTGTTTTTCTCCCTGCTATATCACAGCTGAAATCTCTGCTTGAAAACAGGTGACTTCATCCAGAAAATCTTTACGTCCTGATAAGCCATAGTCTCTGTTATTAGAACCACGTGGCTGCCGCCATTAGTCCTTGCGATAGAGTCTCGGTGATGAGCTATTAAAAGGTTAATAGAATGCAGAATCTTCCTAGGAGCTGCTTATGGCCATCGGTTTAGAAGAACCGGATCCGGCTGCAGAATTATCACATAAAGATGGTAAAGTTCGGACGGGGACCGTCGACTAAGCTTGCTGGACCGGACCAGTTGGGAAAAGCTCTATAAGACGCCATCCCTGGAAGCAGCGCTGCAAGAAAAGGACAACCAGCAATGCCTTCAAAGGGGTGCTGCAGCAGCAGAGGTGTCGCGTCACACGTGTCCCTGCTGATGATTATCCCAGCCGTGTGTATTTATAGCAGTAGGAGCCGGGGATAGAGTTCAGGGTGACTCCACACGCTATTATATGACAGCCCCAAGCAGCGCAGCGCGAGAATATTCCGCCCCGGCGATCAGGTTACCGGCCAGGATACCGGATGGACCCCAAATCCCACCGATTCTATAGAATTAAATCATTCATTACGGATCGGTTAGAACTCGGTACTGAATGGTGTTATATAAACACGCACAATGGGGGGGGGGCGTTCACATACGTAGCGAGCAGCTTAAATAGCACAGAACCAAAAGAAGAAAGATACAACTACGCAGGTTTCCATCTGAAGAAGAGACCTCTGAGGCCCCAAATGTTTATGTAACGTTGCATCTTTTTTTTTTTACTTTGGCCCAGTAAAAGGCATCAAAATACTCAAATTTTCCATCAGAAGACAGATTTAAAACGGAGACTATAAATGAGAAAAAAAGCCAGGACTAAAAATATATTTTTCTCCTTAAACCCTAGAGCTGTATACATTAATATAACCCTCCCAGCACTGTATACAGTAATATACCCCCCGCGCAGTACACAGTAATATAACCCCCAGCACTGTATACAGTAATATAACCCCCCAGCGCTGTATACAGTAATATAACCCCCCAGCGCTGTATACAGTAATATAACCCCCCAGCACTGTACACAGTAATATAACCCCCCAGCACTGTATACAGTAATATAACCCCCCACCATTGTATACAGTGATGAATACTGGGGGATTAAGACTGAGCCATTCTATTGCTTCCCATAGGCAGTATGATAAGGAGTCGGGGGGTTTAGTAGATCGGGGTTCAGATAACAGAGCGAGAATCATACAAACGGCTGATATGCAGCTGCCTGAAAACATTAAATTTGGGGCAAAAACTACAACTGGGGTAAAATGCCAGGAAACGTTCTGGAGGAGCTGGAGAAACCATTTAGATTTTATTACATTTATTTTTTTTTATTTAAATCCCAATCTGGAAATGTTAAATGTCGCATGCGGTTTAAACAGGAAAGGGGAACGTCGTGTAATTCATTTTGTTTTTGCTTCCAAAATAAAGCCCCTTAAGGATAATATTATTGGGGAAACGGTTTTGGTAACGTAAATATTTGGTGTTCCGGAACCTCATTGTTTAGTTCCTTCTTGGTATGGAAGCGAGCGTTACCCCCGTCTGGAAGAATACACTTAATGTAAACGTTTATGGTTCTGCTTTGCAGAGATTTTAGAAGAAAAGTAACGTTTTCAAATCTGTAAGAATATAATACGTGATTTTCATCAAAAAATGGTTTCTTTTTCTCTGAAATTCAGGCTTTAAATCCAGAATATCGAGATTTAATAAACACGTTTCAAAAAACACAAAACATATTCAGACTCTTCAGAAAGTAACAATTTGCTACAATGTTTAAAAGATTGTAAACCTGTCACACATTCTACACGAGAAAAAGGAAAACAGAGCGTTTACTTATTTTATTCACTTTAAAGGGGGGGGGGTCACAAGGATGTTCTGCCCCCGGAATTAAAGGACATCGGGGGCTGCAGACTGTGTCAGAACTCCAAACAGGGTTATAATACAGACCTCTCATCACTTAAATCAAATAGCAGCAAATTCTTATATAACCCCCCGCGCTGTATACAGTAATATAACCCCCAGCACTGTATACAGTAATATAACCCCCAGCGCTGTATACAGTAATATAACCCCCCAGCGCTGTATACAGTAATATACCCCCCCAGCGCTGTATACAGTAATATAACCCCCCGCGCTGTATACAGTAATATAACCCCCAGCGCTGTATACAGTAATATAACCCCCAGCGCTGTATACAGTAATATAACCCCCCCAGCACTGTATACAGTAATATAACCCCCCAGCGCTGTATACGGTAATATAACCCCCCAGCGCTGTATACGGTAATATAACCCCCAGCGCTGTATACGGTAATATAACCCCCCCAGCGCTGTATACAGTAATATAACCCCCAGCACTGTATACAGTAATATAACCCCCCCAGCGCTGTATACAGTAATATAACCCCCCCAGCGCTGTATACGGTAATATAACCCCCCAGCGCTGTATACGGTAATATAACCCCCAGCGCTGTATACGGTAATATAACCCCCCCAGCGCTGTATACAGTAATATAACCCCCAGCGCTGTATACAGTAATATTACCCCCAGCGCTGTATACAGTAATATAACCCCCCCAGCGCTGTATACAGTAATATAACCCCCCAGCGCTGTATGCAGTAATATACAATAATATAACTTTCCCAGCTCAAACACCACACCGAGCTGATGCTTTATGGCAATGCTAATGAAGTCTGTTTCTCCATAGACTTTCATTAGTCTGGCTTGGCGATTAAGACTGAGCCATTCTATTGTTCCCCACAGGCAGTATGATAAGGAGTCGGGGGGGTTTAGTATATTGGGGTCAGATTACAGAGCGAGAATCATACAAACGGTTGATATGCAGCTGCCTGAAAACATTAGGCAGCTGGGGTAAAAAAGTAAACCGAGGAATATTTATGAAATCTTTCCAATCTGATAATACAGTCAGTGACGCTACTTCACAGAAACTAATTTGTAATTCAGATTCAGAGAAAAATAGATTTAGATTTCTGAATTTATAATGTAGATTTGGGATAGTAACATCCTATAATCGCACAGATTTAGAATATAACCTTGAACACAGGTGACCAGCGCAGGGATACTTCAGTAAAGATGAAGCCACGGTTGGCTGCAGCTCGTGGGCCAATAAAAACTTTAACTATCATTTTCATTCTTAATCATGGGACAGAACGGCGACCCAAACAGATTGCTATTTAACCCTTTCAGCGCCAGGGCCTCTCATGTCATGGCCAACATTCTACCTATAGGTGGGGAGTCACAGAAACTGCCCCCCGATACACAGAGGGATAAAATACCCATTTTGATGTGAAGTGGTGCAATCACCATAGCAACCGGCAGACTTCTGCACTTTAATAAAGAGCTATTCCAGTGCAAACTTCTGAAATCAGCAAGGACATTCCACTGGTTGCTATGACAACCGCACCCGCTCTAAAGCATAACATTCGGGGAAGTTCTGTTTAATTTCCCCAGAAATATGTTTTTCCCAGCATTGGACTATTTTACAGAGAAACAGAAACAATATTTAGAAGATCATAATGGTGGGAAAATCCAAGATTTAACACCAAACTCTCTAAAACATCGTTACTAGGAATAGATCCGTTGGAACAAATGGCATCACGTACTTTCTAACGCAGGAGAGGGGGCTCGGGGGGGGTCACGGAAGGGGCTATTTGGTGAAATGTAAACTAAACAAAGAACGTATGATTTGGGGAGGAATTGCCCAGTTTGGTGATTCTGAGCATCTCCAGTAGAGTGTGCGTGGATATGGAGGGCATTAAGCACAGGATCTGAAGGTTCGTATGAACTGGGGGTATAAAGAGGTGAAGGACCTGAGGGTAGCGTCTGAGGGGCAGGGGGGGTAACTCCGGGGGGGGGGGGCTGTAGGATTGCTGGGGGGTTGTTGTCATGGGCTTGGAGACTCGGAGTGTACGACGCGCTGGGGTGATTTGGGGATAATGCAGGGTATTGGGGACTGGGGCTGTTGCAGCAGGACTGGGGATACAGGGGCAGGTTCAGTTATGGAGGGGGTGCATTAGGGTGTAAAGGGGCCGTGCGTGATGGGAGGGGGGTATATTTTAGGATAGGGGTCGGTATAATTGGAAGGAGGAGGTAGGATTGGGGATGGGGAATTGCCGTACGATAAAGATATACATAGGGGAGTATAATGTGGGGGAGCAGTACCTCACTGGGGTATCTTTAGAGGGTACAGTGACTGAGTTATTATTAGGGGGTATTAGCAGGTTATTATGGGGTTCAGTGACTGGGGTATTATTGGGAGTGCAGTGACTGGGGTATTATTTGTATGATACAGTGACTGGGGTTATATTGGGGGCAGTGACTGAGGTATTATTTGGGGGTGCAGTGACTGAGGTATCATTTGTATGGTGCAGTGACTGAGGTATTATTTGTATGGTGCAGTGACTAGGGTTATATTGGGGGCAGTGACTAGGGTTATATTGGGGGCAGTGACTAGGGTTATATTGGGGGCAGTGACTAGGGTTATATTGGGGGCAGTGACTAGGGTTATATTGGGGGCAGTGACTAGGGTTATATTGGGGGGGTACAGTAACTGGGGTATTATGGGGGGTGCAGTGACTGGGGTATTATTTGGCGGGTATTGGCAGGTGTATTATCTGACTGCCGTAAGGCTTGAGGCGCAGGGTTGGGGTTACAGGGTAGTGAGTAGGATGTGACGTAATGATGGGCCCCTGGGCCCTCACTCACCTCAGCGGACACGCCCCCGGCTGTGGCCCTCGCTCCAGGGCCCCCCGTCCTTTCTGCTCATTTCATTCCCAGCTGGAACATGGCAGGAGCGACACAGCGAGCCCGACTTCAGGAAGAGTCAGGTGCAGCCTGAGTGACAGCCCCGCGGACCAATCAACAGCGGGAAAGATGGCAGTAAAACAAGGCTCAGCCAATGAAAGGGCGGCGAGGGAGGGAGTATGCAAATCCCGCTGTCTGGAGGAGTGCGCAGGTGCTTAGTGAGGGGAGTCAGCGGGGGATGCGGGACCTTCCGAGGTGTCACAGAGGGGGTGACGGGGGTGGGGCAGCTTGGACAAGGGGGCACGTAGAGTGACAGGGCGCAGAGGGGGCTGTCATCCCCCAGGTCCTAGAGGTTGGTGGTGCAGTGCACCCCCTAGTGTCAGGAGTTAGGGGTGCAGTGTCTCCCCTAGTGTCAGGGGTTGACTTGGGGGTGCAGTGTACCCTCCTAGCGTCAGAAGCTGGGGGTGCAGTGTACCCTCCTAGTGTCAGAGGTCAGGGTGCAGTGAATTCTCCAAGTGTCAGACGTTGGGGTGCAGTGTACCCCCTAGTGTCAGGGGTTGGGGTGGTGTGCTCCCTAGTGTCAGAAGACGGTGGCACAGTGTAGTAGGGGGCTGCCCTCCATGTATTAACTATTTTGTTGCCAGTGTTGCAGCTCTGGGGGAATCCCCTGCAGTGGGGTATATAACACACAGAGGGTGTATATAGTAAACAAAGAGCCCCATGTGACTGCCCCTGCGCATGATCCGAAGGTCACGCAGTCTACAAACGGTTAATGTCACATTTTGTAACATAAGCGGAATTTGTTTAAAAACATTTTATTAAACTTTTTATTTACGGCCGACCGGTGACCGAGGGGTTAATCACTAATTAACCCCTGGAGCGTGACTGCTCACCATGTCTTCGGACACTTTGCAATATAAAAGCTTTACTGATGGGGGTGGTAGATAAATGGAACAGCCTCCCAGCAGAGGTGGTAGAGGGTAATACAGTGAGGGTATTAAACATGCATGGGATAGACATACGGCTCCTGAATCTAAGACGAGACCAACGACTCATTACAAGGTTTGAGTCTTTACAGCAGGAGAAATGGGCAACTAGACGGGGGGCCGGACGGGGCGATCTGCTGGCAGGTTCCTGTGTTTTTGGTGTTGGCTGCGGGACTGTGCAGTGAGATCTGGGTTTCTCTGTTTTTTTTTTATTAATTTAATAATAATAATAATAATATTTTATGTAAAAAAACTGTTAAAAATTTCCTTTAAAAACAAACATGACGTTGGAATGCGTGACCGCGCGGTACATGTCTGAATATTAATAATTGAGAGGGTGAATGATGGATTCCCTAACGCGGTGTCTGAGCCCAAACAAGTACCCCGGGGGCAGAAATTGGAAAAAAAAAAAAGGTATCCGGCCGTGAACTGAATGCCAAAACTTTAATGAACCCGGAAACGTGCGGATCAGAACGCGGTGATTATACTGCATAAAATAACCCTCCGTCCGCTACACGAACACGCCCTCATGCCCCTCTTACCTCCCCTGATGCCCCTCTTTTTCTAGGAGGTCAGAATGTTTGCTGGGTATGAGGGGATCACGGGGTTCTACAGCCCTAAAATCCCTGATAATGTGTATAGAAACAGCGGGGGGGGGGGCTAGAGTTAGTGGCACCTGGGTGCAGTATTTCTTCAGTGCCCCTAACCCTCCCTCCTCTCTCTTGCACCACTAACCCTCGGCTGACCCCTGACACTCCTTAACACCATGCGTTGACACGCACTCATGCTAACACCATACACTCACATACACGCTAATGCCACACGCTGACACACACACTCATGCTGACACCACACACACGTTAACACTACACACTCACACACCCTCTTTAAAAGCCTTAGTTACATAAAAATCTTGATAAAGCACCGCCCATAGCAGGACTTCTAACCACGCCCCCTACAATAAGTGCCCCCTTCAGCCGGGTCTGCTGATCTCTATTGTCGAGGGAGAAGTAATCGCCTGTCAATCAGCCGCACGGGACGGGGGCGGTGAGTCAGACATTCCCCCTGGATGCGAAATACAGTAATCAGTGAAGCGAAACGCGCCGCTCCTCCGTTTATGACACGGATCGTTAGCGTTGGATTTATAATTACTGGAAAGTTTTAGAACTTCCAATGGTTATTGATTGAGAAGCCGAAGCCAACATGTATGTGGACATTCCATGGAAACGTGAGTAAAGTGTATGTGTTCATTCCTGGTACTGCTGGAGTAGTTTTGGGGAGGGTACAAGCGGAGGCGTATTTATATTAGGAACTGGCCTAGGCCTGGCCCATATCTGCACCCCAGCCTCACCCTCTACGATCACCATACTCACTGCAGGGAAGTGGTAAATGATGTCATACCGCGGCGCTCTGTGACCTAAAGGCTCGCAGCACCTTGGAGGCAATCTATGGAGGCTGTGAGGGCTTGAGGCGGCCTCTGTAGTATAAATGGGCCAGTTAGGGAGATACCTTCTAATTGCCCCCTTTGACATACCCGAGGGCTTCCCAGGTTAGGCTACCTGGAGTACTCCTTCTGAGGGAGTGGCTTCATGAGGAGGCGGGGCTAACAACATCCATGGGCAGGGTTGACTGTGTGAGGAGCAGGTCTATCTCCAGATAATTGTATATTGTGTAGCGGAATGGGAGGGGAAATGGTATGGTAAGGCAGTGTGGGCGTGTCTGAACAGCGCTCCCGCTGTAATGATGATCCCGGATTGGCTGACGGTTAGATATGATACATTTTTATTGGTGTTAGATCTAACGTTGGTTTCCCAATCAAGCCTCTCCAGAGATCCCGTAGATTTCCCGTAGGTCCAATAAATCCAAAATAATGCCTGCCAAACACCAGCGTTTTTAGAAGCCACCCAAACAGCCCAACCCCCCCGCCACCGGCACAGAGGAAACAGATTTGGAAATGGTTAAGCCACATGCCCTACTACCCTGTCCCAGAATCCTTTGCAGGCCAATAAAATCCAATACGTGGCCCCATAGCATGAAACGCTCTAATCGTCGTCTGCTGACAGAATCAGCGGCGAGCCGGTCATTTGGTGCCCTCTGGTGTAAAAAATGGGGGATTGCAAGCTAGAAACGGATGCGTTTCTGACAGAAGAATTCATATATATATGTACATGTATATAGATTTGTGTGTGTGTATATATATAACATTTTAGTTTAGTCACAATTATTACACATTGGGCAAATATTCATGGTATTGAAGGTCATATATGGTGTAAGTTAACGTATATATAACAATAAGTAATAACTTATTTTAAGGGCATTTATATCTTATTTTTATATCCTCCGGTCCACTTCTATACCTTTTAGTTGGCTGGAGGTCGTGCTGCGGGTAGCGAAGCCACGAAGGCGCCGTAGAGCTCGTTAAGAGACCTCTCTCTCTAGATCAGTCCTGGCGTTTTAAGGATGATGGCTGCCTAACGACTTTTTATTAGACTTGTGCATTTGGATTTCTACGAATTTTAATTTTTCCAATTTTTGTTCCATTCTTTCATTGGTAGAAACGTCTGAAAACGAGGAGGGAGCCCCATTTTTTTTTAAATGGAGCAGACTTTATGACCAAAAGCGTCCCTCTTCACCCCCATACTACCGGCGCGGGCTTCTTAGAATCAAGAGCACAGCAAATATTTCTGCAAGGCCACACTGAGTAAATGATTTGCGTGTTACACGTATGTTCCAGTATATCTAAATATTCCAGGAATTTTTTTCCTGCATAGTAACTAAAAAACTTCATGAATCAAAACAGTGGCTTTACTGAGTGGATGGTAGATGAGTGGAAGAGCCTCCCAGTAGAAGTGGTAGAGGCAGCTCAACGTAGCGAAGCAATAGGTGTCCCAAGGACCCTGGTCTAGCGGTGGCAATCTCCACCCCCTCCTTTGGTTTTTGACCTTTGCCGCTTGAACTCCCGTGACCCTGAAACAAAGGCAGATAGACATTTCTTGGGTCTGTAAAGTCGCAGAAAATAAATAATTCTCACATTTAAGAATGTAAAGTTATCGGAATCTTTTATTCCAGACGTCAACTGGGTTAGACTTTTTTCCCTCGTAGTAGTTTGATGGCTCTTATAAACTGGGGGAGGGGCTTATTTACCAACAATGGTGACTTTGTTTCCATTTATGTTTTCCCTGGCTTTTTGATAAGAAATGACTTATATGTAAGAATAAAGAACACAACGGACCCTGGAACCTTTAACCTGCTTACATTACATTGTGTTACACCCCCCCCCCCCATCAGCTGGGATTTAAACTTGACTTTAATATTTCTGCGGGGCAAGGTATATATTTGCTCTCTGCGGGTTGGTAAACTGTACGCTCACCCTTTGGACTTCAATCACAGAGGCCGCAGATACGCCTTTCCCCCGGCGATCATTTCACTAAACTCCGCGTCTGATAACTATAGGATTTGGGTTAAAGTAAAAATTCCTTTTCTCTACTCGGAATCCGCCTTGGAGATTCTTCAACATAAAACGTGATAGAAATCCTCCTTTATAAACATTCTGACCAATCAAATACTTGCTTTTAGAAACAAACTAAACTTTCCTGCTTTTATTTTCATTTTTTTTTTTAATTTAAAATATTATACGACTTCGCCCCACCAGAGCCCTGCCCCACGCGGAGAATGTTAGAAACGTATTAATGAGCAGACGCTAGGCTCACGTCTCCTAGTAAAGTTCCAGGTTTTCACCAAAACAAGAAGATTAACACTAGATAATTATGCCGATAAGAAAAAGATGGAAGCCTTGTAACGGTAGGGTGTGTAAAGGAAACACACAATGGAGAACAAGCATCTGGGATTATGTATTCTGCTGCACTATTACCCGACGTGTTTCACTGTAACGCCTCTTATAAAGAGTCTTCATTGAAATACAGAGGATAATACCTAGAAATGCGTAGGGTCTAGCCCTTTCTTTATATTTTTACGAATATTTGTATATTTAACACAAGATGACTTAACAGCCCAATCCTGGTGTTTATACCATCAAAGGGAAGAGAGAAAAAAATAATATATATATAATATCAAATAAAAAATACAATATTATTAAATTATTGTATTTTTAATTATTTAATATGAATATTTAATTAAAAACCATTAAATAAAATAGTAGAATTTGAAGGAAAGACAGGACGCAGATTTGCTGTAGCAGCATTTTTTCTTTATTTACAAACAAACAGCAATCCCCAATGAGTTTATTTAGACCATTAAAAAAAGCTGTTTTACAAGCAATAAATTCATTTGACCAAATTAAGCAGCACTGAAACTCATATCACAAATCTGGAAAAAAAAAAAATTATAATTAAAAAAAAATAAAATAAAACCAATACAAGTGTAAAATATCATTTGAATAAATATTGTTTTTTTTTTAAAATTCATGCTATAAAATAATCCTTAATGGCAAGTTATTAGTTGTTACAGTATATTTCTAGCTAGCTTGAGTTACTTCATACTGAAGTGTGGAGTTGTGAGGTTTCTGGTTTATATTGCAAGTAAGCCCTTTCGAGTGGAGTCGGCGGCGTTTGCCGCATCCGTTCGTCACTGGAGCGGGCGGAAAAAAACGGACGCCATTCAAAATGTTTCAGTTTTACATAAAACCATTCTAAATAATATTCACACTTTGCTGAATTTAGCCATTTTAAACGGAGGCATTAGAAACAAAATTCCTAATATTGCTCAATCCCTAAATTCGAATATCAAATTCGTAATTTTTTTTTTTTGAGGGGGATGCTTAATATTCACAAAAGCAGGCACCGACAGGTTGTTTCCATAGAACTTAAGAACAAAATTTGATTTTCTAAGGTTTTCCCCCCAAATATACTCGAGAGCTCAACATTTAAGAGAGTCAATTACTTTGCCCCCTGGAAGACATCCTTATAAGCCCCCTCATCACCTTAAGCTTATTAGAGATGCCGGGAAGCCCCGTTCTCCACCATCTGGGGGCAAAATGCTTCCAGGAGGAGGGGTGGGAAGGTGGCTGCATTAATACGGCTTCGTTATGTAAATCTAGAACATTCTGAATGACTTTACTGAACGTTCGTTCAGTCGCTGAGTAATATGAAATCTATGGTTTTATTATCAACTGAATTCACATAAAAAGAAATGACACAAGTAAAATTTCCAAATACTTTCATATATATATAAAATTTAATAAATAATCCTGACCAGTCAAAGAGCACCATTCAAGGGCGAAATTCCCTTAGAAAATAGAATTAGGGTTGCATATCTTAGTCCCTTTCAGTGGAGGTTTTGAGAGAACCCATGTTTTAGGAAAAAGAAGGTGAAACGATATCACAGTTAATATACACTTATAATAATAATAGAAAAAACTATAATACTCTGATTAACCATTTGAGGATCAAAAGGGTGTGCAAAAAAAACAAAAAACAGAGGCTTTCCTCTGGCTCTCAAAATGTTAAACATATGTCTTTAACTAAAGTTTATGTTTGTCCCAGCCCTTTAGAATTTGCCTGCATTCAAAAAATAATTTAAAAAAATGCCAAAAAAAATGTAAAAAAAATTCTATTTTTTTTTTCAAAAATTCCAAAAAAAAAAAAAAAGTTTTAAAAAAATGTGGAAAAATGTGTATGTTTTGGCTTCAAATTAAACTGCAGGCTTTGGATGAACATGCTTATAATGGAAGTTAGCTTTGCTTTGTCTGACAACTTGTGTGATATCAGACTGGAACACTCAGGCAGTAGGCGGTCAACAGCCATTCTCAATAGCCAATCAGAACACTGGTTATTGGGAGAGGGAAAAAAAAAAAAAAAAAAAATCAACGCTCTTAACAATAAGTGTATTTACAATCCTATCTCCTAATATATATAATATATATTTCTATACTCCAATGTAATAAATTGTATGTTATAGAAGAGCTTAAAAAAAAACGTAAAAATTGAAACCACGATCTATATAAACTTTATAAAATGTCTGATTTCACAGTCTCTCGTAACAGGTTAAATATTTATAGGAGGAGGAGGGCGACGGGCGGGAGAGGAGACGCCGATTTTCACATTTCTCTAAAAACCGAGGGGGTGATAAAAAAATTAATAAAATTAGATGGAATTAGCAATCCTGAAGTCCTGAAAGTGAGAGACGTGTAATGCGCCGACTTAACGCGGTACGGAAGAGGTCAGCGTGCGTCAAAACGCATACAGAATCTTTTCTGCCTTCCCGAAGATAAAGTGTTAGACCATGTGACCAGAATGGGGAAGAATTCCGCACTTCTGTAGACAAGAGGCGATCACCGAATGCAGCTTTTGCCGATAATTTTAGGTATAATCCTACAGCCTTCCTCCATTTATTCGCCATACAAAGGATGAAAAAGGGCAAATTTGGCACATTATACCCCAAGACACCCAGGCAGCCTCTCAAAAGCTCGCAATCTATTAGATTTCTAATAAAAATGTATCAAATTTGCACGTTCTACGGATAACTCGGTAAATAACTCTACACCTGGGCAAAGAGAGGCCAAATTAAGATTTTTCACAAAAAGGAAAACAGACCAAAGGTTAGCAAAAATACACATAAAATGTAAAATAAAAAAAACTTTTACAGATTATCCTCTATGGCTTTATAATTCTTAGAACGAGATAGCGAAAAGTTGGAAAGAAACACGAGGAAGTCTATTGAAGGAGAAGCTTAAGTTTCATGAAAATGTAATCCGAATACAGTACAAACTAAATAAAAACAAAAAAATATTGAAATCCATATCTTTGGTAAACGTAATACCAGAACATATCCCTTTGCTCTTAAACTTTGCAAAATGAAGCTTGTAAAACCGTCAAACGGAAAATTCTAATATGTCTCCTTAATCGAAACGCCAGCCGCGATCAAAAAAACTATAAAACAGAAACAAAAAAAAAACAAAAAACCACAGCAAACGGAAGAGGTCGGGGGGAAAAAAATGATACTGTGTAACGTGTGTTGACGTGCGTCTGAGGTCTTTGTGCATATAAAATAACGTTAAAAACCGGTTATAGCAGTAGGTTTCACATTTGTATATTAAAGACGAACCAATGTATCGACATATACCGAGACGTAGCACCACAAATGTCCATTTTTTTTTTTGCAAAGGTAAAAAACTGTAAATGCAAAAAAACTAAATTTTTTGCCGTAATAAAAGTCCGCCGGCCTTTCATAAAAGCATCGAGACTTGGAAGGGGATCAATTTGTAATAGTTTAACGTGAACGCGGTCGTAGTGTAGAGGGGGCAGCTCTGTTCTAAATTATTCATTGCTCGTTTTTTTTACAACTCTAAAAAAAAAAAAAATAATAAAAAAAATAAAATGTACCCAAATTATTACTTTTTCTAATAAAAACTTATCGGAATCTTTTGTTACGTAAAGCAGCGTACGTATAATTTGTCTATTTGTAAGGGTTTCCATTTTAAAGCAATCCGCCGGACTCGGCGACGCCAACTCAACCTATTCATAGGAAGCAGAGCTGCCGTTGACCCGAGTGGTGGTTGTATGGTACCAGTTGAGTTTGAGCGTCTCAACCGAGTGGGTCATGAGAGCCAGCCGTCGAGCCTGTTGAGTTGGTCACCGACCAAGTCTCATTGAGTTTGGGCCCGCCTGCCTAACTCCGCTTGAATTAATTTTTCTGCGTCACATGGACTTTCGGTAAACAGAGGAGCGGCCATACTTTTTATGGCACCCGGGGTAGATTTGCGAGCTGTCAGCCGGCCCGAACTCAACTCGATGCTTTGAGAACAGACCCAAAATGTATCCCTTCAATAGAGAAATACATTTTCATTACTTAGAAATGTGATATTTGTAACTTATTAAATAATTAAACTACACAACAAAATTGTATTTCCAAAAACAGCCCCTTTTAACGGGTTTGAAGAGCTGGGGGTCGAGAGAAAAGGAGGAAGGGTAACAGGGGGTGTCCCTCCCCGTTATCTAAATCCGTGAAACCCCACGTAGGGTGAATTCTTACAGTCAGCCTGAGAAAATTCTACAGCAAAAAAAAGTAAACAGCGGAAACTACCTTAAAATCCACAAAATTAGGATTCAAAATTCAGCACCGCAAATCAAAACTTCTACGCACGGAACATGGTTGGCTAATGGGGGCCAGAGATAAAACATTAAGATCCCCCTTTTTTTCCATTTAAATTGCAATGAGTTGGAGAAATATAACATCAGGCAGTTTCAGAATTGGAATTTTTTTACTCCCAAGAAAAATATTAACGAGATCGATGGGCCTATGACTGGTGATGTCATATACCCGTAGTGTTCTAGATGTATCACGGGTACTTTTAGTCGCTTAATTTATTTAATACGGGCAAAAAAAATAGGCCTGTCTGGAAAACACTCGAACACAAGCACGATGCCACGTACTATGTATGTTATATGGAAAGTATACATTAAGAAACAGCGTGTCCACGGAGGGGAACCTCTTATAAGCTCCTCGATGCATGACCCCAATTTACGCATGTGGAAATATGACATTTTGGGTTTGCATTTTGCCAGTTTCTGGACGTATAAGAAGACACTACTCCTTTATCTCGTATCATATGGCGGCTTCTGAGCTTAAATGCAGTGGAGGTAACATTAAAAACCTGAAATTCTGTTTTATGGCAAGAATAATGAAGGGGGGGGGGGGATCCACTTTTTTTAAACCGTTGTCAAACAAACCCACCCAAAACATGCCTCATTATTACGAACCCAGTAAATGTGCATCGTTGCTATCCATAAAGGCCACGTTTTCTTCTTTTCTTGACGGCACAGATATTCACGACCCTCAGAGAATTACAGATTTTGTGTGTGTCGTAAAAAAAAAAAACAGCAATTTTTGTCCCTTACTATACGCTTCCTCAGGAGTGCAATAGTACCCTGTCTCCTTAAAAGCTAAAAAAAAAGGACAAAAGGAAAAAAAAAGCCCTGTTAAAAAAGTCTATGTTTAGTGTATCACCCAGATATTTTATAAAGTCTCTGTAAGAAGCATTTCCAAAGATCGAAGGGTTAAAGGGCAGCTTTTTTTCTCTCTCGGCTTATAAGAGTTATATTACCAAAGAAGCGAATATTAAAAAATATGCATTGATTAACGTGATGTGTGCTTTATACAGTATCCCCTCGGCCACGCGGGGGGTTATTCGGGCGTCGTGGACAAGTTGTGGATCTCGACGTTCGAGTCCAGGTTGCTTTCGGACACGGAAACGTCACTTTGCTCCACGTAGCTTTCCGAGCGATCCGGCGAATGCACGCGGCTCCTGGCTTCGGCCACGGCCGGGTGGTTCTTCCGTAAGTGTTGATTCAGAGTGCCCTGGAAAGGAAAGCATTTCCCGCACACCTCGCACCGGAAAGGCTTGTCATCCGTGTGGCCCCGTATGTGGTATTCCAGTTGGTCTTTGCGGGTGTACTTTTTCCCGCAGTACTTGCACACGAAAGGGGTGATTCCCATGTGAAGTCGCATGTGCCGATCGAGACTCCCCTTCTGGTTGAAGGTCTTGCCGCAGTAGATACAGATGAGCCTCTCGCTGTACGGATGCCAGTAACCCCGCGTGGAGCGCTCTCGAGGACTGGTCTCGTAGGTTGGCGTGCCCAGCGCGGTCTCGGTCTCCGAGCTCTGGATCACGCTGCGCATCTCGCCGGCCACGTGGGAAGGCCGCTTCTGGCGCGCTCTTCCTCCTCTGAAACAGCTAAGCATTGACCTGGAAGGACTCGAGTTGCTTATGGCTCCGAAGGGCTCGGGAACACTAGATTGGGAAGCAGTTTGTGAGAACGAATAGGCGTGCTGCAGCACGGAGCTGTAGGAGCCCACGTTCACCGTCACCACCTGCTCTCCGTCCACCATTTCCGTGTGATACCCGTCGTCCCCCAAGGAAGAGCTGTCGGAGCAGCTCGGCCGGTCCCCCTTCTCAGCTTTAACTTTCACTTCGGTGATCTGGCTGTCCCGGATCACTTCCGCGTGCTCCGGCTCTCCTTCTATTTGTATCTCGTGTTCGGAAATACTGCCGCTGCTCCCCCGGTCCGAATGACCTTCTTCTTGAGAGCGGTTCCGTAGACCTTTGTTGACCACGGAGTCGCTGCTTAGGATAGACGGTCTCACCTGGCCGCAGTAGGTCGGAGAAATCTCTCCCGGGTTGGCAAAGTAACTGTCGTCCTTCACCCCGTTCTGATCGCTTTGCCCGTCCTCCACGCTGACGCCCACCACGCTGATTTTCGAGTGAATGGTCTCTAGGATGTGAGTACACTTGTCGATGACGCACTGCATTTGAAGAAAGCTGGCCGCGGTCAGGTAACTGACCACATCCTTCAGCTGCAGGGACATTCTTCCAGTGTAGCAAAACAGCAGCAACTGCTCGAAGACGTTGGGGTTTTTGATCACGGATATGGATAAGCCACTCATGGTACTCAATGCCGAATGATCGCGGAAGTACGGGGAGCTGGCGGCCAGCACGGCTTTGTGCGCCCGGAACGGCTGCCCCTGAATGTGGACGATGATGTCGCAAAGCTTCCCCTGCAAGCGCAACTCATTGAGTTGGCTGAGAACGGTGCTGCTGTACTCCGGGACGTCAAACTGAATGAAGCTGTTGCTGTCCATCTTGGCTGTTTGGGAAACTGAAACAACACAAAAAGAAATTCTCCATTAATCATCACGAAAAGACGAGCCTCTTACAAGACAAGTGGGAGCACAGAGCCTGGCGGAGCGAGCCGGGGGATACCACGGGTCTACCTGACCATTCTTAAGACCAAGGCAGGGACTTCACCCATGAAGATTAGATGGAGCCTCCATATTTACGCCACCAGTTCCTAGAACAATGTCTAAGATACATTGTATCCAAGTCTCAAAGTAGATGGATCCCAGTGAAAAGCGGAAATAAAAAAAACCCAAAACCAATTAAAATAAAAAAAAATACAAAAAAAATGTGCAAATGTTAATAGTAAAATCTTTTTATGCACGGGGGCGTCCGCTGCCGGGCAAGAGGGACATTACACAAAAGTCTGAAAAAGACAAAGGGGATGGAAAGGAAAGAGGAGAAAAAAAAAAAAAGGGGGTAATGGGAAATAAGGAAAAGATGGGAAGGGAAAAAAAGGGAAGATGATGGGAAAAATGGAGAGAAAACGACCAACGGGCCTACTTATAAATGAACATTTGGGGGGTAATTAAACCAACAGGACTAAATAGCGAGTGTGGCCCCCACAAACAGAACCCCAGGACAAATATTAGAAGACGCCGTATCTACAGTCCAGTGTTCCGAATCAGACTAATGGGCAGCCAATGGCGGACAAGGAAGGCAAAACGGTCAGCACTCATTGGCCAAAGCGAGTTGGCTACGTTAAATCTCGTGTAACAAGTAAGGATGACACTCCTTCCCTAGACTAGACGGGGGCCGTCGGGGGCCGTCCTGTCGGCGGGTTCTAGGTTTCTATGTCAGGACGGCTGTTGCAGAAAGCGTCTTCTTATTATTACGAGTGATCACAAATATTATATTAATTCCCCCGTAGAAAATCCTCGGCAGTAAAGCGGGATTTTCGGTGATAATCAAAGCGCCGAAGGTTAAAAACCTGAGTTCAAGCCGCACCCCCCCCCGACAGTAATTCTATTATTTTATCTTCCGACGGCGAGAATGAAATGTATTTATTACATCGTACCGCATGCAGCGCGCCGGGAAACAATGGCAAGGGGCACGACGTCCTAACCAGCGAACGACGACTCCTCTCAAGGATTGGCCTATTGTCTCGGATAATACCATTTCTTTATATATATATATATAAAACGAGAACTGCCCCCCCGGGACCGGCGGGGGCAGAGACGCCCCAGATTCTCTGGTAAAAGTAGGTTATCAGGAAGGGAGAAAACGTTGTTTTTCTGAACAGTCATTGATATTCATGGAAATCTAAGCTCCGGCGGAATCAGGCGTTCGCACCGCATTAATGTATCCGCGCGGAACTTAAATAACCCTCATCTGCTGCGTATTAACCGCTTCATGGCCAAAAGAACGTGAAATCACTGCTTTCTGACCCAGACGCTGAAAGCAGATCGGCCCCATCCGGCCCCCGTCTACTCGCCTGTTTCTCCTGCTGTAAAGACTCAAACCTTAATCAGTCGTTGGTCCCGTCTTAGATTCAGGAGCCGTATGTCTATCCCATGCATGTTTAATACCCTCACTGTATTACCCTCTACCACTTCTACTGGGAGGCTGTTCCACTTATCGACCATCCTCTCAGTAAAGTAAATCTTACAATCCAACTAAGCCTCTGACCAGTGTTAGATTACAGGCTCTTTTTCGGGATGTGGGTAGGTGGTCCCACTGACATTGCGTTCGGGGGGGGGGGTCGGAGCCCCACATGGAGGCAAACTGGTGCGGCTGGGAAGGGAAGCAGGCAGGGAACGGGGAGCGTGTCGTAACGCCACTCACGCGACCCGGAGAAGTGTCTCCTCGCCGGGAGTCCCCTCGCAAATTCCAGGCGTGCCGTTGAGTTGAGTATTGACTCACCTCCGGGGAAGCCACTGAGTGCCTGCTACCTAAATGCCCGACAACTAAGACACTTTAGAAGCACTCTTATATATCACGTAAAGAAGCGGCCGTTACTCCGTCTGCGGCAATTACTTGCGTTCTAACCTGTAACCCTCCGTGGTCCCCCCCGTGCTGTCACACGAGACGCTTCCCTCCATACCGTCCAATTAGCGAGACGATGACAGCCCGTGTGAAACGCGTCGGGGTCCCCAGACACAGCCGCACCATGTTAATGAACACCCCGCTGACCGGTGACATTGTGACGAGACGCACTCATTAAATCCGCGACCAGAAGATACTCCATACTTACGATCGTTCTGCGGAGCCGCGGCCACGTCCTGTGAACGGGTTTAGCAGATTCACCCCCTCCGTCTCCGACGTAACCCGTAATCAAAGTTATTTTCCATCGTGTGGCTCGTCTCTCCGAAGGCTTAAGAGGCCCTCGTGCCGAAATATGCGAGTTGCTTGCAAACCGATCCGGGCAAACAGATGCCGGTCTGTACAGCGTCCGACCCGCCGGAGTCTATTGTCCCGAGTCGCATTCCGACAGCTCGCGCCGACAACCTTATTTTTAGCCGATCGGGTGCGTGCGAGTGCAATGTCAACGAGTGCAAACATTCCGGGGTGTCTAAACCACACCAGAAAAAAGGGGTAGCTTTACTGCCCCCCCCCCCAATATACCCGCCAAAGCCTCCTCCGGATTATATAGCCGCGTCCGTTTCTATGGGGATACAGAGGCGACTGATACCAAATAAATACATTTTGGGAAAATATTTGAAAGGTAAATATACGCGCGACCACCCAAGGTAGCAAATACCGAATATTAAACAGTTTATTCCGTTCAAATAAAAAGCTGGAAGTCCAAACCTTCGAGCGATCAGATTTCTCGAAAACTTTAAAAAAAAATTAATTTTAAAACCCAGGAATACAGTGTATCCAAAACGCGTGATGTCATAAAGGTAACACGCGGCACGTAACGCCTATCATATAACCGGATGATGCGGGGGGGACGAGATAAGATTGAGCGCGGAAGGCGAACGTTTCTGATGCTTGCATATCTCTCCGGTTCTCGAGGGGTTAAAGCTCTACCAGTTACGACTTGCAAAGGCACTGGAATCCAGTCTGACTTCGCTTACCAATAAAAGTGACATGAAGAGAAAGGGGGCAGACGGTTTGTTCCCCCCCCCCCAAACTGGAGATTTCGGATGCGAGGCTGTCGGGGACGGCTGTCGGCGCATCTCAGGTTTATACGGAAAATGAATCACTTTGGAGCGCGACAGGCGACATCGGAGGGCTGTTTACAGGCCTCGGCACGGCCAATCAGGGCTCAGACGGTGCGGGTCGGGTAACGTAACGGGGTGGAATAACACGCAATGCCTTTCAAACTTTACATTTCGCCCGCTGAGCGCATGAAAAGCCGGATTTCATTAGCACGGTGGTATCCGCGCTCGCAAATTATTATTATTTTTTTCCCAGAGCTCAAAACAGAACGAGTAAATTAATTACTGCCAACGCAACGCCGCGTTTCACAAAAGTCACTGCATTTCGTGCAAAACAATTGAAATAAAAAAATAAAGCGAGGAAGCGGCAAAGAGACCAAATTCCAACGAGATTCTGATGTAAAAACCAACAGATCGCTCTCCGTTCAGAGACACAGAGCAGCAGTATTCAGACGCTACGTGCCAATCCACCCGGGACTAAATCAGAAAACCCGCGCCGTGCAAATCCACTCAGGTTTCGCCCTCCCGCTTCATCTGCGGGGTCTTTGGTGATTCTCAGCGGTCTCTTTTAGGTTACTGTGTGAAGAGACCTCACCTCAGAGGTCTATTGTAAAGGGTTAACTCACTAGAAAGGGGACTTATCGTGCATTAAAAGGATAGCTTGCAAGACAGAGAGCGGGGAGGAAAGAGGCTCGGGGAGGGAAGAGAAGAGGCTCGGGGAGGGTAGAGACGAGGCTCGGGGAGGGTAGAGACGCAAAGACAAGACGGAGGATCTAACAGCAATTTGGGATATTTTTGGTTGGTTGCGCTTTGGCACGAAGGCAGTTTATTAGCTCACGGCCCCTGCGGACACACAGGGACCGGGTACAAAGGGAACATGTAACTTCCCCGTTCCTTGAAAGAAATATGGATTTCCCAATTCCCCCCTCCCCCACCGGCCCCTGCTTGGCCCATTCCTGCCGAACCCGGAGACTGCGGACAACTCCTGGCAGCAAGAATCGATATACCGGACGCAGAGGAGTGGAAACCAGACGCATCATAACCAACAATATATCGCGCGGCGATACCTCGTATCCTTAATGTATCCATAATATATCACGCGGCGCGGCGATACCTCGTATCCTTAATGTATCCATAATATATCACGCGGCGCGGCGATACCTCGTATCCTTAATGTATCCATAATATATCACGCGGCGCGGCGATACCTCGTATCCTTAATGTATCCATAATATATCACACGGCGCGGCGATACCTCGTATCCATAACATTCTTCACCAAAAACTATTCCCAAAACGCATCGGAATAAGACTACAAACCATTTAACCAAAATAGCGTCTCTGTCCAGCGAACGGACGGCGGATTACGCAACAGTATCACTGGGGAGAAAGTGCTTACTAGAAGTAAAAGTACATTCAGACGTACAGCGTTAGTGGCAGCCAATGAGGATTCCCCACGGACTCAACGTACAGCCGTCTATACGAGCTACAGAAACCCACTGCCTGCCGGCAGATCGGCCCCATCCGGCCCCCGTCTAGTCGCCCGTTTCTCCTGCTGTAAAGACTCAAACCTTAATCAGTGGTTGGTCTCGTCTTAGATTCAGGAGCCGTATGTCTATCCCATGCATGTTTAATACCCCCACTGTATTACCTGCTACCAGTTCTGCCGGAAGGCTGTTCCACTTATCTACCGCCCTCTCAGTAAAGTAAAAGTTCCTTCCATTCCATCTCAGCCTCTGACTCTCTAGTGTTAGATTCCGGTCTCTCCCAACCCCTCTCTCTCTGTTATCTCCCTGTCTCACACTCTCCCATGCCCTCCCTCCTCTCTCTCTCCCCCAAGACAGAGACATTGAGATCTTGGTCTTTACTGATGCCGTCCCTGTAAAGCTCAGGAATGTGAGGGGATCTCCGCGCATTCTAACCCCGGGAAGAGAAAATCCCCAAAACAAGGAAAAGGAAAGCGAAGCTCTGGATAACGGCGCTCGCTCCCCCCAGAACTCCGGGATCTGTGCAGAAAGCAGGCATTTCTACGTGAAAAAGACCCGAATTGGTGTAATGTCACCCGGCGTGTGGGAGAGGTTTAAGGAACCCACATAACACAGTAGTAAGAAAATGGGTCTGAGCTCAGGGTCCCCAGGGCCAGTAGGGGGCTGGGTCTGAGCTCAGGGTCCCCAGGGCTAGTAGGGGGCTGGGTCTGAGCTCAGGCTCCCCAGGGCCAGTAGGGGGCTGGGTCTGAGCTCAGGGTCCCCGAGGGATGTGGTGGAGGGTTCGGGGTCCCAGGGGGCTGCTGGGGTCACGCTGCCCCGAGGAATAGGGTTAGGGGGTCAGCCCCATGCTGATGACGTGTTCACTCCCTTGCTGTCCCCTAGGGGGTACAAGACCCCCTACACGGGGCAGGAGGGGCTAGGACCCTTTACATAACTAACCCCAAAGCAGGGTAGGGGGAGGGGCAAATGGGGCCCCCCACTCTCTACACGGTGCCCTCCCAGCACCCTCTCCCCCGTTCTCACCTCAGAGGGATAAGACGTCGCTCTCCTGATCACATTGCTCCGAGCAGCTCCGCCAGTGCCAGGGCCCAGCACAAGCTCTTCTCCTCGCTCCGGCCCTCCTCAGCTGCCGGAAACGCTCTCAGGCCTCGCCCAGCGGGCACTTCCGGGTCGGCGGCTCTTTCCCGGCCCCTCCCACCAGCTTGCTAGCGTCACTAGACCCAGACACGTCTATTAGCATAGTCCCGCCTCCATGCCGTTCTCGCCTCTCTCTTTTTTCCTTTCTAACTTTATTTAAAACCATCAGACTTATCTCTGGACATTTATAAGGTGTGAATGTTAACCATAGAAAATAAAGTAGTGATGATGTCATAACGTTCTTTCCTTAATAACAATGAACATGTGAATGCAATATAAACGTTCAAGATGGTCCTGCTGCTACGGCAACCGATCCATTGAACTTAATACGGGACAGTAATTCTATTTCAGCCAATCAGAGTGAGCTCATATGTCACATGCCTACTTGCGGGAAAATAACTTGACCCCGAGGTATGGCGAATCGGAGTCCAGACAGACTTTGGGTTGAAAGTGTTAATATCTGGAGTGCAGGGACTTCCGCCAATCACCGCCCAAGTTAGCCATGCCATTAATTTCCTGCGCTTTTTTCACCAGGATTGGGATTTCTTGCGCAGGTTCTGTGTTACGGCAGAGAAATCCATCCAAACCCGTTCAGCTGCATCTCCTGATGACGGAAATATTCCCGGTTCGGACAAAAATTTTGAGGGTTTTTTTCTCTCCATTTTTTTTTCATTCACTCACTTTCTCCGACACCCACTCCCTCGACTCCGCTTCTCCAAATACCCCCTCGTTCTAGGACATGCATACTAATGAATTAATTTCACTTCATTTGTTCAAATGAAAATTCGTATGAATCCGAACACACAATCCCACTCCCTGTTTTAGTCTCTACCACCCCTGCTGGCAGGCCGTTCCACTTCTCATCAGACACCAGTTTCTTTGCTGAAGGCGAGTATTTGGCTGGAGTGGAATATTACCGATATTTTTTATTATTACATAAACAGAAGTCTTTGCCTACGCTCGGAGCGCTTTGGCCGTCCTGCCTTTTTCCACGTGCGAACTCGTCAATCCGGTTTTGGAATCTTTGCAAACGAGTGAAGTGAAGCTGGTATGAGATCCGTCACCCGACGTGACCCTGGATCCCACGTCCCAAACCCATTCAATGAGTTCTAGCGCTTCCCGTTCTTGCATTGTAATAATCGGGAGTGTTACGAAACATTCCGGGGCAGAATGCTGACGCTGACAGCGGGAAGAGCCGCCTTGCCAGGTTCAGAAGAACACCAAAAAACACATTCATTTGATTTAACCCTACAATCTAAAAACTATTCTACTGTGGCCCCCAGAAGCCCCCCTATCACTTACCTCCAGCAGCCACAATCGGCCGCGCTGAGTGCTGGGATAACCAGTGCGGTCGGGAGCCTGATCACTCAATAGGGTGATGTGGCAGAAGATCTGCCGTCCTACACTGCCGATTCCGTTCCTCGAGTTCCTACGTTCCGTTCTAGATCGGACCATTACTTTGAGGCAAAAATAATTATGGTGATGTCATCTTTTATAAAATATAATTTTTGTGGCCATTTTTGAAAAGCCTTCTAGAGATTGAGGCCCAATCGGAAGTCGCTTCAACGTGGGGTCTTTGCGTCCTCTGGATCAACAGCGGGGAGGAACTTGATGGACTCGTGTGGACAGCCTCACCACGTTACAATGTTACCATGCAGACGCCTGGAAATTAAACCCTGAATTTGTTTGATTTTATAAACTACAGATCCACTTGTATCATCTAAGCACACACGCTAACCCTTTGATTTTTATTATTTCTTATACTATTTTGTCTAAAAGCCAGAGAAAAAAAAAACAATTACGGTATAAGAAAATATTGTAAAAAAGTTGAATTTGTACCGTTTTCACTTCTCCTTCTTGCTACAGATTTAAATATCACTCAGCGAGAAACACTATCAATCATTTAGGTGAAACGGTAAATAGCTTTGTGTTTATATATATTTTTATCGAAGCATCGCAGTGAAGGTGATGTCGGCACGGGGTGTGGATGTTGACTTAACTTCTTATTACCTGCGTGACCTGTTTGGAAGCCGAGACCGAGCTCAACGTTGTTTTCACAGCAAACATTATTTCCAAGTCTTTCACGGAAAACGTCGGTTATGACAGATGTGCCCGGGGCGAGGAGGTCGCGTCGGGGTGTTTTCAATAGAAACAGCCCGGCAAGGTTACCCGCTGTTAAGCAAATCTTTTTTCGGGGTGTAAATACACAGACTCTGTATTATTACGAGAGGCGCGGGGTGAGCGGTCGAGGGTGTGTTCCACTCATGTTCTGATGTTGAAAGCCAATTAGTCACGTAACAATGTACGAGGTTTGTGCCGTGTCCTCGTTTCACTCGGAGTGCGCCCTGATGGTTGGGTGGAGTGGGTTCGCCGTGGAGGTCCCGTAAATCGTCACAGTTTCGCTCTCACCTAACGAGGTGATTCCTGGAGATGGAGGAGTCACGCTATAGAATTACCTGGTGCAACCAAGGACTTATCTAAACCCAACGGGTGGAACGCTTAACGAAGACCCGTCACCTGAAAAACCCCTTCGCCATATGTAGCAGTGCATAAAAACGGGACCCTTTTAAAGTGTCCTCAAGATTGACAGTTTTTTGGGGGGTGGAAAAAAATGTATTTTACCCTATTTGTGTGCTCAAGACACACGACCCAACATCACGGGCAGGAAACTGAAGTCTTTGTGATGGCTCCTCGTCCCGACTGGCTGTTATTCATTTTATAACTTGTTTTACAAGTTTTTTTTTAATGTAATTGCAGAAATCTGGCGTGTAGCGGCGAATACGTGTTTTCTGAATGTTTATGGGAGTTCCGCCTGGTTACTTTGCAATCTATACGCCCCACCAGAAGACCAAAGCAGCACGTGATAGCTTATAGGGGATACCGGGAAACGAATGGCGATTACAGACAATTCAATATGGCGACACTTATATAAAATATAGGGAGTTATAACGTTGCGATCGCTCATGTCGCCCCGAATATCTTTAGAAATTGGCACACAATTTCTGAAGATACCTCCCCGGGACACCAGAGCGTCCCTTTAAATACACGTAATTATGAATGAATGCGCTTTATATGCTTCTCTTTGGTTTTCTCCCACAAGAAAGAAGACGCACAAAACACCACAAATGTTTCATGGACAACATTTATTACACCAGATACAAAAAGAACCTGAATCTCTTCTATAAGAAGAAAATAAGCAATTACCGTCACGCACACCGGCTGTACAGAACCGTTCAGTCTGTATCACAAATACAGCAGGGTTACAATATCAAAAGAGAAGAACCGGACAGTCCTGACACCGAACAAAGTTCACGCCGTCGCCGTCTCTCTGCACGCAAAATGCAAATACCTTGTTTCGTTGGACCGCTTTATCCGGGCGGCAAGAAACGGGGGAGAGAAAGCGAACGGATGAAATCAGTCTGAAACAATTGTTACTAAAAACATAAAATAAACAATTTAGAGATTTTTGTTTTGCTCAAAATAACTTTTTTTGTAAAGGCTTATGGTTGGCCAGCTAGGGGTCTGCTGGTTGGCTGCAGCGAATGCTTGAGTATACTATAGCATTCATTGGACTGTGTTAGTGACATTTAAAAGATATAATATATATATATATATATATATATATATATATTAAATGTCATATTTAATATATATATACATATATATTTATATTATTCTATATAAAAAAGTAGCTTTGTTGTGCATCATGGAGCAATAGTGTTCAGGAGTTGCAGAGTGATGTAATATTTTCTGGACATGCCTACCGGCAATGACATCAACAATCGCCCCACTCAGCCAATAGGATTTCCCGGGGGGCCAACGAATTTCACAAATGCTTTAGACTGAGGAGGACCAGGATTTCCGAGTCTCCTTAATACTGCTTTTCCAGAAGTGGAAGCAGCTGTATACTGTGCAAAAACAATTTAAAAAACCCCTAATAAATAGGACAAGCCCCCCACTGACATGGTAAAGGTCGTCATTGGGTTAATAGAAAATATTACAATATTGTCATTTTTACATTGTGACAAAGGATAAAAGAAGACATAATACACGCAGTGTGAAAATAAACCCATTAACCGAGAAAAACAGCTTAAAGTAAAAAAAATGATTTTCATTGGAGATGGCGCTTAAATAAAATAGGTTTCTAAAAGAAAAGGCGTAAAATACGAACAGGGCTTCGTGTGTGATTCAGCTATAACGTGGTACATGCCCCCTTTATCAAGACACCCCGATAGTGGGACTATATCTCCCATCATGCCCATGGATGACAGTGATGAAAGTCATACGGTGTGTGATTAATCTTGACCTGCGAGTCTCTCCAATACTATAAAGTGCCAAAAAAATGGGATTTACAAACCTAAGAGAAACAAAGTATTTATATGCACAACAAAGCCAATACTACAACCCTAATGCTCCAGGTAATGGCCCACTGAATATTGGGGTAAAGAACTGAAAAGTATGCAAATTGATTTAATAATGAATATTTTTGTTTTCTTTTTACCTATAATCAGCAGCCAACGTTTACCTGGAAATGCTGAAGTCAAAAAAAGAGGCAGCCATATTGTCAGCGTATTGTATGGATATGGGGGGGAAAAACCATCTCCTCCAGGCTTTTAACAGTTTAGAAAACTAGAAACTGCACCATATTAAGAACAAAACAGCCCGTCTGTAAAATGCTTTCATGTCAAACACTGGGTTTTTTTTTTTGAAGGGTAAAATTATATTTATATATATATAAAGAATATATATTACTTCTTCAGCGTCAGTTTCTGTCGAATTTACAGCTTTACAAAAAAACACATCTTTATAAACAGAACATATTTAAAATATTCAAGTAAGTGCTAACTATTTCAGCTTATTCCCATAAAAATAACAAGAGACGAAATGCCATCTTTTTAAATAAAAATCTTACAATCTCAGAACCTAATGCAACCAGAAAAAGGACCACCGTGGACTACTACACAATACCGAATTTCTTGAACAGTAAACCAGATTATGACCAAGAGAGCACCAATAGCCTTCAAGAAAGAGAAGCGCGTCGTCATCTGAAGTTTGTATATCTTAGGAATTGGTGTAGTTCTTAATATGAAATTAGGACCCCCACACTGGTAGTTTTTGAAGGTCTGATCCCACCCGGCCCCCAACACTTTATTTCGTGGCCAAGAGTTAGAAGAGTCTGTAATCTGCTACGTCGCGGGTCTCCAAGTTTAAAAGCCGCCTGTGAATGTTTGGCACAATATCGTGTGAACTGGCAGCGAGAGCGCGGTTATCAGAAACCCTCGTCTTGTGCCGAGTCTTATAAAGTGCTCTTCATAAAACGCGTAACATCAAAACGACGACAGTAAAGCAAAAGCCACACGGGACATCTTTCAGGGAATCCGCCAGTATTTTCTTCTTCTTCGGAACGCTCCAGAAGTCTGCAAGAACCAATGATCTTTACGGTAAAAATAGCTAAAAATCGGATAAGCAAAACTTTATTGCTCAAAGCGTAGTGACAAAGTAATGCGCGCCGGGGGATTCAACTTTTACGATGGATGATTAAAAAAAAAAAAAATCCATCTCCGTCGGTCTCTCAACTTAAAAAGTCGCTGTTTTTACATCTAACTTGGACCAAAAAACATAATATAGATGAAAGGATACAAATGATTGTTACCCAATATCCCTTGGAGCCGCAGGACTGTACATGTATAAAGCTGAGGGTTATCTTCCCAGATGATTGGTCTGAACAGCAGCTGTAAATTCTCTTTCTTGATTAAGCGAGCCGCTCGGTTCGGCGGTCGGATTATATATTGTCATGTAAATATTATTGCACCGTTATTTAAAATGTTGCCACAAGCACCAAGACGCCCCTACGTCATCACAAAGCTTCCTGATTATTGGTTCATGTCCCGCCAAGGACAGGGTCGCCAAGGACATTCCCATACGAAGACGCCGGCTCCATCTGACGCAGCTATTAAGGAGATAATGCCACCTCTAGACGAGGAAAAATCAAGTGCAAGAGGTTTAGACGTTCTCGTGACAAAGGAAATTCAGTTCAGCTACGCACACAGGAACAAGCACCGCAACCAAGTCAACAACACTGACAGAACACCGTAATCCGGCTTATCGCTTTTCTTTGTCACGGCAGGATAGTGTTGCCTGGCCCTCCGGGACTCTTGGACATGCAGCCCCAGGTGTAGTCCGTAATCATGGAGTAAAGACATACAAAGCCATGTTTAGCTTTCAGCCGGTGCCTGTTCTCCCTTGGAGGCGTGATAGGATTTGGAACAAGATGTCACGTGCCGATGGAAACTGTCTCGCCACATAAAGCGCTTCCCGCAGATATTGCACTCGTATGGTTTTATCCCCGTGTGAATTTTCATGTGTCCTACGAGATGGTGCTTCATTTTAAATTTCTTACCGCAGACTCCACACCCGTACGGCCGCAGACCGAGGTGCATGCTCATATGCCGATCTCTCTGGCTCTTGTGCGTGAAGCTCTTCCCGCACTGGCAAGGGTAGAGTTTGTAAACAACCGCCGTAAAACCAGAAGGAGAGGTCTCTTCTTTGATACCTGAAGGCAATTCGACGCCCTCAGAGTAGCCTGCAGGTGGGTTCTCAGCCCCATGGCCCTCCCGATCGTGATCTTCCCTCTCCCCAGAAAACTCTTCCATGGAAGCCCCGTAAAAATCAACTTGATCATCATAGCGATTCCCGCTGCTGTGGCCGTCCAGTTCTCCGGGCTTTTTATTACAAAAGTCAAAACTGTCTCCAACTCCTGAAGACTGGATGGCAGGTTCTACTTGGCTCGGGTTCATGGACTCTGAAATATGGTCTTCAAAAGGAGGGTGGATGTCCACACCCTCGCATTCCTGATCAAACCGTTCCGGTTTAACATGGACCCATCGTTTGTGAGACATAATGCTTGGTTTAATATAGAGGGGACGGGTGTAATGGTACTCTGCGCTATCACTGGCTCCTTCTTCTCCGTCCTGACTTGTCATCTCCGTACTGAGTTGGTCGTGCTCGGTGGAGGAGTTGCTTGGTAAGTACTCATGCTCAGTCAGCTGAGAAGATAGTTCGTCGTCTTTGGGGCTCTCGTCCTCATTTTCACCATCTCTTATTTCTTCGCCCTTTCGGAAGTCATGTTGTCCGCTTGCCCCGAGATCAAAGTTCTCACTGAGGCCATTGTAGTTGCTACTGCTTGGAGACTGGTGGTCATTGCTAGTGTTTGTCTTCTGGCATAGCAGTGTTGGGTTACCTTCAAGAAGTTCCGTGCACTTATCGACAACATGCCACATTTGAAGGAAGCTTGCCGCCGTTAGGTAACTCACGATCTCGTGGGGTGGGAGAGATAGTCTTCCGGTGTAAGACGACAAGAGAATGTTCTCAAAGACTCTAGGATTCATGACGTCAGGCAGAACGATTCTTCTGCTGTTTTTCAGAAGTACCTGGTCGCAGAAGTACGGAGAACTGGCCGCCAGGACGGCTTTGTGCGCTCGGAAGAGGTGGCCTTGGACGACAATGGAGATGTCGCATAACTGCCCGAGTTGACGTTGTTGGTTCAGCTTCTGCAAGACGGTGTTGGAAAAGTCAGGGAATTCGACGCGGAAAGAGCTAGATCCCGGCTCCATTTCATTACAAGTGTTGACCTGGAACAAAGCGCAATGTTTGGTGATCTCAGTATCGCTTAAACAGATTAACAACGAATCCACGGCTTGAATTTGGACAAATTACACGTGGATTATTAAAAAACAGCCCCAATTTTCCTAGCAGAACTTTAAGCAGGTCTTTGATAACTGGACAATTTTTATTTTGACAAGCAAAATTATTTGCAATCTTTTGAGGGGTCTCTCCCTTGGGTCTGGCAGCTGCCGACCTGAAGCAGTTTGATAATGCGATTGGAAACTCTAAACTTCATTTAAGTTGCATCTGCTGACCCCTCTGTACGTTGGACAGTATAATTAGATTTCGGCTACACTGCCATCAAATGTTCCAAAACAGAACTAAACGATGTCACGATCTATCTCATGATGCCTTGAAGCTTTAGGAACACCAACTGCATTTAAACTGTGCCACTCATGGGGGGGAGGAGGTTTATTGAGTGTGGGGGGGTCTGTATCACTGACAGATGCTAATGTACTTTTACAATCTGTTCTGCAAGCCATTCTTTTATTTAAAGATAAATTACAGAGGAAAATATATATATTTAATTATTTTTTTTTTACCTCAAACAGATAGCAAATCTCAGAAGACAGACGCAGTAGCGACTATAGCTGGACGAGGTCAATGTGAATTGTCGTATACGTGTACCGTGTTCCATAAATTTGTTTTATTAATACATTGCCTTTCTTTTTAATAAATAAAAAAAAGACAGAAATCCGTATTTCACTAGCAAAACTCAGACGCGCTCAAAGGGTTAAAAACAAACCCATAGAAAAAAAAGACCGCTGAAATTACTCAACAGCTTGAAATGTAATTAACGAGGGAATAAATATCCATTTGTTGTGACAGATAACTCTTGACGCGGTGTGACGGAGCAGCGTCATTTCTGCCAAACTCCAAATCGAAGAACATAAAATTCCGCAGCAGGTGAAAAATTATTCAATTATTTTCTTAAACTTTATTTTTTATTTTCTTTTTTACTATCAGAAGGGGCGGACGAGGTCAAGGAAGCCCAAATTCTCCTTTCCTACTTCAGGAAACGTCTTTGTATTTCGCTGCACTTACCTACAGTTCAGACGTGGACGTGGTGGACCTCTTATCACGGCCGCCGGACACTCACATTTTACAGCCAAAAGCTTCACTTCGGGACTTCGGGTTCTCTGCTGAATTCTGAATCCAAAGCAGATGAGAATTAATGAAAAACTCGACAATTTCCTCCCGCCCGACGTTAACACCGCAGAAGACGGCGCACAGGACCAAAAAAATATAAAACAATTTGTGCGAAATGCGTGGGGCTCGCGACTTCCGCTGAGCATTAAATGTGGATAAATTCAAATGTTTAGACAATTTTTCTGTAAATTATAAGAAACAGAAGAATGTTGACTTGGTTAAGATTTATTAATTTATATTAAATACATACATTCAGGACCTCCGTAGAAAATTAAAAAAATACGCCATTTTAAATAAAAATATGATTATAAAATAAGGCTCGTACACAGCTTTATAAGTATGCAAAGTATATGTGTGTATGGGTTATGAATCATGTATTAATTATGGTTATATTATGAATCAATAACACGGAGACCGTTGAGACGCGTGAGATTTACTCGCACTAATAATACATAATCCAGATGACAACAAAATCCAAATGATCTGGTTTGTTGGGTGGAACCGGTTTCTTTTTAATAATCCACACGAGAAGCACATTCTGTTCGCTGTTATTACCTCATCCTTGGTGAAGGAAATAGTGGGGTTCTATAGTAGTAGTAATAATAATAATAATGCCGTTTTATTAGAGGCTGCGCTCCGTACACGTAGGATTGCTCGGCGTGATGAGTGTTTACATTAGACAGATATTCACACCAAGGGTGTCTGTTAATCACGGATATTACGTCTTAATTTAAAGAAAGGAATTATTCCTTCTTGCTTCATTTTTTTTTATAATGCAAAATGAAAGGATAAAGTCTGATGCCCCATTCCATTGGCACAGAGACCGGCCATCCATGTCTAGTGTACATATATGCACTGTGCGTGTATACATACATACATGCTTATATACACTGTGTATACACACATAGCAAATAGAGATAATGAAGCTGCACATCAAATACACAAAAATATACAAAGTCCTGTCCTCAGTGAGTGAGCCCTGTCCCCAGCATCCCCAGTGAGCGAGCCCTGTCCCCAGTGAGCGAGCCCTGTCCCCAGTGAGTGAGCCCTGTCCCCAGTGAGCGAGCCCTGTCCCCAGTGAGCGAGCCCTGTCCCCAGTGTCCTCAGTGTGTGAGCCCTGTCCCCAGTGAGTGAGCCCGGTCGCAAGCGCAGCCAGTGAATGAACCACGTCCCCACTACACCCTGTCAGCGAGCCCTGTCCGCACTACACCCAGTTACTGGGGCCTGCTGACAGAGTAACGGCTCCCCTGTCTCCTCTCCCGGTCTCACCTGACATCTTAGACCGAGATACCAACACCTACAGCAGCCGGAAGAGCTGTACCTGCTCCCAGAAAACTTCCGCTTCCGTCACAGCAGCGCGCCCCGCCCCTTTCCGGCTATCCGGGCAATCCTATTGGCTGCCAGAAAGGAGCGGGGAGAAGGGACTGAGAGACTATAGCGGGCTGTAAGGTGCAAGTGATGGATGGGAAGCTTCATGCACTGACACATTATTAGAGAAGTGTGTAAAAAAAAATGTCTCCTATAATAATAATAATAATAATAATAATTGAGGTTTCTGTGTGTATAGAGAGGGACTTAAGTGACACTTTATTAATATAGCGCCAACAGAAAATACGCGGACAGAAAATACGCGCACGTTGAATGTCACAGAAAGAGAACATTTTGCAACTTGTCGACTTTATGAATTTGCCATAAATTGGGACGTCTCTGAATATACCGGTGAGACTGAGGCGAAAGACGACCGGCAGCCATGAAAGCAGCTCTGTGAACACGGCCTCTTCTAAAGCAGATCTCCCGCCATTTGTTTTTTATTCCTACCACAAGATCAAAAATACGTTTTCATAAATATCGCCCTGTTTTCTTTTTACGGAAGTTATAGTTTTTGCCCCATAATATAACGTTTTCAGGCAGCTGCATATCAGCCATTTGTGTGATTCTCGCTCTGTTATCTGATCCCCAATCTACTAAACCCCCCCGACTCCTTATCATACTGCCTGTGGGAAGCAATAGAATGGCTCAGTCTCAATCACCCAACCAGACTCACTGGCTAATGAAAGTCTGTGGAGGAACGGACTTCATTAGCATTGCCATAAAGCACCAGCTCGGTGCAGTGTTTGAGCCGGGAAAGTCACCCAAAGCATCACATGAGCGACAGCAACGGCGGCTCCAGGTCTTCCAGGTCTATTGGAACAAAATGAGATAAAAACAGGATTTTGTCACCAAACGACATTACTGTATACAGCGCTGGGGGGATATTACTATATACAGCATTGGGGGTTATGCACAAAAATATGTTTCTATTGGACTCCACCTCTGAGCTCAACAAATGGGCGCCATTTGGAAACCCCAAGGGTCCCGGGTTGCATTAGTGTCAACGCTGTCCAATGTTACCATTAATGTGATTCGTCTACATTCCATGGACCTGTCGCCTAAAAACTCACCTCATGGGGATGGTTTATTTACCATACAGTGAATTGTACCTGGTTAAGGTGACGCGATACGTTTCTCATTGCTTTCCTGAAGAAGCTCACCAAGGTTGGCCAACCACCAAGCCTTCTTCAGTCTGTCCTCATCCCATCTCACCATAACAACTAACTAGATGTGACGAAGGTCCTGCCACGGAATACTTTCTTGGCTACTTTCTTCCGTAGCGTTGATACTATGAGATATCATTGAACTCATTGACTTTTTGAAGGACGTGGTCAGAATCCCAATTGGAAAGAGATCTGCATCCAGATCGCACGAGGGCTTCTTCTGGTAAGTGGATTTTTCAGTAACCCAAATATTAAGAGGAAGAATGATACGAAACAATTAACTTGTAACATTTTCTTTTATGAAAAGATACTCTCTGTGATGTCATCAATATAAAGCTTGCGGCTATCCTTTTGTTACCCCCCCCGTATTTAAGTTATATACAGACATTCGTAGTCATACATGACATCAAAACTTTTATATCACAAAAAGAAATTTATTTTATGTGTCTCCATTATATATACAGCTAAAATACGTTGCATTTTATTACATTAAAACATTTTTTGGAAAAAGGGCATAGGTTATACAGTAAAATAATTACCTTGCGTCCTCGAAAAGTATGTTTTTTTTTGTACAACCCATGAATTATGCAATTTTGTTTTTTTACTTGTTAAGGGCGAAGCATTTTTGGGCTTGGATTAAAAATGGGAGGGGCTTACATGGAGCAGCATGCTACAGAACAGGGAAGGAATTGGACAGAACAGAGGATTAGGCGGAGCTTGGACTCTGGACGCTCCTTAAAAATGAGGATAAAAGGGTATCTGGAATAAATAAAATTAGATCCTATGTATATCCCACTGGTCTTTATATAGAAGAGGACAGGGCAGAATTTTCTTTAAAAACTCCACATTTCTTTCAAGAATGTTAACGGTTAACATTAAATTTCTCTGGTTGCCCCCCCAATCACTGTAACAAAGGAGGATAGAACCTTTATCAGAATTCTTTAAAATGGTTACATTTACAAATAAGAGAAGGTTGAAGATGTAAACCTGCATTCCCCCAACAAACCGTGTAACTGGTTTGGCAGCGGTGGGTATAAACGGGTTAAAAAAACATATAATCGCAAATACAAAGACAGGAGGTATATGATGGTAGGAGAGTCCTGTACACATATTAACACTTTGCGAACAATCCTGAGACTTTTATCTAATCGCCTATAAGTGATCCATTGTTATATTGTTTCCAACCATACAAGCTATCATTAATAGTATTTCATCATATAGAACCTCCAGATATATGTCCCGACGGATATCCTTGTATGCATGAGTGATATATGGAACTGTTTTGTATGTTGGGGGCCTGGGATTTATTGCCCAATGAATGCACCAAACCATGGACAGTTCCATTAGGATGAACAAATGTTATTCAGAATTGTCCCAAGGTCATTAAAATCCCTGGTGTCCAAGCCGGCCAGACCCCACAATAATGAATCTGTGATTAAGCAATGTTCTTCCAAGGTTAGTGTCCGTATCCTTCTAGAAGATACTGGTACCTTGGCGTGTTGGCTCCACTGAACCCTACTGTAGAAGGTCTAACGTTCTTTTTGAACGTACAGAATGAAACATGACCTTAGCATCATTTCTCTTTTGTGGTTTTGTGACATCATCAAGTATATTTCAGGGCACCAATTCTTCTTCTCTGAGAACGCTTCATGTTGAATGTTCTGTTGATAGGAAGGTCTGAGGTGTGATTCTCTCCAGGAGATTCAAGAGAAGTCTTGGTCTTCCCAGCACCAATAACTCTACTGTAAACAATAAAAAGTCTCCCTTCCGGAGAGAGAGGAAGTTAATGGGGAAACGCTGGCGCGCCTGTGTAATAACGTTCTGTATAAATAGTAAAGGTCTTCCACCCTTGACCTGGGTCCGTGTCCTCAGAGAAAAGTTCACAGGGAAGTTGGCCTGTCCTTTCAGCCGAAGCACACCGGCCCCACAAAGAAGCCGTATTCGTGGTTTGTGTCTCCGTCGTGAAACAAAGCCAAGTCCCGCAGAGGCAGCAGAGAAAGGTCCATGGGAGCAAAGTGTAGCACGGTCTCCGTTCTGTTGTAGGGTTCTTCCCACTGTGGGTAGAAAACACAATTTTTATAAAAAAAGAGAATTCCTATACAGTCTATACAGATACAAAATAATAACATTGTCACTGACTTCACTGCCTCGGTGACAACCTCAACCTCCCCATGGTGTCCTTACCTCACAGCCCTCTAGAGTCACCAGGAAGCTCTGATCCCGTGTGTCGGTGAGGAACTTGACGTCCTTGTCCCTCGCTGGGTGACCTTTCCTTGCGTGGCAGATATACCGCACGTCTTGGTGTACGCTAAGGCTTTGTAACCGCAGGAAGCGCAGTTGGACGACGTTGGCCTCGCTGTAGGCAAACTGCAGAGTAAAGCGGGTTGAAAAAAATCACACCTGTAAATCCTGTTTGGGAATTCACAGCCCACCCAAGATGTCCCGAGCCAACCAAAGTCAACTGAAACTCAGTAAAACGCCAGATAACGAAGCAAGCGTCGTGTTTTATGGAGATTCGCTGTCACCTCCGGTTACTAAAAGGTATACAACCGGGATCTTACGGTAAATTCCCCAGGGAGGGTGCTGAACCACTGGAATTCCTCTGGCTTCAGGTAGCTGCGAAGCCACGGCTTGACGGGTATCTAGACAGGAATTCGAAGATCCATCTCGGTTAGAAAATGTTAGATTACATTAAAAGCGTGCGTGAAACAGGAGCAGATGCCACGTCCAATGCTTACCTGGGCCTCCTTAGGAGGTACACAAGACTCTCCTCCTGCCGTGAAATTACAGAAGACGAGGAAAGAATCTTGTGGGCTTCCCTGATTAGGATCAATATAATAATAACCTGCGTTGGAAGGATAAAGTTGTTACAATGTTTCTCCGCAAAGATACAGAAAAAAAGGGCTGTCATTGGACCAGCCATCTACAAAAAATGTACGTTATTAATTTTAATACAATTATATTTACAAAACTGTTATGAGCTCCTCATTCTGCTCACGTGCTTATTAGACATGTGCACGTGGAACAAAAACGTTTCGGAATACGAGCAAAAACCATTCGGAAAAACGTTGCTTTTGGTCAATTCGTTTTTGGACAACAAATTTTGTTTCCTGCCTTTTTGGTTCAGATTTTTCTTTGAAATATTCATTGTTTTTTTCACACTTTCACTCACTCGTTCTCAACCAATGGAGAAGGTAGGGAGAGACCCTCCACAAATACTGGTTAGAGCCCACGTACCATCAGCCAGGTGTGGCTGTACCAGCTGTAACTCCTTGCAGGTGCTTGCTGGATTTTCCTTGGTCCCATTCGGTGGAGAAACCAAAAGCCTCAGCTCCTCCTCCAGATGATGCAGGAGACTCCAAGGGTCTCCTTCCACTGAGGTCACATTGTGAGGACCCAAACGCTGGGAGAGAAACATTCCATGGATAGAATTCTTTAATAGGGTAACAATGGCTCACAAGTTGTATAACAGAAAAATTAGGTCATTATTTAGTGTCACAAGCCCATCCTTCCCCCAAGGGAAATGGGCACAATGAGGAGGATGAGACTATGTCATGGCAAAAGTGGCGCTGGTTGGGGTGGAAATCCATCCCCGTAAATTCAAACCAACCAATATTCCAGTGAAACATACCTTTAAACTGAGAGCGGTGGCGTTTAGGGTAGGTCCTGGGGGACCTGGGATTCCGGGAGGACCCTAAAAATATAACAAGACTTAATAACTACATTTGTAGGATTCCTGCCCATCTAGAAGCCCAGGGTGGTTCCTGGACACCTCCATTTTTCAGAAGCACATTAAAGACAGTTATGTGCCTTTTAAACAATGATGCATTTTTTAAAAAGTTCTAATAAAAATCAGGTCTCCTTCAATGGTTATTAATGGCATCATTGGAGATTGTGACAGACGCAGGTATGCGGGGGGTTAAAGCAAAGACGGAAGCAGTGCTTACCGGGGGTCCAGTTGGCCCTTTGGGTCCCTCTGGCCCTTGTGTTCCTTTCAATCCCTGTAATTTGACAATCAGGCAATAATCAAATTGGGTGCATAAATTAAATGTTTGACTGGCAAAGGGAGGGGGGGTTCAATAGAAAACATACCTTCAATCCTTCTGGTCCCTAAAAATAAAAGTAAAATAAAATGAATGGCTCGCAGTCTGCATGTAAAATACATTGGCATGAGGTCCCAGAATGGGTGATCGTGTGAGATGTGACTGACACTTACTGGAGGTCCTCTAGGGCCAGGCAAACCCTGTGATCCTGGAAGTCCAACGATTCCCTATAAGAAACAAAACAGGGAACAGTCACACAATTCTCTAAACTTTATTATTACCAACCTGGAGGGGACTGCAACACATATTGGTCATCTTACAGATCTCCTTGGAGCAGCTGCTTCTAGATAACAATCCTACTTGATTAAACTTGAGTTCTATAGTACCTGATCCCCCTTCTCTCCTGGAGGTCCTTGGTCCCCTAGAACTCCTTGTTTTCCCTAGAAAAAACAAGTGTATGATTGCTGTGAAGGACGGAAATGCATGAAAATGGTGTTGTAGACAGAAACGAGTCTTCTTACCTTCAGCCCGTCTTCTCCTTGTGGTCCAAGTGGCCCGTCCATGCCAAGCTGCCCCTGTGGAAGACCTAAGATGTAACCCACTGCATACTAGATGCTGTTAAAGCAGAGCTAAAAACATTGTTCATTTCATACCTGCATTTCCCATGTATTTGGCCACATACCTTCATACCACGTGGGCCTGTTTCCCCCTTCTGCCCTCTAAGCCCTGGGATACCCTGCAGAGAAAACCAATAAATTGTTAAAAACTCAACCGGCTTAAGACTCCTCTCTTCACTCCAAAATTGCTACTCACATAAGGTCCTCTGGGTCCTGCAGGTCCTGGTGGCCCTTGGTTTCCTTTAGCACCCTGAAAGATGATTGCTGTTAGATCATCATGAGAACCAAACCAAGTCTCACTGCCTTATAACACTGGGTAATGATGCTCTTACCTTGGGACCTAGAGGTCCTCTTGGTGGTCGTAGACCTGCCCTTCCCCGCTTACCCTACATTGAATACGTTATTAAAAAAATCAGATTCAGGTCTAGGTCACAAATAAAAAAAAGAGCTATGTTCAGGTCAAGGGAAGACATGTCAGTAACAGAACATATGTCACCTAGTCGACTTAAAATAAGCATTTCAAATGTTGGTCTATCCAATATCACTGGATAAGCCTTTCTAGATCTTTGAGCTGGATTGTCAGACACTATTACATAAAATTATAATATGGGGCACCAATTAAATGGCTCCTTCCATTCTGTACCTTTCTGCCAGGGTTCCCGGGGGGGCCTGGGCGTCCATCTCTTCCTCTATCACCCTACAGGAGCATAAAGAGGAACAATGAAGGTCATCCATTTCTTCACATTATATTAACACAAGGAATAAAATGTCCCAAAGGAGGTTTTTTTTACTGCAAGTACAGATATACGGGATATGGAGAATTAGGACTATTGTGGAGAGGTGGAGAGGAGGTCGGAGACAACACGACGTAGTAGCGTCTGTCTTCAGCTATGGTGAAGGTGGGTGAGAATCCTTAGAAGGAATGAGCTGCAGGAGATAATATGACTTGGGAGCAGCAATATGATAGGTGGCAAAAGATAAGGATTGGGATGAATCCAGGTAAATTTAGGGACACTAAGAACATCAAACCTTTTCTCCTTTCTGGCCAACGCTTCCCTCTGGACCTTGACTTCCAATGGGTCCCTGGGGAGAGTTACAGAGGAATCAGGCAGTGATTCAGCCAGTGCCGACCCAGTCACTTACTAGCTCGTTTGTCATACATACCACTTTCCCTGGTTCCCCTGCTTCTCCTGGTTGACCCTTTGGACCTGGAGACCCCTATCAAGTACAAACAAGTATAAAATAAGTTAAATAGGGCTACAACCCTACACCATGTGATTAATGTGTATACTACTATGTTAACAATACTAGCAGGTGTATGTTTATATGTATCTTTGAATTATGTATCTAGGTACCTGTGTTCTATATTAGAACTCCGAGCAGCTAATGGGTGGGAAGTAGGCATTGATTGTATGTCCTATTGGCTCTGTCTGATTTGTTATCAATGTCATCGTTGAATCACACATGTATTCTGCATGACATTCCGTTCTGCTTGTATGTTGCATGTTATAATTATTTACATAGTTATATTTACATAGTTATATAGGCTGAAAAAAGACATGCGTCCATCAAGTTCAGCCTTTCGTGTATTATGTGTATACCAATGCTGACATGTATGTAGTTGTACTGTATTGTAGCAGAGTCTGGCGCTCACTTCATGTCCAGGAATTCCCGTGGCTCCGTTTTCTCCAGGAGGGCCAGGTTCCCCCTGAAAAGGAATAATAATTTCTATGACATCATCCTCCCCACTCGGTGACATCATTTTCAAAGAACCTTTTTACATGTTGTGCTTTTACCTGAATTCCTGGTTCACCTGGATCTCCTATGTCCCCTCTGGGTCCCTCGGCTCCACTGAACCCCTGCTGGCCTTCTTCTCCAATTTTTCCAGGCGGACCGATTGGACCCTAAAAGAAAAGACATTAGGAAGACATCAGATAAATGTGAACAATCAGGAGACCTACACACATAAAAGACGTTCACTTACTGGTGGCCCAGAGTGTCCTGTTTCCCCCTTTTCTCCTTTCTTTCCAACGAGACCCTGGTAACACAAAAGGTAAATAAATCCAAATATTTAGTATAATATCAAAAAAGTATTTTGCTTATCGGCTCTGACATCTCACTTCAAACATACCTTAATCCCTTGGGCGCCGGGAACACCTGTCTCACCAGAGCTACCAACTTCACCCTATAAAAAAAGAAAAAATATTCAGAAACATTCATTTGTATCATAGATTTGACACATCAATTCGGATAGGTGGACCTTGTAAAAAGCGTACCTTTACTCCTTGACGTCCATCTAACCCAGGGGCTCCTGAATCCCCACCTTCTCCCTATAATGTAATGAATAACCGTGTGATCATTGATGACAACAAATACATCACAGATGAACTTATACCATATCTGTCCCACAGTCCCAACCTTTCCTTTTCATGCAGATATAAACCTCTGATCTGTGCAAAAAGTTACCTTTTGTCCAGCAAGTCCAGAAGGCCCAGTGATGCCCATCAGTCCAGGGGGACCCTGAAGAAGGACAATGTTATAAATATAAAGTGAAGACCCGTAAACCACCATCTTGGGTGCCTGAAAGGGACAATTTGCCACGACCCATTCGATTACCCAACTTAAACTTTATTTACAAACCTAAAGTATTGTAACATTCAGGTCTCAGTTAAACGACGGACCAAGCTTTTAGAACACGAAACACAAAGTTAAAAAAGAAAAGTAAACTATAAATAGTCCAGAAATGATACTTTGTAACACCAGGCAACACTCACAGTAAGTCCTGGCTCCCCTTTCTCGCCCTTTGAACCTCGGACGCCGTGTTCACCCATAATACCGTTCCCTCCACGATTTCCAGGGCTGCCGCTCAAACCCAAATCACCCTACCGCCAAAGATCAAAGGTTATTCTTTGGACCCATAAAATCAAATAAATCTCTGATATAAAGTGTTCTTCTAACCTTTTCTCCTTTTGTTCCGGGGTCCCCAATGTCACCAAGTTCTCCTACATCCCCCTATAAAGATAAGCTTAGTAAGAAAGGGACAAACTTTTATCCGCCAAGTCTTATTACACATATTCAAGTCCTATACCTCCTTGCCTGGCTCTCCTGGGGCCCCTGGAAGACCCTGGGCTCCTCGTTCCCCTGGCTCACCCATCGGTCCTGTAGGACCAGGATGTCCCGGAGCACCGGGTTCACCCTGCAAAAAAAAGTCTGTTAAAATGATGACAACAAACATGACGTGATGACATCAAACAAAAGTCTTTTTGAGGGGCCTATCCACATGGACACTTATGCTCGAGATGTTGGGTTCACGGACTGAACAGGAATTGGTTGATCTAGATGACAAACATTGTCTGCGCAGTCGGCTTTTTATATACTGACCTGCTGTCCCTTTAAGCCGGCAGGTCCCTCGCTGCCGGTAACTCCAGGTTCCCCCTGATACAGACACAACAGCATCAGAGTATTACACACAGACATGCAAATATACACACATACCTTGCAACTTTGTGGGGGCCAACATGCCAAAAATCAGCTGCTGTCAGATACCTAGATTGTAAGCTCTGTAGAACAGGATGCTTCTTGTAGATTTTCTCCAAAAATACTATTGTAGAATTACACTCATTCACGAAAAAGTGAATGGTAGGGCAAGAGGGACCAATTTGTTCATGTCTGGAGTATTAGCCCCTGACAAATCTGTGCGGACCTCCACTTCTCCATTATGCATCCCCCATGGCCCATTATATTGTGCGTGGTGCATAGGAGTCCAGTAGAAACAGCACATAAATTTACATACAAAAGTGGGCGTTTGGACATTTAAACCTTCCTTTCTACTCCATAGCCATGCATAGCAACACGTAAAAAACACGCTTCCAAAAACATTTAACCTCAGCCCTCTTGGAAAGGAACTGCGCTGATTTAGGGAACCTTTTGCAGGAGAAGCAGAACTCACCTGCTCCCCGTCCAGCCCTCCGACTCCTGGGTCTCCGACAGCTCCAACTGCCCCCTGGAAATTATGAGTATTTAACAAGCACAGATTAGGACCAAAAAAGCCTTTTTTGCCCCTAAAAAGACCTAGACGTCAATTATTTTTTTCTATACATTTGTGAGATTACTGTGCAGATATAAAAAAAAGATCATGTCCACCTATCTATTCACCCTTACACCATAAATCCACTTTACGCAGTGCACAGGGCTCACTCACCTGTTCACCTTTCTCCCCAGCTGGTCCTTCAGACCCCACAAGTCCCTCCTGACCCTAAAATAGAAGCAGACTGTAGGGGAGCACTGAGAAGCATTGGTCCATCTCTACATGAGTACACATTCCGTTCATGTATGTACTGTATGCCCGTGTACACGTGAAGGCCCCAGTGCTCTGGGCCCAGACAGGCGGGAAACACTTACCAGGTACCCTATAAGACCTTGAGCTCCATCGACACCAGGGGGTCCTGGATGTCCTGGTGGTCCAATTGCCCCAGGCTCCCCATTAGAGCCAGGATTTCCAGGGGGTCCCTATATGAAACCAATCCCTGGTCAATATTTAATCCTCATAAACGCTGATATGTTCTACAAAATGCAGCCGGTCCAGACTCAATTTGGATGGCGTATTTGAGATCTCATGGTCTCACTCATTGAGATTAAGTACAGTACTAAATAAAACCAAACTCGGTAACACTCTTACCTGTAATCCTGGCAAACCCTGGTCACCTGGCTCTCCCATCCGACCCTAACGAAAGAGAAATATGCCACACAAAAGCGGTGAATACATGGAACAGCCTCCTAGCAGAGGCAGTATAAGGTGTATACTATTAAGAGATTTCAGTTATGATAATACCTGCAGTCCAGGAAGGCCTCTCTCTCCAGGGGGCCCCATGGGACCCTACAAGAAGAAGAAAATAATATATTATAATCAATGTTCCCAATGATGTGCACAACGGCCATAGGCATCATTGGTGAAAGTGAGATATGGCTGCCTGTCCGGACCTACCTTTAGTCCTGGTTTGCCCTTCTGTCCCGGGATCCCTTGGACGCCCTGCTCCCCCTGGTTTAGAAGAAAATAATAAAGTCAGGCATACAAAATAAGCGACATTGCGGTAAAAATACATAATGTATTAGTGGTTGCCTGTTGACACTTTTCTTAAAACCCAACAGCGTTAAACAAGAAGAAATAAGTTACCCTTTCCCCGGGATGCCCCGTCCGTCCTCTTTGTCCAGGTGCCCCAGGCAACCCCTAGGAGACATATAAGCTTGATCATATAAACATGCATGTGTTCACAGACACAACCGGACATGGCAAGTATCCCAGCTATTTGGGGCCCCAAGTAAGTTCCAATGAAATCAATGTCTGGTTTAAAGCCCCCTTATATTCCTTGTGCGTCCCCACAAAAACACCAAACGCATAGTATCTAAACCCAAAATATTTTCTGAAGGTGATAACACTTACATACATGCCCACAGGTCCTTGCGCTCCTTCCGGTCCCTGTTTACCAGTAAAACCCTGCAGGAGAACCCCAAGAGAACTTAACCTTTAGGCCTGGAGATCATCTGAAAGCTATAACCCCCTAAGATGACTTTATGAAATCCATGTAATAATTACCTTTTCTCCCATTGGTCCTGGATCTCCATCGCTTCCCGGCTTACCAGGAGGCCCCTAGAAAAGAGATTAGTGTTAGATGCGGGATGGTCCTTCTTGTATAGGATTCCGGGAGAAGAAGATAGAGATGCTCACTGGTGCCCCTGATAGACCTTCTCTGCCGATGTCCCCACGAGGTCCAGCTAAGCCCTGTACGGGAGGCAAAAGATAGCGGGTGGCCATGACTTCCATAAACAATTAATCTAAATTAATAAAAAATCAGTCCTAGGGCTCTATATAGATGAATGGATTGTAAACTCACAAGAGGAGGGCCCTCTTCTCGTTCGGTACCAGCATGTTTATTAAAAAATAATAATCAAATAAAAATCAATTTTAATGCTAAAAAAATGCTAAAAGTTCACTGGTCGCCATTGTCATGGCACTGCAGAATCAGCTGGTGCTAAAAATCTTCTTTGTTCAAAGAAGCCCTGGTTAGACGTTCTCTTGTCCAACAAGGTACTTACGTCAGGTCCTCTGCTTCCGGGATTCCCAGGAGAGCCGGTGGGTCCCTGAGTTAACGGGAGAAGAAGAGAGGATGTCAGAAAGCACAGGATTAGAGAGCATTTTGCTGTCTGGATGTGCACTTGGATCTGTATGTATCTGTATCTGTATGGATAGGACCACACATCATATGTGGCTCTGTGGACCCATCCATCTATGGCACGTTGATTGGCCAATGCTCTGAACCCCCGGAGATTATTGTACTTTGGAGCCACCAGCCATCTGGCAAATGATACTACTCAGCGCGACTTGTGTTGGGCCACCAAGGAAAGTTTTATATACCAGAAGCCTCTATGCATCTCGGAACCCCCTTCCCCCAATACTTTCAATAGAAAGAAATTCTGCCGTAACTGGGGGACTCATTGCCAACAACGACCGACCCTGTTTGTCTCTTACGACTATATTGAAACATAAGGGCTCTAAAAAAGTAGCTATTGTGGAATCAGGTCACCGTGTTACATCATCTTGCGGAATTCAGCCTTCTACCTAAAAGTTATGTATAAACGTCACACACAATAGCCAATTATATGTATATATTAATGTGTAAGTACAGCAATGCACGGACCATAAGAGAACACCAGACAGAAGAAGCCCGTCAGCAAGGCATAGAGGCAAATAACTGGTGCAATGGACTTTGCCAGCCAGGTCCCACATCGAGCCAACCAGCCAAGCACCATGAGAGCTGCAAAAAGCCTCGCGTTTGCCAAGACAAGCTCTCTGCCAACTGGGCAAGCTCTACGCCAGCCAGGACAATCACCATATTAGCTGAACCAAGTCCCTAACAAGGATGAGAACCGTGCCAGCCAGCCAAGTTCCACACCACCCAGCCAAGCACCCAAAGAGCTGGGTCATGCCAGCCGAACAAGCACCATGCCAGCGTGAGCAAGCACCATGGCAGATAATGGGTAATTAGTGCATAGTGGGAACCTGTGTACCAGGCAGTCCTTCTGCTCCCTCTGGACCTGAAACTCCTCGCTGTCCCTGCGATCAAAAGAAAGAAAGACGATGAAAGTCCTGGCAGTGGTACGTTTATTCCCAAATCCTAGCCTGGCCTCAATGCCACTTACACATAGGACTTCAATGATTTCATTGACCACAACAAATTAATAATTACACGTAAAACAGCGCTGATAACCAGTGCTTTGGATTAAGTTAATATTACCCATTATAGTTAACTTATAATTATACTTTGCTATTAGTATTTCAGCGGTGGAAGTGCTACTCACTGGAGGTCCCGGCAGCCCAGTGAGGCCTCTTTGTCCCATACGTCCCTGTGACAAACACAATGGCACTGTATAAATGAAGCCAAAGCCATTCGTAATTTACGCTCTTCCACTCAATCGGCCCACTTTCTTCCTCCCAACCTTGGGTTACTCTGTTCCATTCAACCTCGTCCAACTCTCTTCAACTCCAACTCTGCCCACTCTCTTCCACTCAACCTCTTCCAACTCTGTTCCACTCCATCTCTGCCCACTCTCTTACACTAGACCTCTTCCAACTCTCTTCCACTCCATCTCTGCTCACTCTCTTACACTCAACCTCTTCCCACTCCATCTCTGCCCACTCTCTTCCATTAAATCTCTGCCCACACTCTCCCACCCGATGTTTGTCCACACACTTGTTCTTTGTAAAGTTGACCTCAAAGTGTTTATCGTTACCCGGTTTCCTCTTGGCCCAGCCACCCCCTTTGGTCCATCAGGTCCACGGTTCCCCTAAGAATCCGCGAAAGGAAAAATACAAAGTTACACACTATCCACTGGAGAGCAAGCAAAGTCACACCAGCCACATCGCTCCTCTGCGTGGAACTTACCTTGGGGCCCTCACTACCATTTAAACCCGGTGGCCCAATTTGACCTTCATCTCCCTAGAACAAAACACAAGATTATGTCAATACTAATAAATGTTCACAACGGGAATGCAAACCTATGAAATATTAAAAAAAACCCCTGAAAACATTAATGTAACAATTATATATTTTCTTCTTCAGTCCAAAATGTTAAAGGACCAAGCCCCATGGATGGAGTACCTATATGTAAGGGAAATAGTGTCACAATAAGTGCTCCGGGAGGTCTGGTCAACGGAGCCGATACCGGAGAGAAGCGGACGAAGAAAGAAGACAGAAGAACATGAAGAGGCAAGAGAAGAAGGGGAGCTGCGGGAAAGGAGACGGGACACGGAAGTGGTCAGTGGAGAAAGTAGAAAGACATTAAGAAATAGTGTACATAGAGTAGTGCAATAGATTGAGGGAGCGTGAGTAAGAGTGTGAGAGAGAAACTACTATTTTGCGTTTTTTCTAGTGTGTATTTTTCTTTAAAAATTAAACTTTCTTTTAAATGGCACCAAACTATAACGGTACCGCCTATAATCGGCACAATATGGTAACTTGTACTGGCGTCTATCCTAACGGTTGGTAACGATAAGGAGAATAACCCATCATGGCCCATAGGCAGTTACCCAGTGATGTCAATGGAGGTGCCCAACACTTACTACAGCTCCGCTTGGTCCAGTCTGTCCTTTGGGTCCTTGGAACCCAACAAAACCAATCTGCCCTGGATCCCCAGGTGGACCCTTGACACCGACCGGCCCAGGAATACCCTAAAGGAAACAAATTAGACATTGTGCAGCTGGCAGCTGTGTGTCCAGCAATAAAAAAACCCATAAATTGCGACCATCCAGTGTTAAGTACACAAGACGTAAGCAGCGCGGAGGTTACTACCTTGTTGCCTTTTACACCAGGGTCACCTTTCTCTCCATCTGCTGCTCTTCGACCCTGTAAATAGTAGGGGAGGATTATGGATCCACACAGGGCTCCAGGGCATCCTACTGCTTAGAGCATCCCTTTACCCATTATTAATCCAACATTATTTTTCTGATTGGTCGCTTTATTTTCTATTTTTTGAAAAATAAATATCTGAAATGACTTATTTTTAATGAATATCGTCAGAAGCAAACCTCAAAGAACCTTAGCAAAGTAGTAAAAAGCAGAACCTACAATTTTTTTTTTGTCATCCCAAATAATACCGTATTTGCTCGATTATAAGACGAGGTTTTTTTCAGAGCAAAATCTTATAATCGGGGTTGTCTTCTAATCAGATCTCAAATAGAGGTCTGACAATGAGACTAAGATCCAGATCCCCTGCAGCGCTGCAGGGGACCTGGATCCTCCTGTCTGATAACCTCAGCTGCTGCCGGCACTTCCACCGGCTATCACTGAGCGCCGGCGAATGTGCGGACAGCAGCACAGGTTGCATATGTGCGTACCTTCTCACTGCCGGGATAGCCGCCCACTGCCGGGGAAGCAGAGCCGGTCGGAGAGATCAGAAGAAACACCGGGACCCCGGCGGCACTGTGCCGTCCCAAAGTCATCGGCAGATCCGGTAATTTCCTGGAGGAGGCGGGGCCTAGCGGGGTCACACAGCGGCATTGTGTGTGATCCCGTGGGAGCTGCAGTAAGCGCCTGCTGAGGCATCACAGTGAGTGAAGTGCCTTAGTTGCTTGAGTGTATATTAGGGTCTGGGTATCTAAGTGTCAGAGTGGGTATGTAAGTGTCAGAGTGGGTATGTAAGTGGGTATATTAGTGTCTGGGTGTGTAAGTGTCCCCCTATATGCCACTCTGCCCCATGTTATGCCTTTTAACCCCCTATATGCCACTATGTCCCATGTTATGCCTTTTAACCCCCTATATGCCAGAGTAGCATATAGGGGTATAAGGCATTTCTGGAGGCAGAGTGGCATATAGGGGATTAAAAGGCATAACATGGGGCAGAGTGGCATATAGGAGGGTAAAAGACATATCAGGGAGGCAAAGTGGCACATAGGGGTATAAGGCATTTCTGGGGGCAGAGTGGCAAATAAAAGGAAATACAAACAAATAAAAAGTTTACATGAATTAAACTTTTTTCCTATAGGGTCATCTTATAATCAGGCTTTTTCTTTAAAAAAAAATTCATATTCAGATTTTGGGGGGTCGTCTTATAATCAGGGTCGTTTTATAATCAAGCAAATACTGTAATCTTTTTGTGTGCCCACGACTTATAAGCACAACAGTGACCCCTTGTGGAAACGCAAGGAATTGTCGTTGGAATCTTTCTAAATTTGCTTTGCAACAAAGTAGTCGCTTTGATGTGCAAAGTTCTCTCCTTCAGGTCCTGATCGCCCCCATTTCCTTTATTAAGCTTCCTTCTAAGTTCAAAGAGAAGCCATAATTTGTTTACGACGTAAATGTCTCAACAACACAGGATTCCACAGACAAAACACCCACATAAAACAGGGGGGGGGGGAGTGATAATGTAACTAATTACTGGGATTCATGGGATTGCTCCTGTTCCATCTATTCTGTTGGATTTAATGCTAAATCTTGGACATAATTCTTTAATCGTGTAACAGTTTGCTTAATTTATTATATTGTTAGGGAATGCTTACACAAGAGCTAGCCTGGAGACCCCAAGACTGGCATGTCCCAGTTTCTCCAAGACCAAGTTGCTCAGGCACTGGGGGGTATCATTATTATTACTTTTATTTTAATCCCCACTCCCAAGACACAGACCAAGTTGCTCCGGTTTCCCCAGGCCACGTTGCTCAGACAATATTCTTACCTTATCTCCTCGAAGCCCGTCTGGACCTGGCCAACCAATTAACCCCTGAAAGTGCAAGCACATGTTGAAAATGCAGCGTGATGTTGCACATTTAAGAAGTACCTGAGCTAAATTCTCTCCTCTTACGGCACCTTAAGGAAGCTTGGAGTCAACTAAACCCATACCCCCTGAAAAATATAGGGATTCTGTGTACAGTGCCGAGAACACGGCTAGTGCTAACCTGAGGATATGGCTAGGTGAAATCTAGGGGTATAATGGTTCTCCATGACCAATTGTAAGAAATGTCTACCAAGAAAAGACTTACCATGGGCCCTTCCGGACCTCTCTCCCCACGTAGCCCGGATACTCCTGGTTCTCCCTGTAAGAATGATGCGGACAAACCGAAGATTAGGACAGACGGACTAAGCTTAAATTGTTTAATAAAACCAATTATTGCAGACTAGATCTGGTGGCCCGCTCTAGGTGGGAGGACGTGGAATATGTCCCCGTATAGAAGTACAATGTGACACATACAGGGTACAGACCGAGACCTAAACACCAGGACAGTAGTAGTGGGGTAGTTTGGGTTTGATTCGCACCATATCTCCTTTCTGACCAGGGGGTCCCTCTGGTCCCATCATTCCCTGTAAAACACAGAAGACGAGGCTGAATATAACGGGACTGAGCATTATCAGTACCTGGAACTGCGTTCGCCCCCCATTCTGACTACGGGTGGGAGCGGAGCGACGTTCTGATCACGTGACGATCGTCTATAATACTGGCATGTGCCACAGCTCTGTAGAAAGTGCGTTACCTGAGGTCCTCTGTGCCCTGGAGGTCCGCACAAGCCTTCTATTCCAGGTGGTCCCTGTGAGGGGGTGATACGAACCAAGGTTGGGTTAAAGAGAATGGGGTGTCAGCGCCACATTATATACGTTTCCTTAGGACTGTTTTCCATGTTTAAGACACCGAGGTTCCATAAAGATGGCAGTCATATACCTATTGTACAACGCTGCGGAATATGATGGCGCTATATAAAACATTAAATAATAATTGTCTCTAATGGTTGAGAATAGACAATATACATACCTGGGGCCCGCGGGGGCCAGAGGCTCCACGGGGACCGGGATCACCCTGATTTTGGAGAAGAAGGGAAGAGAAGTGAATACAATTCATAGCAACGCAGCTCTAGGATAACGTTATCCGGCCCCTTCATACTAGAATTATCTGTCTGGTTCTTATAAACACGACAGTTTAGAAGTTTGGGGTCACTCACCTGGGACCCGTTAACCCCTTGTGTGCCAGGTAACCCTGGAAGCCCTTGCTCTCCCTAAATTAAAAACAAAACAAGTCATGAAGATGTCCCGCTGACCGTATCCGTGATGTATAACCGGTGGATGGTGACTCACCTCAGGGCCGGGGGGTCCGCTCACTCCAGGAATTCCCATTTCCCCCTATTTCAGAAGATACAAACTGTTACTAACCGCTAGAAATCTGATACATTAATCTTGAACTCACTGTAATGTAATTTTTTTTTTTTTAACCAAAACCCTTATTTTCTTACATTCGTTCCCGGGGGTCCGTGGAGTCCAGGCAAACCTTTTGCACCCATCGGGCCCTAAGAAGAAGGATATTTTATATAAACAAAGAAAACAAAACCTGGTCAGAGAGAACACGAAAATCTGAAATGGGGATCAGATTTTACCTGTAAACCAACGGCTCCAGGGAGACCAGGCTCGCCCTTCGAACCCTAAAGGAGACATATAGAAATATTATTTCTTATGGTATGGAAAAGAATCTTAAAGGGACCCCAGAATTCCGGCCTCTAAGGATATCTTCAAATAGTAGGATGTGGCTTTAAGAGTAATATTTTTATAAATGTTCTATAATTACTCTTTATATTACAATAAACACGGTTATGTGACGTACAATATACGGATCCGGACGACGGGCCCTTAACTCATTTAAATGGGAAATTACCTTCGTTCCTTGGATACCTTTTTCCCCTCCTGGCCCTGGGGGCCCTTGGAATCCCTGCAACAGGTTTACAAGAAGAGAAATTCAGCACCTACTCTCACTACCCTCAGCAAGAAGAAATGACCTTAACATGACCTAACGAACCGAATGGGAGATCGGCCCCATGTGCCTTGGATGGGGCACTTTGGGAGTTATAGCATTAAATGTATGTTCATTTATGTTTTGTGGACACGGCCCGGGTACCTGCCCCGCTGGCCTGCAGGCACCCCTGCAATGGCCACCCCAGGACGCTCTGCAGCTAAGCACCGAAAGGTGGTTCTTTGGGTACGGTTGGGCAGATGGCCACACCCTTGGTCCTGCCCACTCCTGCCTCTAGCCACACCCCAAAACAGGTGTCAAGGTTTAGACACCTGCAATCTGGAGGAGTATAGTAGTGAAGTTGTGTGAGTTCCTCCGGATAATGGATTCTTTACAGTAAGGGCTGTAAAGCTCTGGGATGCACCGTCCGAGGGGGCCGGGCCGTGACTTGACTTCCACTCGATTCCTTTCATGGTGGATTGGAAACATTTTTGTCTAAGAACGGAAGTCATGAGCCCCGTCGTTAAAACCTTTTACAAGGAATATCATGTAAAGCTTCGACTACAAAACCTCTCTGAACGACACAGGCGAGATCTCTGTATTACATGAGCATTTATTAAATACAACAGATGGGACACCGCGCCTGACTCAGAGGTTAATGAGTTTGTTTTCCGTTAATGAAAGGTTCTCCTTTATCTCTTGGAAGTTACTCACTTCTTCCCCTTTTTCTCCCCCAGGTCCTCGGTCCCCTTGAAAGCCTTGAACCCCCTGTAACAAAAGAGGCACTTGTAGCTGAAGGGTGTGGAGCATACAGGGTTAATTACTATTATTCCTATATATATATATATATATATATATATATATATATATATATATATTGTGACATTCATGTAGGATTGGTGGTGGAAGGGAGGTATGTTTCTCCTAGATTCCTTTCCTATGTGAAGTAACACCTGAGTCTTCCACCTGCTAGGTGATTAATTTAGGTGAATGAGAGGGCGGATATAAAAGGGAAGCCAGGAGGGCAGGTAGCTCTCTGGCTGAGGACACAGAAAGCCTGTCTGTGGGAGAGACATTGGAGTAAAGCGAGTAAAGCGAGTAAAGTGAGTAAAGCGAGTAAAGGTTGCTGGACATATTATGTTAAGTTGGCAGAGAGAAGCTCTCCAGCTGGTAGCGAGGGACATCCCTTGTGTAGTAAGTGCCGGACAGGCAAGGTTTTTCTTTTGTTGCTATGTTGTTATATTTTTTGTTTTTGCAACCTTTCCAATAAACCTGACCCTGTGTCAGATTGCACGAATTTACTGCTGTTTGCCTGGTGTGAATGAAGACGGGCACTTGTCCCTTGACCTCAGCGAGGGGCGATCCCAGACCTATCTCACAATATATATTACTTGTTATTTTTGGTCACCCACCTTTGTTCCAGGTAACCCAATGGATCCCGGTTTCCCATCTAATCCAAGCGATCCATCTCTTCCAGGGATTCCTGGAATCCCATGTGGCCCTATTAGCCCTGGGGGTCCCTGCGAGGCAGATAATGAAAAATTTGCGCAAGCACTAGACCAGCAAGACATTATTTATACATTTGCTAATCAATGGTAGACATTTCTCACTAGTGTTGTTGAAGAGAACATGGGGGAAAGGATTTTCGGCGACACGATGCACTTAAAATTGCTGAGCCGTTTGCTACTTTTAAGACCGAGCAGGCGGTGACGCCAAATTAATGCGGATTCCAAATATTTTAAAAAAACCTCTTCACTTCCTGGCGCGCTGAACAATACACCACAGGCTCCAGATGTTTCCAGGAAGTGCTCTTAAGAGCAAGTGCGATGAGAAAATGTTTCCCCCGTCTTTCATTTGGTATTTTCAAATACAAAAAACTAAATGGACAGTTTATTAAAACACAACATACCTGGAGACCACGCTGCCCTTTCTCTCCTGGCCACCCCGGTGGTCCAATCAGACCCTACACAAGAGTGATAAAATGGCTTATAAATTTACAGAGAGCCCCTCGTGTGCATTTCAGTTGTGTGCAGGAGGGCAACTTTTTCTCTTTTTGAGGAAAAGCTAATTAAGGATAAAGGGCTCTTTATTATTCCCTGGTGCTAGATCCACTTTTATATTTGTCATGTAAGGCTTACCGGAGACCCTGGCCTCCCCGATATCCCTGGAAGACCCGTCAGACCGCGGCTTCTCTGGAAAAATTACAATTCGGCATTATGGTTCGTTAAAAATCCACTGCTAGACAGGATTAGACAACAGACACAACTGCCATTGGGGCATTTTATGTCCCAGAATGAATAGGCTAGTATTTGAGTTTGGGAGATGGAGAAATGGCCACCCAACAACAGGGAGGTGTGTAGCTCACGAAGATCAGGGGGGTGTTTTGAGACAGCTCAGAAAGGAAAGGGATAAACGTTGGGGCAGCTCAGAGAGAGAAGGGCTGGGAGGTGGGGCAGAACCCAGAGAGAGAAGGGCAGAGAGGAGGGAAAGCACAAAGAAATCAACTACAAACATTAAAATGAATTATTAGCCCATTTATATCCCATTATTTGCATAGATGAGAAGCCATGTGGGATAAGGTAGGAGAGACACTCACGGGCCAGCCGGCGTAAAGCAGCTGATAGAAAGACGTTTGCTAAAAGGGAGGAAAAATAGAGAAATTCAGTCAGCAGCACGTTCACCGATTTTCACAGATAAATATAATTAACGTCACTGTGATTTTTATTTCGGGATCGGGTTCAGATGAAGAATCCAAAGTCCGGGGTGAGGCAGCTCGGGAAATGCCTGCTGCTCTCTGACTTACGTAGAACGCGGCCCAGTCCTCCGCTGAGTTGCCCCAGATCATTATAGTCGGCAGCCCCGGGGGTCCACGAGGCCCAGGATTTCCTGGCATTCCCGTCCGCCCCATCACACCTGCGTCTCCCTAAATAAAAATAAAAACTGCTTCAGGCTCATCCCCTCGTATCATCCCTTTCATCGCCTGAAGGAGACTCCATGATTAGAAATTGGGAGGGCATTCAAAGTGAGGAGAGAGGGCAAAAGCAAGTATGTAAGTAATATAGAGAAAGAACAGGATGGGCAGAGAGGGGGGCAGTTCACGGAGAGGAGGGCTGGGAAGTGATAGAAAGAAATGGATGTTGGGGGAGCACCTTGTCTCCTTTTGGTCCACGGAATCCAGGCCGACCAGGACAGCCCTGCAATACATACAGGACAGGCATCATTACCCCAGATAAACCCACCCAACCCACAGGTGCCCCCAAAACATCTAACCCTCCTTATTCCACAGCATCAGGTGATACAGAAACAAATCAGCACCCGTTGTGGAATATACTGCCCAGGGTACTGGTGTAGGGGAGATACCAACATAAAACCACAGAGAGATCCTGCCCCCTGAAACACCGATAAATCTTACCCTTCTACCCCAGGCTAGGGAGCCATGCCTAAAGTAAAAGTCCTGTTGACAGTAAAGTGTTCTTTTGCATTCGAAACAAGTGCAAACAGAGAGCATTTCTGGGTAATATCTTTAATTATTGGGTGAAAATATAGTTTGTAAGATGTTTTCAGGTGTATCAGGTTCCCTTTGTAAACAGAGAGTCTGTAGATTTGTTTTCTGACCACTAGATGTCAGTGTTTCCCTCTGTCTGATCCCAATCCAGCCTCATGGCTCTACAACTCCCAGTGTGCTCATCCAGCAGAAGTGGTAGAGGGTAATACAGTGAGGGTATTAAACATGCATGGGATAGACATACGGCTCCTGAATCTAAGACGAGACCAACGACTGATTAACGTTTGAGTCTTTACAGAGAGAAACGGGCGACTAGACAGGGGCCGATCTGCCGGCAGGGTCTGTGTTTCTATTGGACCATTGAAGAAAAAAATACTTTTCAAAGATGCCCCGTATTATGCAACATTTACATTACTTTACCAGTATAAGGGTAAACTGATACTTACAGGAGGGCCCCGGGGCCCTGGGAAGCCACGAACAGGCTTCTTAGGTTTCTGAGTTGTGGGGTATTTTTTAATCTGTAGACCCTCAGTGGTCCCTGACCCCCCCAGCGTGGATGTGATGCTGTATGAGGGATGCTGTGTGGTAAAGCCGGTCTTGTTCTCCCGCGCCGTGGATATCGTTGGATCGGTTGTTGGGTAAGGACTGGGCACATCGGTATCTGGCACAGCCAGAGGGGTAGCTTTGGTGTAAATGGGGTCTTTGGTCAGGTCTATGATGATGGCCGTGGACTTGTCGGTGGGAATGCCTTCTGGAGAGACAGGACTTTTCTCCTGCTTGTCCACAGTGACGTTTTCCTCCAGGGGGTCCGGTTTCTCGAGACGTTCTTCTTTCTTCGAGGTCTTGCTGACCGAATGGTCGCCGGTAACCGGGTCCCGTCGGAGGGTCGGGATAAGATCTTCCTCTTTCAGCTCCAACAGATCCAACTCGCTGATGTATCTGTGAGAATCTGGCTTGGCCGCTTTCTGGGTACGCCCTGTGCCATCTTCTGCCCCTTTCCACGACGTGTTAGATGGGAAGCTCTACGGCCAAGAGGAGAAAGATCAAATCAGTGCAAAAGAACCCAAAGAAAGCGGAACAAATAATTTCCAGACAAATTATTTCTTTCCAAATAAAGACCCCCCAAAAAAGATTATCCCCAAAAAATGTAAATGGATATTCCAGGATCTCGCAACACGAGCTAAGGTGGACCAATCAGCAACCCCGTTATCACCATCTTGTCCACGAGCAGGTTGGACACAAAGTATCTGCAACTTATACATTAATCTCCATCGACGAATTCCAGATTAATGTAAACAAACTCCATTCTTTTATAACGTATCACGTTTTTACCAAAATCAATTAATAATAATGAAATTACATTTTTTAAATTAAATAATAAAAAAATGCATTTCTTGGGAACATAATAAACTAAAGAAATTAAAGTCCCGCCCACTTGCAAAAATATTAAACTGCCCCAAAAATATTCATAAACAAAGAGGTTTCTGTTTGTAAATATGCAAGAAACCCTATTTATGAATGCGTGGAATCGCCTACCAGCTGATGTGGTCGGTTTTCATCAGAAGGGATTCCTCTGCATTTGATGCTTTTGTGATTAATGTACCCCCCCCATTTTTAAATTGAATATATTTTTAAATAAGAGAACCCAGGACCACGGGAACCTTTTAAATAGAGGGGATCCAGAAAGACCCCCAACTGCCCCAAACTCTCTACTGCCCCCTGGCTAACTCAGTCACATGTATATTACCTTAAAACCTAAGATTCTTTGAATAACGAAAGTTTATCCAATATACGGGATATTGTGGTCTGGCTCAACACCGAGGCGCGTATTTAAAGCTTTGCAAATGAAATCATTTAGCCATCTGTGTAATTATGAATCTTATGACATCATCTTGACGAATAATCTATAGAATGTCTGACTTTGGAGATATTCGAATAAATGTACCCCCCCCCGGAGAATCGCTGTCAGGTAAATCGTCAAAAAAAATCAACTTGAACTTCTAATTGCTGTAATTTTGGGGCACAAATCCCTAAATGGCGGTAATAAATGTAATTGTCAGTAATGGGGCCGCTGTCTTCCGTTACCTGCGCGCCGGGGAATGTTTCACTGTCCGAGGCTGACAATGACGCAGCGCAGAGGAGGACGACGAGAACGGGATTCATCCTGACCGGGGTCACCATTCCTCAGACTAGACCCGCAGGCCCTCGCCCCGCGACACTCGCCCCACGACACTCGCCCCACGACACTCGCCCCACGACACACGCTTCCCCCGAGAGCCAGGTGTGGCCAAACCCCCGCATTTACGTCTTCAGAGGAATCACATTTTATGCCCCTCTCTCTCTTTTTCCTTCTGGGGGGTGGGCTCATTTAATGACATCTTTTTGGATACCCGAAGGTCCGCTGTCCGCGCATGCATAACACGACACAGAGCGATTTCCTCTGGGACCCGAGGATGAGGGGTTAATAAACATCACAGACCTTCGTAGCCTCCGGCTCTTTAATCTTCCTTCTTTTGACATTTTACTATCTTTCATCACAGCTTAACTTCAAAGAAACCCCTACTATTTAACCCAAACTCACGTGCCCCCCCAGCTCCCCCCTCTGACAAATGGAATTGATCCACTTAATCTTGAGATCTTTCATCTAAAGCCATAAACCCTTTCTGTATGATATTTCTCCTCATTCTACGATATGGCTACTGAGTGTCAGCTCTGCGGTTCCTTGCATTTTTATTTGCTGGCTCGAACAGCCTGCGGTTCCCTGTCTCTACTCCACAAACCTTACCTTTGGGGCATCAGCAGGTATCCCAGGAATGCCTGAACTCTCCCACTACGTCGGTCCAACCACCCCTGCTGGAAGGTTATTCCACGCATTCAGAACTGAGAACATAGGGGTAAATAAAATACACGGGGGCAATTAGCCCCAGACGTGTGGGGTATATATTCCTGCAGATACAGTAACGAATTAGTCTGTACAGGAATGACATTTCCCGAGTCGTGCCGCTCTCGGGGGCCGGTTTCGGGGATGTGTATAAGTTGAAGCCCCGGCGTCATGGCTGTAATTGCCCCGCTGGGAACTTTGCCCGTTTCCTCTGCAGGTAAATAATCCCCTCCCTGGACTTGGATGTCAGGACAATGACCCGACCTCACAATTACCCGTCACAAAGCACATCAATGGGCGCCGTCTCTTTGAAGTTGGACGTACGTTCCATTTATGTATATGGCGCTGGCAGGTTCCGTGGCGAAGTAACAATGGGGGACGTGAAGGAATGTAACAAAAACCATTTACAAGTAACAATAACACACGCCGGCGGAGAACAGGGGAGGGCTGACACCTTTTGGCTCGGGTTGGGGGGACGACAGGCAAAGCCAAGGGACCCCATTGGCCCCTTGTGCAGCCTCCTCGATAACATACACACCCTGACACTACCACACATACATACACAATCATGCTACAAACATACATACACACACACACACACTCTAACATTTACTCATGTTAACACACACACTCATACTAATACAAACATACACACACACAAACACACACATAACATTTATAATAATACACACTCATGCAACAAACACACATACACACACCTAAACACACATTTACACACTCATGCTTATACATATATACATACATACACTCACATATTCTAACATGCATGCTCACTCATGTCACACACACACACATGCACAGTCATGCTCACGCTCCCACTAAAACACACACACACTCATGTAAACACATGCCCATTCACTGTAACATACATGCATGCCTACATACTCACTCCATCTCTCCCTCCCTCCATTACCCCTTCTCTCACTCACTCATCCTCTCACTTTCTCCCTCACCTTCCCGGAGGCTTCTCTCTCGCACAGGGTGTGTAAGCAGCCTCACTTTCACCGCAGGGGTCACATGACACCGCTGTGTTCCCGCTTGGACGGGACCCTTTATGAGCGTTTTTGGAGCAGCCCAGGGGGGCACTTGGCCTCCTACCCCCATGCCAGCCCACCCTTGCAACAAAATCACTGGCCCCTCCAACCTTTTCCAGTACAAGAATTCCCAAACAATCCCCAAAAATTGTGATTTACCCCAAACAGTTACTACGACCTTCCCAACCAACAGGGGGACGGCTGATTACATGAACGGATGTAATACATCTCTGACATCATCAAGCATGTGATGTCATTCTTTACTTGAATTTTTTTTTTACAAAAAATGTCCCATATAATCCAGAAACACTATAGGTGGCTCGGTAAATGTTATTTTTAACTGTTACTAAAACGTGCAGCTTGTTAAAAAGTTACCTCTCGTTATCCAAACACCAGATGGGACCCCGGGCACCACTTTTTATTACAGGCTTCCCAGAAAACAAACTGGACTTTCCTAACTTAACCCTTTAAGTGTATTTGGGTGAAGAGTGGGACCTGGTTAAGTATTTGCTTAACATGTTCTGTTATTATCTGAAGAAGAGACCTCTGAGGTTTCTAAAGCTTATGTGGGGGGAAAAAAAACCCCAATCTCTTGAAGAATCTGAAGACCGTCAAAGATCTTCTGCTGTTCTTAGACGGGGAAAGATGCGTCAGAAGATTAGGTTTTAAGAGGTTCGATGATCAGACAGACACCGAGATGGTTGATAAACTACAAAAAGAGACAGTCAAACCAATTAAAGAAAGAATCTTCGTCAAAGAATGTTCCATGGTCAATTTTTGTCTAATGTGGTCATGTCTGGCATGTTTTGCCACAGGTATGTGTGTGTGGGGGGGGTTATTGGCACATCTGTTACCCCGGGGGGTTCCATCAGCAGGGGTAGGTAGGAATACTCAGCTCATCTGATATGAGTAAAAATACCCTCCCTGCACCCCCCCCCCCCCCCGTGGGACACATTAGAAGACTGCTGGAGCTGGTTGGGCAGGCAGGGGTTACAATAATTCCCGCGGGGCAAATCTCACGCAGAGATAATGGGGCCAATTACAGCGTTTCATGTTCATCAGATGCCTCCCGGGGCAGAGATCTGAAGGCTGCTGCTCTCCTGGCATCTATCGGAGTGATTTACTATTTTAATCACGTAGCAGTCCGCGGCAACTCAAAAATAACAACAGGTACGCGGCGCCGACGCCACCCACCCAGAAGTACAGCGCTGCGGAATGTGATGGCGCTATATATAAAAAAGTAATAATAATAAGAAGAAAAACACTTTTAACTTAGTGATTTTGTACCTTTAAATGTATAATATTCAGGTTATTGTCAAATTTAATTTAATTGATAATTGATTGAGGAACTCAAAGTGCCACAGATTATAAACACAGCAGAACACATTCTCCCTCTAATATTATTATTATTATTATTATTATTAGATGATTCATATGTTATCCCCAAACTTTGCTTCGTTTCTCGTCAGGGTTCCTTAAAGCATTAAACATTAAAAATAAATTTTCATAAATATCGCTCTGTTTTCTCTTTTACCCCAGTTTATGTTTTCGCTCTGTTATCTGACCCCCAATCTTCTAGACAAACACCCCGGCTCCTTATACTGCCTGTGGGGAACAATAGAATGGCTCAGTCTTAACCACCCAGTTTGACTCTCTGACTAATGAAAGTCTATGGAAGGACGGACTTCATTAGCATTGCCATAAAGCTGTATACAGCTCTGGGGGGTGTATTACTGAGATCCATTCTTCGGAGGCCCCGGGAATCTCCCTGTAAGTCACTCAGTGTCACATCTGGCCTTCATTGGAAGATTACTTCCAGCTCTCCCTATAGGATGGACCCGGTATGCACATGTATGATCGCACACGTATGATCACAGCTGCGACAGTTCTGTATGTCATAGGTTATCGAGCCTTTCTGAATATAAACATAAGACAGACCTATAGAAACAGACCGATCGTGATGTCCGCCTACAGCAGAGGAGGGCAGAAGTGATTGAGGGGGTAACAAGCCTCCCGTAGTCAGGGGCATCCATCTTGGGGCAAATCTTGGAGCCCACAAGCAGGAGGTGTCCATCTGAGGTGTCCCCACAACCCGCTTTAGCCGCTCGCGCGTGTAACAGCCAACAGGTGCAGAGGGATCTGGGAGGTAAAGAATTTGGGATGAATGAGAGCGTCTCAGGTCACGGAGGGGCAATCATTCTCCTGCTGAAAAGTAACATTCCCAGGGGGTAGACATATTTGCCGATCCAAACGTGGGAAAGAGAGACGTCGATTCTTCGCAAAGCAAAGTCTTCAAGATTTAAGAGGCAGAACGTTTATAGGCGAAAAGGAATTCGGGGAATACACCTAACATTGTCTCTCCTGAGTCCCGCGCCAGTTACAATCATTTCCAGCAATTTCTTTTTTCACTATTAATAATTTCTGCCTATCGGAAATAGTATTTATTATACAACAGAGGTCATTAATAATCCTCCATACCGCTGAGTCTTGCACCAGTTAAGACCAAAAGAGATACAAAGAGATGTCAGGTAAATGGGGACAACGTGTTCTAAGCTCCAGAGAGGTTAGGGTTTTTGTACTGTAATTTTGTTTAAATGATAGCATGAAAACTTTCCAATGGCTCTTTATCACTCCCATCACTCCTGTGTTCTAATGGCCATTTATCACTCCCATCACTCCTGTGTTCCAATGGCCCTTTATCACTCCCATCACTCCTGTGTTCCGATGGCCCTTTATCACTCCCATCACTCCTGTGTTCCAATGGCCCATTATCACTCCCATCACTCCTGTGTTCCGATGGCCCTTTATCACTCCCATCGTGTTCCAATGGCACGCTGTGTTTCCATGAAAGCAGCTCAGTGACCCCAAACTTTTGAACGGTTGTGTGTGTTGATATAAAGTAAATGTTTTTATCATCGTTCTGTGATGGTTTCTGTATTTTATCCTTAAAATTACCCCAGCTCAGGTCTCCTGCTCGAGGTGCAAACACAAACCAGCTCCCCCGGCACATGGGATGCATTTGATGCGGCGTGGGGGGGGGGCGTTTCTGGCCATGCGGTTTGAGTTATGAGATTACAAGTGATAACGTGTTTATGGTTTTATCGATTTGCTGCCCTGCTTATTTTGGGCAAAAGTCAAAAAGGTATATTTACGAACACCCCACGACTTTTCGCGAACTCTCGCACGACGACACGAAAACTCAGAACATCCGCTTTCTGACAGGTGCTTTACTGCACACGGTAAAGTAAGATTACGGTGAGATTTATCTTCTAAAATAATGACTACATCAGCATACTTTGAAAAATGGGACAGATGGTATTAACCTACAGTACAGCACTGTGTATCGATGACATGTGACCCTAGAGTAGAGCACCATGTGTCATCCAGATGTACTCAGTCCTACTGCAGCCACCAATATATTCCCTTCCAACACATCTGGACTCATCCACGTGGCTCCATCAAAATCCAGAATCAGAAGCACAAGGAACCCGCCCCAAAGAAAAATCCAGCCTGACCCCGTTGGTCTGGGTCCGTACCTTGGACTGTGGGTGCAGGCGCGTGCCCCGCTCACTCCGGGACAGGTTCAGGTACTGCTCCGCCGGGAAGCCGCTCAGGCAGGTTTGATTGTAGTCCTTACAGAAGCGGCCGGCGGCTCCCGAATCTCCCATCACAAAGAGCAGCTGCTGCAAGGAGCCCTGCAGAGAAAAGAGACTTCATCACTGACAAGACCCCCTTTCACCTCCTTTCTATAACGCCAACTGCTCAATAAAAGTCCTCGTTACACTGATATTCTGGAATCCACAGAAAACGTGCGCTTTGTTAATCTAGAACGCCCCTTCTTCTTCTTGGCCACTTCGACCCAGGCAGATGGAGAAGAACTGCCCCCCCTCACAGCATCTTTAACAAACGTGGATAACGTAATCAGGAACAGAACCGGAGCAAAAGAGACGAACATGGACTCCAGAAAGGGTTCTGGAGGAGACCTCACATCATTACCTTAAATGGGACGTCGTAAGGTTCGATGAGACCTCCGAGCATCACGATCCCATCGGTGCTGACGCCCAGGCCAAAATAGTTTGACCAAGGAAGAGTTTCTACCAGTTTGCAGTCCACGTGGAGTGAGACCCCCTTGGCAGAGATCGCTAGTCCCACGCGGTGCCATTTACCGTCTGTGAGGAAGGGAACCGGAAACCTAAGCAGACAGCAAAAAAAAGTAATGAATTGTGTGTTACAAAGAGTTAAACGCAACCTTTATTACAGTAAACGGCTATTTTAAATATCTGAGATATCTCCAAAAATATATATGTTCCCCGGGCTCCCACCTCAGTCGGACAGTGGTAGTTTGGGGCTCGTGTCGAGGTATTACTCAGATATTACTCACTCATAGTGTCCTCGACGGCTGGAGATGAAGATGAGGGCATTCGGGTTAATCCGGATCTGGAAGGACACTTCTCCGTGAAGGTTTAAAATCGTGAAAACACCAGTCTCCTCAGACATAGGCGAGCGGAACGTGGTCAGAACGGACAACTCGTCGGCAAAACTGCGGCAAGACAAGAAGGAACGACAGGTCCAGCAATGTACCTTCTACAGTGGAACCCTCTCCAGAAAAAAATAAAGATTAACCAACATTGCTTTAAAAATGGGTTATTTGAGGTGCGCGAACATTCGGTATCACGATTATCCAACCGGAGGGTTCTTAATGAAACATTCCAAATGGAAATATTAAATTTTACGAGCCATGGCGAGCCCGACTCATGGGATTTGCCAAACCCTGTCTTATGTATGGCTCTCTTTCTAATGCCCATCACAGACCAAGGTCCAAAAATGTTTTCCCCGCGCTACATTCACTTAAAAACCACCAAAATACAATGTTACGACTCTGAGAATGTTTCAACCTAAAAGTTGCAAAAATGCATTATAAAGATCTTGGTTTGACCTCAAGAGGTCTATACTGATAGACCAATGAGCCAAAGTTTGGCCCTAGTCCTTTTAGTCTGGACGAGGACTGCTTATGAACGGTAGACCTAGAGCACCTGGCTAATGTGCAGAACGGTGACTAACTTACCTATCCCCAAACGCCGTCCTGCTGGGAACGCTCAGCGTAGAGTACTGGCCCAATTCAAGGGATGGGCAAGAGTGTTCCGAAGCGAGAGAGACGTTGACCAGATCAGCAGAGTGGAGGACGAGAGACTTCAGAACATTTACCTCTTCTGCAAAAAAAACGGGGAACTTAAATGAGAAACAGCATCAAGAAACATGGATGTCACGGCCGACAGATCATAAAAAACAGGACATCGCAGACACCTTCCGCCTCCTCGGTGTGAAATATGAGGACAGCCACAGAGTTCAGGTTGGTCGTGTGTGACCTGCTCACCAACAATCAAGCTTCTCCCGACCTTTAACCTCTGCCACTATACCACACCTGCTGTGGAACGGGCAAACAATTAACTATTCTCAATTCCTCTTAGAGAACTTCCTGTGCCACTTGGTTCTAAATTGGAACCCTGAGATATCCCGCTAGATACATGTAACTGCTGAGAGTATTGGCCCTTTGTGGGCTGAGAACTTTTCTTTTCAGCCCCATCTATCCCAATAACCTGCCCTCTCACCCCGAGACCATGGTAATGACCCTCATAGTTTCCATATACGACAATCTTCGACTAAACCTTTCGGCTTTTAAGGAGCTGACCCTTCCAGGTGCTTACTGGTCAAGAGGCCCTCTTCGTGGCCCCACTGCTGGGGCCGTAAATGTTATTTGTGGGAATATCATGCGTGTTGCAGTTTCTGCCACTAAAAAAAACTTCCATGGCCCTGCGGGGATTCACCTGAGATTCAGGGTCATACACGGATGTAATTAGAGAAGGAGGTATTTAACGTAGAAGGAAGCCGTCACATATCTTAAGTTCCTCCCCAGGGAAATTCATCTGTATCTACTACTCCACATCAAGTGTCATTGTGAGGATTAGGAACTCTCACCCCAAAGCCACCGCATTACGTGATGTCAATTTATCCCTGTGTCCTACAGTGAACTCTCTAAAAATGTACACAACCGATACATATATCCCTATTATCGTCTTATATCAGGCCGGAGGCAAGGGTTCCCAGCAAGCATGCCGATCGTAGTAGTCAATCAAAGCCTGACGTCTCAGCACAGCTGGCTTATCCAGACACAATATATATATATCTACCTATATTACACGATTTACGGCGTCTCCCATCTCCCATGATGCTGTATCTGACCACAAGGTGGCATTCCACTTCCAAGAAGACAAAGCCCCCCTCGCATATTTGAAGAAAGGACCTTTTTTGAAAGCTTATGTCTTACTCCTATATTCTTTGGTCTATCTTGGAGCAATAAAGCAATACAGTAATGTATATATATATATATATATATATATATAATTATTATATACTGTATATATATTCATAGTTATAGCGGGGACTGTACAGAATTTGATTCAAGTATATCTTCTCTTTTATGGTATTAATTTATTATATGTTTTATGTTATTTTACTTATTTATATAGTGTTTAACAGCTTATACAACACAAACTTAAATTGATACACAACTGTATCAATTCTTACTCCACTTTCCTCTCCTCCCTCCAGAAGACCGGCATGGAGGTGGAAGGTTCAATGTCAATCTTAGCTAAATCATATCACAGAGGATAGCGAGGGTTAACCCAAGGAAAATTCAACCAAAAAGAGGTCTTATTTGTCCATAAATACAAGTCTTTTATATCATTGTCTTTGTCTTTTGTACACAAATGGTTTCTGCACGGTTGGTCCATATTCTGATGTTGACTTTGGAAGGTCTTCTGCTCCTGACCTTGGAATTCCAAGCATCTGGGCTACATCACAGCTGACAGAGGTTATACGTCTATAACCCTAACTGTCAGAGGGTTAAAACTTATGCCAGTGAGCTCCTCGTTAAGGTCTCCAGGGAGAGTGCAATTCTAGGGTTTTGATGTTAATGTTAAAGACCACCCTTCCTCTCTCTGGATTTTTTTTTACAAGAAGCAGAATTAGTAAGAAGTAATGAGGTGGGAGGCACTGTCTCTTGGTGACTTTATGTCCTAATTAAGGTCTCTTAACCAGCTGATGGATGGGGTCAATGGAGTAGGAAGGAAGGCCAAGATCATCATAGGTTGGGTTGAGTATTATTAAGCCTCTAGAACTTCAGAACATGAATTTGAAGTTCCATTCTTCTGTTACAAAGTGTATTTGGCAGCCATTGTCAAAGCTTATTTAGTATATGAGGGGGAAATATTTCAAAGCAGTCCACCAGTATGGCGGACCAGTGTTTTCCAGCGCCCAGTCAAGTTCAAGAGGGGTTTTCCTATATCATGTAAAGACTCAAACCTTAATCAATCGTTTGTCCTGTCTTAGATCCAGGTGCCATATGCTTATCCCATGGGGTTTATTTCCTAAACTGTGAATTGTGGTAGGATAAAACAAAATGTAACTCATGCATGAATCATACCAGGGCCAGCTCTTCATAAAGTTTATAACTCGCTATTTAGTAAATAAAAACGAATTCCCTTAAGAATTTCCCAACTTTTTCCCAGAGCTGCAAAAAGTGGTTAAAAAAACCATATAAAAATAATTGCTTTCCCTTTTTAACAGCCCAGCTTCCAAGGATCAAAATGATGATTGACTGCTCTGATTTAGTAACGTTCTAGGTTAGTCGAGGTCTCCCGGTTTTACAAGGTGCGCAGGACAAGTGAATTAACCAGGCAGTGCATTAAGACTCAGCCAGTCCATTAAAGCCGTCCTATAAAATAGGCTTAACCACTGATAAAAAGCTGTCATTCTGCTCTTGGCTGAGAGTTTGCGGCTCCCTGGCCCTCGGCCCACACAGCGTCGAACTTCTTAAACTTTCCCCCAAAGAAGTGAATATTTAATGTATTCTATTCGAAGCATAAGAACGCGCTAGGGGGTTAATAAGGGGAACTCGTGAAAACCCAGAACTCTAGAACGGAATCTGGGCAGAAATGAATTCCAAGCTGTATCCTTTTAAACTGGTTGGTTACAGTTGGTTACAGTTTATAGGCTTGTTGGAAACATGATACACGTGATTATCAGACTCAGCGAGAAGCAGGCTCTTCCGCGGCGGATTAACGGGATATTGTAACCGGCGGATGATATGTGCCGGAGAGAGAAGAAACATTATGAAATGAAGAAGAGGAATTCTAAAAGGTTGTGTGCCTTTCACTAGCTGGTGCCAAGAAGAGATACTGTTGCAACATTGTATGTCCATGACATGCCTTATTGTGGCACCTAACGTAAAGTCTGCAGCAGCTCCTGTGAAGGCAGTCTGGACAGTCGCCTTGGCGGTTATGACACCATCTTGTTCGATGCCAAGTCTGTTGGGACTCTACTGAACCAGATGAGAAGATGGAACTCCATGATGGTTACAACCAAGACCTTCCAGCAAGCCTTAGCGAACCAGTTATGAAAGCCCAAAGCCAACTGCCATAGGACATTGTGCAGTTTGACATCTACTGCCAGAGAACATTATACTGGTTGACATCAACTGTCCGAAACCCACCATTATAGAACACTGTCAAAAACATTAGACAGTATGATCTCCACTGTCCCAATACCCTGCACAATACTGAGTCCCACGGCTAGCATGACCGTGTATCCAACAATGAAACCTATTAGTGCCTCAAACCCCACAGGAAAATAACATTTACAGCAGCTATGTAGACACATGCTTTACATTCCTGCGATATCCCTCTGGTCAAATGGTGCTTTCTAAAGCTCCCTAAGAGATTATAAATCTTGGAGATATCTTGGAATTTTATCCCCTGTATCATCTCACAGCCCTGAATCATCGTTACCCTTCCAGGCGCGCGGCTCCACCCGTGGGGCGGCGCGGCTCACACCGTTAGCCTTTGTTCTATGCGCTGATTTAAATCAGGTGTAATTTACCTTTAGGGAACGCGTCCACTTTTTGTGGCACGTTCCTAAAGCCTAGACTGATTCTCACATTCATTTTAGGAGAGACACCAAGAGACATCTTCAGGTCCTCTTGTAACACGCTAAACAATTTTCCAATGAATCCCATTAAGGAGGTTCTTCTATAAAGGATAGTAAAGTGTGAGAAATCAATAAAGATCAAAGAACGGCCATTGTTTGATTTCCATCTAGCGGCCCAATGAGCCAATATGGTACAGGTCCTGTGCAAATTCCGACAGAGGGCAGACCCTCTGCCCCCTGCAATAAGAAGCCCCTTCGTGTCCTCCAGTACTGTACGTTCTCACCACAACCCCATTGCCAGCTGAGTAGGGCATCCAGTTTTGGGACGCAACATCCATAAATATATAAGGAAGCATTCACAAGCTCCTGAAACTCCGTTGGAATGCAGAACCATTTAGAATGACGAGTGTTCTAAGGTAGATCATTGACTTAGTGGGCTAGCCTGTGGCGTCAGGACCTCAGAACCTGAATTACAGGGTTACTTTGCATTTACCTTCTCCAAGAGGTGCAATTGAAATACCTTAAATCAATTTAGCTTTGGTGTCCACTCTGAAGATTTAAGGGGGGAAAAATTGTTTCAACTTCTCTGATTTCTAAAAACCTTCCCTTAAAGGTTTCTTCTTCAGATCCCCCCCCCCCCCAATTACAGTGAATATGCTGTCCGAGACCTCTTATGTGACCCAATGACGCTTACTCCCTACAACTTCTCTTGGACCAATGTGGCTCTAACCATTTCCTTAATAAAATCTTTTCCCTGATCCTTATATCCCACTTAAGGATTTAAGTTCCGCTCCTATATTTTTCTTGCTTATACAATGTATCCGGATCCAACGCAGCGTGTTTGCAAACCATCTCCTCCAAGCCTCCGATCACATCTAAGATTTAATTTATGAAGCTGGTGTCCCCCGAGCACCCCAGGATTTAAAAACCATTACTGAATTTCGGGATGCTCATGCCTCATTGAGGTCAAGGTACTCGAACACTTTTCATGCCCCATTGCCTAACCTTAGGGGCAGATCAATGTGTCTGTTTAGGGTATTAGAGCTCCTGGACCCATTTGGTTAAATACTTTACACATCAAAGATTCGGAAACCCCTGGTGACTTCAGCCAAGAAACCGGTGGACCTGACAACCTACCATTCACACAAGCAAAGAATCCAGAGATGAGGTTAACCTCTTCTGCCCTCCTGATGGAGCAAATTCAATTACTGCCCCCTATGTCAAAGAGTACAAAAAAGAAGAGATAACCAACTCAAATCCCCATCATCCACATAAAGCTCCTGGCTGGTATGTCATTAATATGGAAAATAGATACGGCCATAATAGATGAGGTGACTCTTTTGATTGGGCCAGCGCAGAAGAATATATGACATTATGTAAGCTTTCAGGACCTCTGCTGTCTCTTCTTCACATGGAAGAGTTATCCAGTTATTGAGGTCACTATAGCTCCCAGTGTCTTTATATGAAGAAGATAAAGAGCATATCTGCTAAGGAGTCAGCTCTTCTCCAAGGATGAATTTAGAAGGTTCTGAAGGAAATGTAGGATTTTTTTTTTTTAACAATGGAAAGGAAAAATATTTTTTAAGTACCTGAAAAAAAGAATCCTTAATTTTAAAATCTGGGATTACTTATATGATAATTGAATGAACAATTCTGTTACATATAGAAATTCTCAGTTTAAAATATGTTATTTTTTGCTGGAATAAAATTAAAAATAGTATTTTCAGGTAGGAAAGTTTCTTTAGTGAAACATTTTTGGCAAAGGATTAAAAAAGCTATCAGCGTGGTAATAATATCTCAGGATCAGAAAAATATCGGCATCTGGTCTCCTAATTACTGTAGCGACTCGTAAACTATTTCTCCCCTAACAATTCCCGTTACTTTGTTTCTTTTCTTTCCTACGGCTTTTATCTTTTTATTAAAAAAAAAATTGTTTAAACACGGGAAACAACAGACGTAAAAATTAATGGCCACAATATGGACAGAGCGAAAGAAAACGATATTAATGACTGCTTTTATCCTTTTTTTACCTTATTTTTTTTGTCTTTTGGATAGCGATCAGAGACTTTTAATTGCGAGTTTACAAAAAATAAACAATAAAATAAACGCGTAGACATGTTTCTTGTATGTACGCGATACAAAGAATTGTATGTTTCTCATAATATGCATGTGAAACGGGGGCGTCTTATTTCCTGAGTTGTATAGCACCATCATATTCTGTAGTGCTGTACAAAGGTCATAATAAGCAGTGCCTTGTTCAAAGGAGCTTACAATCTAGAAGGCTTCAAGGGTCTAATGCCCTCTATTTCAATGATATGATCAGGTTTGCAGGGTATTAGGGGACTGATGGTACCCCACTTACTGGGTCTCTGGGAAGGTACTTTCTTCTCCGGGTGTACGGGCAGATGGTATATCCCAGACTGACGCAATCAGCTCCCCCCCCACTCCAGTGTTTCAAACCTCCCAACACTGGAAATAGTCAAAAAATGATACTTTTGTGTTTGGGTGTGGTTAGAGGTGTGGCTGGGGGCGGGGCTTTCCATAGACTTTTTTTTGTGCCTTTGTGTCCTATTTCTAAATATTTGTTGCAAAAAAACTGTTCTGCATTTAAATTTAATCTAGTATGTAAATTAATGATATTTGACATCCCAGCTGGGTTCTTGGGCCGCACGCATGCGCGTCTGGATGCTGGAAACCTAAATCTTTGGAAATGTGAGCCAAATATTTTTTTATTTTATTTAATATCTCTGTCAATAAGTTTTATTCCCCAGAAGGACGATGGCTCCCCCCGGCCTTAAAAATATGCAGCGGGGCACATTTTTCACACGGTCTTTGTGGAAGCCGATATAAATACCCGTCTTAGATGTGAAATACAAACGGATCCGTGAAATGTTCTAGCGATTAACATTTTAAAGATCTCACAATAAAAAAAGGCTGCAGATGGCATTTAATGGGTTATCATCGGAGTTATTACTGTATACAGTGCTGGGGGGTTATTACTGTATACAGCGCTGGGGGGTTATTACTGTATACAGCGCTGGGGTTATATTACGGTATACAGCACTGGGGGGTTATATTACTGCATCCAGCGCTGGGGGCTTATATTACTGTATATAACGCTGGGGGGGTTATATTACTGTATACAGCGCTGGGGGGTTATATTACTGTATACAGTGCTGGGGGTTATATTACTGTATACAGTGCTGGGAGTTATATTACTGTATACAGCACTGGGGGTATTTTACTGTATCCAGCGTTGAGGGTTATTACTGTATACAGCGCGGGGGGTTATATCACTGTATACAGCGCTGGGGGTTTTATTACTGTATACAGTGCTGGGGGTTATATTACTGTATACAGCGCTGGGGGTTATATTATTGTATACAGCGCTGGGGGGTTATATTACTGTATACAGTGCCAGGGGGGGTTATATTACTGTATACAGTGCTGGGGGTTATATTACTGTATACAGCGCTGGGGGTTATATTACTGTATACAGCGCTGGGGGTTATATTACTGTATACAGCGCTGGGGGGTATATTACTGTATACAGCGCTGGGGGTTATATTACTGTATACAGCGCTGGGGGTTATGGCCATGGAGAGAAATGGGACATCTTATAAAAGTATCAGTGAAAGGCAGCAGAATTCGCGGAACATGAGGCTGCTCTTGGCCTGAACACAAAACATCGAGCTAAGCAGCAGCTGCTGTGTGATTTATAGACGTAATATTTAATATTCCCGGGTAACACACCGCCAGAGGTTTATCTGATTTCTAAATATATAAATACATTGTCTTACATCCCAACGAAATGCCAGACTGAATGGGAGCGTCTGATCCCCCCCACTGTACCCCCACACCTCCCAGCGTGATCAGTAAATCAGACGTCTACTTAATGTATGAAAAATGCCGGTCGCCGTCCAGAAGTATCGCTGCGTCTCCCGACCGCGGGTTACGAGCCTTTTTATTTCATTTTATGTAAAGAACATGAAAACTAGTAGAGTTTTTTTACCCCAATTTCAGGGTATCGAGGGGGGGAATGGGAAGAATCTTAAGATTTTACCCAATGGGTGATTTCAGAGGGAACAATTTCCTGCCACTGATTGGCTGCTTCAGACCACGGAGGAGGAGGCCGGCAGCTGCAGGAGCAGGGCTGCAGCTTCTGTGTTGGTGAATTACAGTGAACCCCAAACTCTCGAAGCCCCCGCCATACCCCCTATTTCTCTATTTCCTTATATCTTTTGTTAAAACTCATCGTCTTCCACGTCGATTCAATAAACGTCTCGATGGCGCAATCACTCTTCTCTCCGTAATCTCTGTTTATGTCTCTCTGTAAGGCCGCAAGGTCTGTTCACGTCTAGACGCCATTTGTATAAACCGTATAAACCGTAAATGTGTGACAGATAAAGTCCAGAATTGGGATAATCTTAGAGAGATTAACGGATAACGAGGACATTATCCAGATTTCGTGGCTACTGTGTGAAACAACTCCCAGCGGCCAGACTCAGGGGGGCAAACAGGATACATTGTCTCAAAATACCCAGACTTCTAATCCCAAGAGTAACCCTGATAACAGCCACCCAGTAACAAATCTGGAGGGCACAGATATTATCCAGTTATATCCAAGCATACTTAACTGACAGGGTGATAGATAAGCCTCCCAGCAGAAGTGGTAGAGGGTAATACAGTGAGGGTATTAAACATGCATGGGGTAGACATACGGCTCCTGAATCTAAGACGAGACCAACGACTGATTAAGGTTTGAGTCTTTAGAGTAGAAGAAACGGGCGACTAGACGGGGGCCGAATGGGGCCACTTGTCTTCAAAAGGCGCATCTCTGGGATATGACATCATATCCTGGCTTTCAGCTTTAAGGACCGCACTGCAGTGTGGGTAGTGGTGGTGCTGCCATGGGTAAGGCCTTTGGCATCGCCAAAGATTAATAAGACTCTGTCTCTATTATGCAAACAGAGAGGAGTCCGCCGTGTTCTCTTTACTTTCCAACAGCTGTAATAACACAGGATTTTCTGAAAACATATAAGAGCCTCAAAAGATCTGCCATGATAATCATTTTCACATAAATCATAAAATTGTATAAACTTTTCTCTACAACTTGTATGATTTAAAAGTAAGGTTATTATATCAATAAGTCTGTCTAAAGAGAGAAAAAAAATACAGTTTTCACCCCATAATATGTTTTCAGGCAGCTGCATATCAGCCATTTGTATGAGTTCTCACTCATTATCTGATCCCCGATCTACTAAACCCCCGACTCCTTATTATACTGCCTGTGGGAAACAATGAAATGGCCGGACTCTCTGACTAATGGAAGTCTATGCAGGAACGGACTTCATTAGCATTGCCATAAAGCATCAGCTCAGTGTGGTGTTTCAGCCGGGAAAGTCACCGGGAAAGTCACCCAAAATGTCAGCAACGACGGCTCCAGGTCTGCGGATAATGGGAGTTTATTGGAACAAATGAGATAAAAAAATAACTTTAGTAGAGGAAGTGGGAGGAGCAATCGTCACTTGTTAATAGGGGATCCTGGGGGGCGTTTAACAAAAATAATTTACTTATTATCACCATTATTTTACAATCTATTTGAATGTTGCTTGGGTTAATTTTGCAAATTACAGGTGAGGGCATGCAAGTTCACAGTGGACTTTCATGCCCTTTCCTGATACATCCCTCCTCCCTGCTACCACCAAGTGGCTCAGCAGAGTAGTAAATTGGGATATGATGCCATAACAAAGCTCCCGTATGCTGCTACTGCCGTTAGGGATAAACGATAAACTGTCTGTTTATAAAACCTTAAGATAACTTCTAAACTTGTTTTTTTTTTCTGGAGCAGTATCTGTTTTTGTAATGAAGACCTTTTGGAATGACTGGAAACATGCTGACACCTGCCCCACAGATACAATACCAGAAGGAAAGGTTACCCCGGCTCTACGTCTCAATCTGTAAATCAAGCTGATAGCTGAATGCTGCAGGCTGCGTGTTTCCCAGCATAAACTCCGTCCTAGATACCCCCTCTCAGTTCTCAAAATGCACCTTCAGGGCACCAAACTCCGCTCTGACTAGTCAGTAAACCTCTTAACGTATCCCAATGCGGTCAAAACAATAAAAACACGAAAACAAAAATATCTATTTAACAAGAGCCTCAGACTTGTAGGCTCCGCCGTGCACAGGTTAAGTATGAGAATTCCAGTGGTCTGCACAATGCATTTATTTTATATGTTGTAAGTATATATATACACTTTATGATACTTTTAAAAATGCAGCGTTAGAAGCATCATTACTAGTACTGCTAAAACGCCAAACCCTGCCTATAAATAACAATTATTTTATCATGCAAACCATGATCTGAATCATATTTTTTACTGGGAACACTTAATTGCACAAGACAGGGAGCCCAAGTAATGTTTCGTCTAAGTGGAACAGCACCTTTAATACCCAGAGTAAACATATTAACCCACAATGCTCTATGTTTAAATACAAAATTCATTAATCTTTTTGGTGGTTTTGTCTGCGGGAGGAAGAGGAAGGACGGTTCCAGATCATGAAGATGAGTACCGGAGTTACGGAAGGCTTGAAGCAGCTTGAAGCTCTTCCTTTCATGGCGATGAAAGGGAAATTGATTAGTTTCCATGGTAATTGGCCATTTTCAACGTCCCCGAATTGTAGCGGAATCCGGCCACCCCTAACGCTCTGTTGGCGATAAAGACTACAATTCCCACCATGACACGGGAATCGAAATTCCTAGAAACTGATGTTCCGGAGATGTTCTGTTTTTTCCTGGCTAAGATGGGATTTTCTGCGTAGAACGGGCTCTTTCCTCTTCGACTTTCTGTAATTGCTCATCGTTAGCGGGCCTCTCGGAGCGCAGCGTGTGGGGTCTATGATACACTGGAAACAAACGCAGCTGTCATCACCAAAAAGGCTTCTTAGAACAGAGGAACATAACTTCTAGAAACATCTTTAAGGAGGAAACTTCACCTCTGACAGCTTCACATTAATCAGCGGAGAATAAAACACACTAAGTTGTGTGGAATCTTCTCAACCACTTTCAACAGTTACTAAATTAATTATCTGATACACTTAGAACGTATTAGCGTAGACTGCACCCAAACTCCTCCTTCTTTTGGGACTTTTAATGGGTATTTTTCTAATTTTTGGAACCCTAGGAGGGGTCGTTAGATGCGGACTCCAGGAGTCACCTCAAAGCTCCAAGAGTTTCCTTGAGTTGGATCTCGGTTCTGAAGCCCATAACGCACGGTGTCACAAGAGAACCTCTGAGTTCAGATGTTTCAGAAAGTGGACGGAGACCTCAAGCAACATCAGTTCTGTCCAGGAATTAACCTGAAATTGCTTTTCTCTCCCCAAAAGATGGTCGTCAAGATGTTTCACAGGTGGGTTATCCATCCTTAGACAATTTACGACGACCATACTTATCTATATATTTACCTTCTTTACTCCTTACCTGACTGTCCTAATTATCGTTGACCTCTAATGCTTGTAATCAGCTGCGGTTCAAAGCAAAAGTACTTTGAGTCCAACTGTTTCCCAACAACTCAATCAGAGTTCCGGAAAGTGACATCTGACACAGCCACATGTGGAGTCATTTTCCTAACTCGGATTTTTTTTGTAGGTAAATCAAGCTTTCGGTCCTTTTATTCTCCTGATTCTTTCCAAACTCAAAAAGGGGGGGGGGCATTAAAGGTTTCCACTAGAAGCTTCATTCTCTGATATTCTGGAAGCCGGCTTTAATGTAACCACACAATGTGGACTATTCCGGCTGGGGATCACAGTTTCTGGCCCCCAATCGCTTGATGACATGAGTCCTTTTTCATACGTTGGGTATGGACGATGGGTCACGTCCAGTGGCCAGGTCCTTGGGGTGATATCTCAGCTATAGATAGAATTTTGGATTTCCCTCTAAACAATTTGCTACATTTTGATCTGAATGTGTCGAGATTCAAGACTCTGGTTAAGGAAGAGCTCAATCCACCCCTTGGCTTCCATCACTGTGTGTACAGATGTTCGCATGGTAAATGAAGACAGGGTCTACTATTCATACAGCGCACGGTGTGTCGTCCATGGAGCCGGGGGGTCTCCCAGAGAGAAGACAGCAAATCCACGTTACGTGCAGAATGCCCCTCTGTGTCTGAGTGTTTACATCTAGAACCCGTGGCTACATCTGGAATCCCCCTGCTTCCAAAACCATAAAGATTAATGACGGATGGACAGCTGGATGATCCCAGCGGCCTCCTCCTCTCTGCATGAAGAGCCAGAGCTGGGGCATATGAATGGGGACTTGGGCAGAATGCGTGCACCCTTTGGGTGCCAGGCTCACCATACAATATATGTGCAAAGATTTTTTAACCCTTCTTTTTCCTCCAAGCTCTTTCAGTCAAATTATTATTATTTATTAACTGATATAGCGCCATCATGTTCAGTAGCGCTCCACAATGTGTAATCATCCTTCCTATATTTTCCTATAACACTAGGATGGATTCTCAGCGGGAAACTCATGATCTAGAATTAGAAACAGCTAATCACTCATTTTTATCTATAACGTTTTGTTACTGTACTGAGAGGGTGGTAGATAAGTGGAATAGCCTCCCAGCAGAAGTGGTAGAGGGTAATACAGTGAGGGTATTAAACATTAAGACGAGACCAATGACTGATTAAGGTTTGAGTCTTTACAGCAGTAGAGACAGGCGACTACAGTAGATGGTGGCCAACGGGGGCCGATCTGCCGACAGGTTCTATGCCGTTTCTTTGGTATTCCGGGCTGGCAGGATATAAACTGCTTGTCAAAAGCTTTTATCCTTTTATATACAGCTCTGCAGAGATCACAGCGCGGAGCTTCAAAGAGCCGGATGGAAATTTCAGAACTGATTTTGGGATTCTTCATGTTACGGTCCAGAGGTCTCGATTTACCTCCACGACATGTCAACCCTCTACTGAAGGCTTAACCAAACACAGCCGCTCGGCAGATGGCAGCTTGAAATACCCTCCTCTCTGATCTGCCGGTCAATGTTTCTGCAGGGACTGGTCCGAGCTCAGGAAATATTACGCAGGGCTGCAGCGCGAGGGCGTTCATTGAACAGAGAGAACAGAGTCAACTAAGCCTCACAAATGAAATTTCCTGATTCTTCACCGAGACCTCACAAAGATAAATGAGACATTTAATTCCTATTCCTTGTAGAATGTGTACTATTATAGCCTCCCAGCAGAGGTGGTAGAGGGTAGTACAGCAAGGGTATTTGAACATGCATGAGATAGGTGTATGGCTTCTGAATCTAAGACGAGGCCAACGACTGATGAGGTGCATGGCACCCAAGTACGTGGTGTTAGCATGTGTGAGTGTATGTCATTAGCATGTGTGCATGTTAACCAAGATCCATGGACAAAATGCTGAAACTCAGTCTAGTGAGTCTGAGTCTGAGTTTGAGTGGAGGTCCTTTAAATGAGGTATTAGTTCCCGATTTCTAAATGTAAAGGGCACAAGATTAATGGAATCCACCTCAGATGCAACGGTTAATTCCGAGAGGCATCTGGATTCTGGCTCTGTAGACAAGGGGCCCTCTAGTCACCAACCGACGACTTCCTAATCCGATGTGACATTTCCAGGCTTTTGGCGAAACCTTGAGAGCTTGTCCGGGGTCACAAATTCAAAGACGGCACCGCGGGAGTCGGGTAACCTTCATCCTAGTGCCAGGTTTAAATGGACTCCACGAGGGGACTTCTCCTACCGTACAAGTTGGGCTTGTATATGTCCAACGTCTTTGTGGAGCCCCTAAAAGCCCCGGGAACATCCGATCTGCGCTCTTTCCCCCTTTAACATCTTAACTTCTCCTTGAAGGTAGACAGAGGAGAGGATAACGCTAGAAATTGTCTCATCGCCCCCAAATTTTTTTTGAACTATACATTTGTGCAACCAAACCGGCTACCAGACAGCACTCATCACACAGTGGACTCGGTAGATGGATGGTAACATTGTTTCTCCGTGTTCTAATACAAGATAAAAACCTCTGATAAGAGACCTGATGTTCTTCGTGTCTCTTCTTTTTGCAACATTGTGATTTATTTTATGAAGACACCAGCCAGCTGTCAGGCGGAGATGTTTGATCAACCTTGAAATGAGGTATAAATGTGGTCTCCAAACCTAAGGGAATGGACCTCAGGGAGGAGGAATGACAGGAGAGAAGCTATTAGAGGAGCCGGAGTGATGGAAATGGTATGTGATTACTGGAGTTTATTTGACAGAAAGCGATCGGCGGATAAAACTCCGTCAGCTCTGAACATGTTACGGGAGAGGAGACACCATGTTTACAGAATTTATGATGCCCCCCCCCCCCCCCGAATCAAAGACTTCAGAACTAAGAGATAAAGCAGAACTCCAGAACTTAAGAACATAGAAACCTAGAACCTGCCGGCAGAACCCCCGTCTAGTCGCCCGTTTCTCTTGCTTTAAAGACTCAAACCTTAATCATTCGTTGGTCTCAGGAGCCGTACGCCTATCCCATGCATGTTTCAATTCCCTCACTGTATTACCCTCTACCACTTCTGCTGAGAGGCTGCTCCATTTATCTACCACCCACAAGAACATGTTATTTGGGTAAATTGCATGCTAGTAAAGAGTTATTTCTGTGCAGGGCTTGTATTTACTGATATATTTAGTTGTGAAGCTGGTATATTATATAACAGCAGGTTTTAGGGTTAAAGACTTTAATAGAACAGGCTGGGAACACGCAGAGAACGGCTTATTGAGGCTATCTGAGGATGAGGGTCTCAGCCGGCTTCCCACATGTTAAGAATATTTATAAAAAGAAATGTGGATGCAATTAGAAGCAGGGCTATTCTGGCTCACGATCCGTGTCGGAGACAACACGTCCCAACTGGTGACAACTCTCCCGAGGTTCACTAACATGATAAAAGAGAGAAGAACTCCAGGCAAACTACAGGTCCCAAAATTCATAAAAAATATACATTGTTAGGTGTCAGGCGTCCACAGAAAAAATCTAATGGACAATATCCCATTTATCTGATTGCAAGCTCTTCAGAGCAGAGATTAAAAGCGTTGATACAAAGCATCCAACCACAAGCCTGTCGGTTCAGTCATTAAAGTAAAGGAGCTTCTGGCCCACAGTAGGGGGCTATTGTGGACAAATGGTGTTGCCTCCACCTACCAATACATTTGGGAAAAGCCCAAAGTGTGGGGCAAATGGTCCACCCCTCAATAAATGTATGAGAACCAGGGTCATCAAAGATTCAAGGAACCAGCGATCCATGGGATGACTCCAGCAGGGGTTTAGATAAGGTCTTCTCAGCAAGAAGAACGTGATTTATGGCTCTAGTTACTACTCAACATCAAAGCCACCACCAGATATGGCCCAACTGCAAAGAAACAGATCTAAAGTCACCCAATGCCCGACTTATGGACATTCTATGGTCTTTAATACCGTAGTACAAGGGAATTCAATGAGCTCCTCTGCTTAGGTTATGAAGGTCCCATCTTAAGGCGCCCAAACTGACCTCTCTAGACTCTTTGTCTAGTTCTTTGCATCCCTTTTTCTGGAAATAAAACCCAACTGATCTTCGGTCCAGAAGGTTATTAGAAATTGTTATTGACCTAAAATGCCTGAAAGGTGAGAAAAATATCCCACGACTTGCTTACCAGGGGCAAAACAAGGCCCTGCTGGGTGACACCATACAAAGATTCAACTAGCTGGATAATTTTGCGACTTTTAATGTAACAATTTTAGAATCTTGGGAAATTCTTTGACTTGTTCCCCGAGGAAGAAATGTTAAGACGATGACATCATGTAAACAGTGTCACGTACAGATTTACAAGACAATACATTTCGTTAAATGATTAAGTGGTCTCTGGCATCAGCTGCCCCGTGGAATCACTCGTTTCATCAGCAGAGGACATGTGATGAAAATATTTAGGGTTTTTGGGAACATCGCAACGAAGCCAGACTTAAACTACACACGGAGGGAGCAATTTATCAAAATCCATCTTCACGATCACAGGGCTGAGATCATATTAGCCGTACAAGCAGTAATTAGCTGACAGATTACAAGGGAATCTCTTTATCACAGTGACAGAGAAACAGCTGCTGGTTACTGGTGGGTGAGAGAAACCTAGAACCTGCCGGCAGATCGGCCCCATTCGGCCCCCGTCTAGTCGCCCGTTTCTCCTGCTGTAAAGACTCAAACCTTAATCAGTCGTTGGTCTCGTCTTAGATTCAGCAGCCGTATGTCTCAGATCTCCAAAGCCCCTCCGAATACCCCGGACGCGTTCTATGTTAAAATCACCCTCACTAACATCCCTGGATTGTGGAGGTTGGGGGCCAAAAGGCTCCATTGCTGATCTAAGCAGGCTGGCTTTGCAATGGTTAATCCCAAATACCCCTGTTTTCGGCGCAGTTCTGGCTCAGTGACCGTCTGCTATGTCCTCGTGATACAATCGCTCCGTCTCGGCTACAAATTCCAGGTAAAGCGATCGTCTAAGATACGACAAAAAGTAGCACCCGACTACAATCCGGTGGTCCCTGCTCCGTGGCCCCCCCACCGCTTATATTAACTTTATTCTCATCTATTTTCAGTTAACGTTTATTAATTAAATCTGTCTTAATGGAAGCAAATCCAATACCGGGTCTAAACTAGTCTCAGCAAAATGACCTTACAAGGGCCATCGCGGCATTGTCTGCGCCATAAAGCCTTAACCACCTGGTTTGGTGACACCGGGAGAGCGAGCGTGCGCAGAATGTATCCGGCTCGGCCGATTCGTCTCCCCGGCGCTGGATATGGAGAAACGATCAGAGCCGTAATAACCTTTATTTCCCCCAACTCACTTGGGGCGTCTCTGGAGCCAAGACCCGGAGCCAAAGGGGGCCGAGTTACTTTAAGGAATTTAATAGGAGTAACAAAGCACAACCATTAACTGCTGAATGCCAGGTACCGGAGTAAAAGCCATTTTATAATTAAAGAAGACATCATTGCCCCAAATATTAAGGGGGGCTAAATATGGGTCGAAGCAGCGTTATTGCATCATAGAATAAATCACCAAGACTAAACTAATAACCTTTTTATATATTTTTTAAAGTGTTAATTTTATTTTTAGTTTATCATAAGAGATAGTAATTTGTTTAATTAAAGTTTAATTAGCAGATTTCGAGAAATCGAGAGATTTCAGGATGTTGGGAAATATCTCCAAACGTGTCACTTATAAGCAATCAGGTGAGGATGATGGGAGTTGTACTTCACGTGAAACGCTGATTGTTGGCCTGAGATGACTCAATGATTAGACAGGGTGAAAGCTGTCTAATCATGGTGTGGGGGTCACCGACTCGCCCCGTCTCCTAATTTAAACTAATTTTGTGTACTTTCAATTTCCATTCCGCTAACGAGGGGATAACGAGGTCTGCGATTACCTCCCGGCGAAACGCGCTGCGGACAGAGTTTAACTCCTTCATGCCAGCGAAGAGGACGCAGCAAATATTTTGGCAGTCAATCTATCATTTACTATGGTAGCTTTAGAAAGATTATTATATGTTTTATTATTATTATTATTATTATTATGCCAAAAAAAGCCACACATAATTGTAACCAAATAAATAAAAGGATTCTTGCAGATACAATGCTGCAGGAATGTTAACAGGAAGAATTTAATCGGGGGTGAGCGGCAGAGGAATTGCTCCAGGTCGCCGGCGTTCTGAGGGGCCCTGCACTTTTTGCTCCAGGGACCCCGGCAATCTGACTGGCTCCTAGAAGAGAGGGGCATCAGGGGAGGAAAGAGGGGCATCAGGGATTTCCATAAAAATAGAATGACAGGTTTGGGTTATCATGGAGCAGGCATGGACTGGGGGTGGTCCGGGGTAGCCGGGGGGTTGGCTGGGGGGGGTGGCGTCGGTGTTGGGTGTGTGTGATTTTGGCAGCCAGTTCAGACGCAGAGGAGGGTTAATTATAATGAACTCTAATGAATCGCTCGTTAATCACAGACAGTACATCCGGATACCGGCAACGGGCAGCTGGGGCACTGAGAGGAAAAAGTCGCTTTCGGCGGCCGGTTTCATTTGGCCAGGCTAACCGTCGGGTGATTGATAGGACCCGAGACAGGATTTACGGGAGGAGTAGTCCTTCCAAACACTCGAAGCGGCCGCGCAGGCAGGTGGCTTCCATTAAATGACATCATTGAGTATCCATGCAATTCATCCACGGAGCGGCTCGGGACGCGGTCGGCCATAAACCGCGTTATCGGTGAGCCGCGGAGACCAATCCTGTCCCGGTGCGCTCGGTGACCACGTTCGCCCATCTCGCTCGCTCTGGTATCTGGCCCAGGGTTCCTCTCTTTCTCATCCAGAACTGCAGTCAGCCGGCCCCCCGGGGCCCTTGAGAAGCACAAATTATGGGGGGGGGGCAATAAATTTTGGGCTCTGCCAAGAAGCTGTTACTCACCAGATGGGGAAATTCCATTCCTGGCAGCGATGATGTTCGAGTACCAGCTGCGCCCGGAGCCAGAGCCGCGCTCCACAGATGCCAGACGTTGCGACACAGAAACAGGACGAGGAATACGTGTTTCCATCTCAACAGACGTGTTCTGTGTGCGGTTACCGCGGGGTTACCGGCCGGTACACGATGATCTCTTATCCCCAATAGCTCGGCTTCGGGATTATTTGCCGGTCGATCCGCTTTACTGCGCCGTAAAAGGACGAGAGTTGCGGCGTCTCCAATACGGGGCATCCAGACACCGCATGGGACGGGGCGTCCAGACACCGCATGGGACGGGGTATCCAGACACCGAATGGGACGGGCATCCAGACACCGCATGGGACGGGGCGTCCAGACACCGCATGGGACGGGGCGTCCAGACACCGCATGGGACGGGGTATCCAGACACCGAATGGGACGGGCATCCAGACACCGCATGGGACGGGGCGTCCAGACACCGCATGGGACGGGGCGTCCAGACACCGCATGGGACGGGGCGTCCAGACACCGCATGGGACGGGGCGTCCAGACACCGAATGGGACGGGGTATCCAGACACCGAATGGGACGGGCATCCAGACACCGCATGGGACGGGCATCCAGACACCGCATGGGACGGGGCGTCCAGACACCGCATGGGACTGGGCAAACTGCCCTAATGCAGGGCGAAATAAATACCCCCTCCGTCAACATTCCTGTGACTATACACATAACAACGCCGTGTCAATAATCTGTTTAATTACCCAGTACCCATATATTACTACTTCATGTAAATACTCGGTACCCCTATATTACTACTCCATGTAATTACCCAGTACCCCTATATTACTACTCCATGTAATTACCCAGTACCCCTATATTACTACTCCATGTAATTACCCAGTACCCCTATATTACTACTCCATGTAATTACCCAGTACCCCTATATTACTACTCCATGTAATTACTCGGTACCCCTATATTACTACTCCATGTAATTACCAAGTACCCCTATATTACTAATCCATGTAATTACCAAGTACCCCTATATTACTACTCCATGTAATTACATTAAGTATTAATATAGGGGTACCGTACAGAGTATTAATACTCTGTGTAAGCACCTGATACTCCTGTATTAATACTCTGTGTAAGTATTTGGTACTCCTTTAATAATCCTTAAACTAATCTGGGACCCCAGACTACATACCCCGCTTCTAGGTTGCCCCCTAGTGTGTTCATTTCGCACTGTTTGGCCCAAAGTAATAATTTCCGCTTTGAAGGGGAAACTTTCTGGGAATAATTGGAGCCCCCCCACTGGAGACAGACATATTTTACCGAGCAGGTAATGTGCTTGTGGTCTGCACTCGGTTTTTTATGGTCGGGATTCCTGTTTTTTCTCCCCTGATGTGTTGAACCCAATTCATTAGTAATACTGACTTTAAAAAAGCTTAACCCCCGGGCTTCTGGAAAAAAAGAGAAACATTGCACTAAAGGGAGATAACGTGCAAACTTCCTGCTTCAAAGAAAGGGTTAATCCACGTCTATAAAAGTGCGCCGGCTACGTTTTTTTAATTGGCGTTGGACCGAGGAAGTACTTTCCACATTAGAAGGTCCTCTAATCTCCAAATCCAAGTAAAATATTAAAAATCCAGCAAAACCTCCTTAAAAGTTATTCTGGGTCCAGGTTTATCCATTATCTTTTCTGGACTCCTTTGGTTGGGAGCCAGGATAAAATATTTGCTTCCCTTCATCACCTGCTACATCGGAGAATCTCACGTCTGGCGGCCGTGGAAGGGCTCAATGGTTGGGCTTTCTGAGAACGTCTAGGCTTATTCACCAAAAGTACTTTTTTTTGCCCGAAATTTAATTAATATTAAGAGAGCGGAGGATCTGATGAAAGAAGAGAATTAGCTGGCAGGTCAAACATTATCATTCCCATTCAAACATTATCATTCGTGGACTGGTTACCAAACTGTTACAAAGAACCTGGAATATGTTATATCACTAACGTTCAAAAGTTTGGGGTCACTGAGCTCTTTTCATGGGGAAAAAGAAACATTATTACAAAATGGTTTTCTAACCATCAATTATACTTTTTCAACGTAAACTTGGATAAGCGAACACAACGTGCGTTGGAACACGGGTGTGATGGGAGTGATAAAGGGCCATTGGAACACTGGAGTGATGGGAGTGATAAAGGGCCATTAGAACACAGGAGTGATGGGAGTGATAAAGGGCCATTAGAACACAGGAGTGATGGGAGTGATAAAGGGCCATTGGAACACAGGAGTGATGGGAGTGATAAAGTGCCATTGGAACACAGGAGTGATGGGAGTGATAAAGGGCCATTGGAACACAGGAGTGATGGGAGTGATAAAGGGTCATTGGAACACAGGAGTGATGGGAGTGATAAAGGGCCATTGGAACACAGGAGTGATGGGAGTGATAAAGGGCCATTGGAAAACAGGAGTGATGGGAGTGATAAAGGGCCATTGGAACACAGGAGTGATGGCAGTGATAAAGGGCTTTTGTATGCTTAAAAGGGCTTTTAATGGGGAAAATGTGCTTTTCTTTCAAAAACAGGGGCATTTCTAAGTGACCCCAAACTTTTCAACGGCGGCGGATATAAGTTTAGAATGTTATGTGATATTTGATGTCTTACTATTGGCTGAGATTGTAACAAAGTTAACACAAAACACAGCGACTCTATAACTTTGTGTTTTTTTTGGTGACACTTAACATGCCCTCAATTAGCTGGTTATAAAAAGGCGATGATGTCATCGTACGGCTACATCAATCTCCGCTGGGGACAGGCCCTCATCATCTCAAGCATGTCACGTCCTGCATGCCTTCAGGTGAGTCTCATCCATACAGGCATCATAACCCACCCCGAGCCACTGCCACTGTCAGCAGGGTGTCCGATGAGTTATTGCCTTAGTTACAGAAGCTTGTATCGGTATGACCCCTTTCGGTGGTAAATCATTCGCAGTTTTTTTTTTTTTTTTTTTTACAATTGCTTGTTTTTGAAGTTTTTCATGGATAACAACCTCAACGTTAACCCTTCAGTCTCCTATCGACTAAAAGAAATAATTATCATGATGGACAGAACTTAACCCAAAATCTAGACTATGCTAAATGTCCTATATTATCTTCATCCAGAATCACAGAGTTCTAGTAAAGGATAGAGCTACGAAACTTACACGGTTACTTCACAAGATTTAAAGGGTTAATAAACCTCTTCACCAGCCAGATGGTACCAAAAAAATTTATATATATATATATAGCTTATCTCCTCTGGAAAACCCGTCTCGGGACATCTGCCGCAGATCGCAGTCCAGTCGTTATGTTTAATTCCGATTCTGTTTCTAAAAACCAACAAAAAGAGAACGTTTCTGGCGAGAGGCTGCGTCTGCGGACATGCCTGCGCCGCTCCAACGGCTCCCCCCTCGGGGATTCCATGTTTCTCTTGGCTGAAAAACCTCATGCTGAACGGACGATCTCAGACGGAGTTCCCATGCCTCCATCCGCCCCCCCATTTCTACATAAATCTGGGAAATTGATTATTATTTTTGCATGGAGGGTGGCGGGTGGGCTTTGGGGGCTTTCAATGCACTTCTTTCGTGGCATTGTGGTGGGCTTTTGGATGGTTCAACTTTAGCTCTCAAAGGGCTTTAGACCAAATCACTGGAACTTGGGGTATCAGCCAGACTCATATTGACAACTGAGCTAGCAATCTATTTACTTTTCCTCACAATAATATTTATGCCCTTTGAGAAAAAGAAACACCTTTCTCCAAAAATGAGTCTTTCCAGAGCCGTCACGTTCGTTCAGGACCTTCCTTTAGTGACATCCGGGGGATCTAATGAATCCCTGTCTGTAAGCGTGGAAAGCCATCCAATCCAAGCAGCCAATCAGCATCAAGAATCATCAGACCACAGAGGAGGAGGGCAGCTTCAGCTCTGTAGTTGCAGCTTCTCCCGAAGGTAGTTTTTAAAGAATGCATTTTCAATTTCTCAGAAAGCACCTTAATCCACCATCTTTTTGGTCCCTTTAACCCCTTAAGGACAATGGGCAGTCCATAAACCCATTGAAAACAATGTATTTTGAGCCCATAAATGTACAGGCTTTGTCATTAAGGGGTTAACTTTCATGACTTTGGTTGACTATCAAAACATACTAAAGCACGACATGTCTAACATGTATGTGCACGCACACGCCTTTAAATGGACTCTACAGTAATGTCCCCTGGTAAAATTGTGTGACTCGGTACTGATTTATGGAGCCGCACGTGAATGCCCCCCCCAACAATGTCATCCAAGCAGAAGCCTTTAACGCTGCAGCAGAAATTGTTCAATGAGCTGCGAATCCTCCAGATCCCGACATCTGGAGCGGGGAGCACGGAGCTCTCTGGGAAATTAAACACGTCTGCGAAGGGAGTGTGACTCTTTAACCCTCAGCCGCCTGCGGGTCGGGATCGCAGCCAGATGCGTTTACAAAATGTGAGCACCAAGCATGCAATCTAAATTTAAAACCCATCCGGCCCCCATCTGGTCACCCGTTTCTCCTGCTGTAAAGACTCAAACCTTAATCAGTCGTTGGTCTCGTCTTAGATTCAGGAGCCGTATGTCTATCCCATGCATGTTTAATACCCTCACTGTATTACCCCCTACCACTTCTGCTGGGAGGCTGTTCCACTTATTTACCACCCTCTCAGTAAAGAAAAATCCCTTCCATTCCATCTAAAAAAACTTTGTTAATGTCACTCATTGATCTGGGATGATGTAACGTTTATATAGATCCTTATGTTAGGTCATCGTTCTTGGGTTGAATTCTGGATTTATGACATTAAAAAGATAATTTTGTATTGAGTATTTTAGCTCGGTTGGCTACACCTTAATTATTACTTCATTAGAATTCATACCAAGCCAACGTCTAAGGAAATCTCTATTTATCCAAAATAAACCCCGTTTTGGATTTTCTGACTGCTCATTTCCGGACCCCCAGCTCCAATTGGGACCATCTGCGTCCACCACTGCCTTGTTTTATTAGATGATGCGCTGTGAGGTCATCTGATGTCAATCCCATCCCCTCTGGTGGATTTATCCCTATATTATTAGGAGATAAAACGCGTTTCCCCAAAGAGTTCTTATACTTGTACTCTTTCCCCTCTTCAGCTGTCATAACACTCGCCCTCCTCCCTGACTCGCTTTCCATACCTTTCCATAAACCCCGTTCCATCACTCCATCACTCCATCAGACCTCATTAACACGGGAGGCGGATCGGGTGTTTTCTGACCGCATCTTACGCCTCTCGCCCCATCACTTCCCTGTCCTCCGACACTTTCAGGGGTCCACCAACACCTCTCCCCCTACTGACTCATCCCGCTCCATATTAATCAGCGAAACACAACATCCATCTTGGTTTGGCATCCTCTGCGTGTAAGCGGTGCCAATAAATCCCGGCCCGACCCTTCCGTAGCGCCTGCGTGTGACGTCATGTTTAATAATATTAATCCGCCGGCATATAACCGGGTGAAGGGGGGGGGGTCGATTTACTCTACTCCGTGTATCTGACGTCTCTACAAGAGACCCCATTTCTATCCAATGTATGACCTAGAATAGATCTATCATGGGGAGAATAAATGCGATTCCAGAAAGATGTTACTTTGTATCCAGATTACTTTTAATAAACAGACAGAATTCTTCCAGGTGACACATCGAGGGTTGGATTTCCATGTAAGGCACACAAGGATTTTTTTTGGTCTTTCAGCCATCTGGACTGGCCATCTGGCACACGGGGCAAACGCCTGGTGGTCTGCTGCCCAACATCACCACGGGGTCACCCGCGCCTCCAGCAGCAGATCGGGTGCTTCAGCGTTTGGCCAACGTCAGGATCAGCCCGGCCACTGGCTACATGAGCCGGACTGACGTCATCAGGTGGCCGCCAACTTAATAGGCCGGGGCCTTCTGGCCATATTTAACAAATTCAGGTGGTATCTTCCTAGAACCTTTGGAGGCAATTACTGGGCAAGTCACGGGGTTGTCCTACCTGGCCGCAATTATCATAAGATTGTAGAAGATACCAGCCGAAAAAAAAATAACTATAATATGGAGTCTCAGCTCTAATTAGAGGAAAACGAGGGCACGCCGAGAGCCTCGAATCCACAGGACTTAAACTTGGCTCTCCTGCGATATTTTGTCACGTCCTAATTGCCCTGAATAGATCGCATTAAATTCCGCATTCGCGAAATGTGGTTTTTTTTAAAGAGATGATGATTGCCGCTCTTCAGACTCTGCCAGCGGGACCAATTACCCTCTTGCCTAATGTTACCCGTTCCGTAATAAAACAATTTCCTCCGACTTGTTGACGTTGGGGAGGAAAAGAAAGCAAAACGACCCCGACGGCCGCTTATTAAGAGGGGCTCGTCCTTCATTACGCGTTTAAAGTCAATTGACTGTAAAAAAAAATAATCCATCAGCTTTTTCCAGAGCGTCTGAAACTCATCAAGTCTGAGCGTTCGGGGTAAATTCACGGGGGGGGGGGGGCATTAAGTGATTTGTATAAAGCTTTACTAATGGATTTAATGTTTGGGAACGGCAGTGATGTCAGGGTTTGTGGATAAGCTGAGGCACCTCTTGATTTTAGTTTGGGGGAAAAGGGGGGTATTTGGGTATTAAATGAAACTTTATGTCATTTTTAGCCCTGAATGAAATCGTTGTTTAGGGCTTTATTTGTTTCATTGGACAAAACTGGAATATACTGGGTTATTTTTTTACATGGCCGCTGTATGCAACATCACTTTTTTCTGAACTTGAGCCAACATAGCTCCTTGTGTGCTCAGAAACTAAAACTACGAGGTCAGAGCTTTAGATGTAATGTATGGAAGAGTGGTAGATAAGTGGAACAGCCTCCCAGCAGAAGTGGAAGAAGGTAATACAGTGAGGGGTATTAAACATACATGGGATAGACATACGGCTCCTGAATCTAAGATGAGACCAACGACTGATTAAGGTTTGAGTCTTTACAGCAGGAGAAACGGGCGACTAGACGGGGGCCGCCGGGGGCCGATCTGCCGGCAGGTTCTAGATTTCTAGAGCTCCAGAACCATCCGCAGTAGAACATTACAATGATCTGGAACAAAAGAGAGTGTCGGCCGTCGGTAAATGAAATGATACAAACGGTCTGATAACTAAATCCACAGATTTAACCTAAAAAATACAAAGAATCCTCTGACATGTAATTATTAATAAAGATACATTTTGGCCGGAAAACGTTGGAGAAAAAAAAATAAACAATTTCTGTTCAGATGAATCCTCGATATCCCGTTACAGGCTGATTTTATCCTGATGTTTGGACGGAGTTTGGGGAGAGCCAAGAGAGAGGAGAAAAGAGTGTCCCTCGTTCAGCGAGTTCCCCAGAAACCCCTACAAAGTCTCGAAAGACCTGCAGTCGGGACGCCTAAAATTGGATTATTTTCACTTTTTGGTATCGACTGCTAAGCTTGTACCTCCTGCTGTCCCCATAAAGATAATAATAATATTTAAGAAAAAAACTCTGGCTCCTAGATTTTTTGAAGGTCTGTCCTGTTATTGAGCCGATATAGAAATAGACATATAAATGTTTGAGGTCTCAGAGGTCTCTTCTTCAGAGATCCCAAAAGCTTCTTGTCTTGGACCAATATCCATCTCCCTTTTCATCTTTTCATACTGTTTGAGACATATGGTTCCTGAATCTAAGACGAGACCAACGACTGACAAAATGATTTTTGTTTCTGCCCCCCAGAAATTTGGGGTAAATTCCACCACTTTTCTCTGTGTACAGGGTTATTACAAATATGTACAGGATTTTTTTTATCAGGATTATACATTCCTGCACTGTCTGGTTACGAAGCGAAACAAAAGACTTTTGTTCCCAAATCCCCGCTGCAGGACGACCAAAAGGAGCAGAAAATGAAAATGAAAATGAAAATTAATAGCATTAAGGTGATTAATAAATGTGCCGCGGCGATACCCGCACCATGATGGCTCATACAATCAATAATAATAATAATATGTAACTCCATACATCATAGGCAAAACTTCCCTGTAATATAAAGAACTTTTACTCTATTAAGAGGGTGGTAGATTAATGGAACAGCCTCCCAGCAGAAGTGGTAGAGGGTAATACAGTGAGGGGATTAAACATGCGTGGGATAGACATACGGCTCCTGAATCTAAGACGAGACCAACGACTGATTAAGGTTTGAGTCTTTACAGGGCGAGTAGACGGGGGGCTGATGGGGGCCGATCTGCCGGCGGGTTCTGGGTTTATGTCTCTCTAATCACTCTCAGCCATCATAAAGGAGTGCGGGGGGGGGCTTGTCGCATGCAGCCAGTGCCTTTTTTTGTGTCCATTGCCATTGTCATAAAGGAGTTAACGGTATTCCGCGCCAGACTTTTATTTTTAGTAACAGTTTCCAGGACTTTGGGCCGGTGCCCAGCGCTGCTCACTTAGGTAAGCACGAAATCTTCTGGTTTCCAATCGAATGAAAACAAATGACATGTAAGCTCACGCGCCCGGGGGATTTCTACCTTACTCCGAGCGTCTGGACTTAAACGTTGGAGCGCCAGAGTTTCCATAGCAACGATGTAACATTCGCCTAAACTATTTCCCGACTCCAGAACTACGTCAGCGGGTCTCGGATATCAGGCCGGGTCCCCAGAAACTCATTTCGGGACACTACTGGAAGGGGAGGAATAAAGACACCAATGTTTAGTGTTTTAGGCTCCGCCATGTCCAATCAGCACAAGTTAAAGCGTTTAAAAAAACTACAAGCGATTTCTTTCCTTTATTCTTCATTCCTAAATTCTTTGTTTATAAACAAAGAGCAACAAAGTAACGGATCAGCGAGAAAAACAAACAAAGCAAAGTGTAACAAAGTTACCAGGATGCTTATAAACATGATTAATAAAAAGGGGGAAGAATAAGAGATCCCAACATGTCCGAGAGAGAAGAGAGACGGAGGAGAGAAGAGAGAGGAGGGGGAGAGACATTTAAATAAATAAAAGGATTTAAAAAAGGACAGGAGGGAATTTATTTCAAAGGAGGAGAAAAGTTACAACAAGAGACCGGAATCTAACACTAGAGAGTCAGAGACTGAGATGGAATGGAAGGAATTATTACTTTACTGAGAGGGTGGTAGATAAGTGGAACAGCCTCCCTGCAGAAGTGGTGGAGGGTAATACAGTGAGGGTATGATATATATATATATATATACAGTATATATAATATATATATATATTATATATACTGTATATATAATATATATATATATATATATTATATATACTGTATATATAATATATACAGTACGTATGTGATATATTTATACAGTATATACAATATGTATGTGATATATATATATATATATATATATATATATACAGTACATATGTGATATATATATATATATATATATAGTATAAACAGCATGTTTGTGATATATATATATATATATATATATACAGTATATGCAGTACATATGTGATATATTTATACAGTATATACAGTACGTATGTGATATATATATATATACAGTATATACAGTACATATGTGTATATCTATTTAAATGGCCAATCATGGGTTAATAGGTATATCAGTGAGGGAAATTAAACATGGCTTGTTAAGAGAAAACGACATTCCCACAGCTGGAAAATGACTCATTGTAAAGTTATTACAATTTTTTTTTTAAAAAAAGGAATATAATTTGCAGAGATTCCGGATGAACTGAAATCTTCCATTCTGTGGTTAGAATGTTTGGGATCGTCATCACGCGGCTGCCTGTTTATTACCGGAAACAGGACTGGTTATTTGTGCCGATAAACTAGCGCTAGCCGCGTTCCACGGAACGAACGCCGATGTTTCCTCACAATGTCTAATAATGGAACTGTAGAAACTGCTTTGTGTTGTAACTGGTGCAGGACTCAGGGGACGAGACTCTAGCCTCTAGCATAAGAAACGCGACAGCTGGTGCGCGCTTGTTAAAAATCTCTTACATTGTTAATGCGCTTTTTACTTTAAAAATCGTTAAAGTTAAAAAACAACCAACCCCCCCCCAAATATTTTTGTAAAGTGACTTTGGATACGTGCCCCGCGCCATGAATAATATTCTTCCCCTGGCTCCATGCCACCAAATACATTATACTTTCTTCTTTAAAAGGTAAACATTTTCAGAGTTGAGGCAAAAAAATTTTAAAACAATATCTAATTCCCAATATCAGTGCTGTGAATTTAGCTGCCGCCGGGGATTCTGGGTAATTCCACTGGCATAAAAACTCAGTGCCTCATTTGGTGCGATTCACACCACAAAACTTGCAATGGATCTGCTTGGAAAGCCCATTCGAGGAAGATGTTTGGGGCTTTAAGGGTCTCGTCTGTGTTACGGATGTAAGAAAGTTTTACATTACAGAGAGGGTGGTGGATAAGTGGAACACCCTCCCAGCAGAAGTGGTAGAGGGTAATACAGTGAGGGTATTAAACATGCATGGGATAGACATACGGCTCCTGAATCTAAGACGAGACCAACGACTGATTAAGGTGGGAGTCTGTACAGCAGGAAAAAGGGCGACTAAACGGGGGCCGATGGGGGCCGATCTGCCGGCAGGTTCTAGTTTTCTACGTCTACAAGCCGGAGGATGTTCATGGCTCAGATTTCTGCCTTTCCAAAGATTCCAAGACTCTCTCCTCTGTCTCTTACTGTAGAGAGAGTGCGCATGTGCACTCAGCAGCCAGAGGCGAGTGTGCGTAACGGTGTTACCCTCCGTACAGTAAATCTGCTTTCAGACCAATTTTCTGAACTATCTTTAATTCTACTTTTTTTTTTACTCTAATCACATTAATTGCGGAATTAGCACTGATTTCGTTTTGACGATTTCCGCTCATTTTCAGCTTAAATAATAAACAAATGCAATTATCCGCAGAAAGGCTTTAATCGGCCAATTTCATGCATTATAAACAGTGACTTTAGATGATGATGATGATGACCCAGGATACAAAGTGCCCCATTAACCCACTGACTGCCAGAGTGAACAGCAACTCCGTGTTCTCTTCCCAAAACAGGGTTACCGTCATTGAGTATTAACCCATCGAGTGCAAGAGCGGAGCTCGACCGGCTTAACTCTGACAAACGCTCAGAAACCTGAAAACTTCACAATTCTACAGCGGGCATTACGGCCAATTAACCCTTCCATTCACTCCACGATGAAAGGGGTCACACAAAAAGCCCTTAACTGTCTGCATGCTAGACAGAATACCAGGACAAATACTTTTGTCACCTGTTTGGCAGTGAAAAGGTTAAATATGCGGTTTTATATAGATTTTTTTAAGAAAAACTGTGTATTGTTATCGGAGACAACGCTGAACTCTAGACAGGTTTTAAACCGTCAAAAAAAGGACAAAACACATAATTTTCATCATAGATAATGGGGAAGTTATATATTTTTTTTGGTTTCTGAAGGGTTAAGGGAATGAAATATATTATTTTATGTTTTAAGGCTTTCTGAGATAAATGTAATTTAAAAAACATGCATTCTGGTGGTTTTGCAGTTTTCACACAAATCCTTTCCCTCCAATACAATAGTCCAAAAAATGTAATTGAAAATCCCCCAAGAGTTATTGATGGATATATCGCCACCATATACCGCAGCGTTGCATTAAACCAATGAGTTATGTTACCCTTTCCCCCGGGGCAGGTCTCAGGGGTCCCACTTGCCGTCTCTTAAGATTTTTCTGTAGATTTCTAAGAACTTTCACATTTTTCAAAGCTTGACAAGGTCTGTAACTAACTACCCCAAAGCAGGGGGATGGGGCAAGAACCCCCCCCCAAAAAAAACTTTGGAGGTGCAAATATTGTACCCCTGTCATCCAAACATGCAGTTTGGATGGTGGATCTAAGCTATATGGGAGAGAGAGAGTTTTCGGTAGCAGGGTCCTTGGCTGCGATGTCCCAGAGTCTCTAATTTTTGGCTTGTTTTCGACACAATGTAACATTTTTTGGGGGGTCCTGCGCTCCTATTGGTTGCGACGTGGAATAAATTCCTAAAAGTATCACCTGATCCGGGAAAAAAATATTTCAGGGATTCCCCAAAAAACCGAAATCACATGTTTTACGGGTAAAATACCCGGCGGGTCCTTACATAAAGTTTTATGATACATCTTAAACATAAAGGAACGTACAGGGCAGTGATGTGGTTTTAAATGTTAACCCTTGATGAGATGAAGAATAAAAGTGAAAAAGCCCCCTAGGTGTTATTGATGATGTTGGTCACAGTGTGTAGGGGTATTTACAGAGCGGGGTCATGTTGGGACCCCATGGAGCCCAGTCCTTACCTGCCATCAGGCCAGATCCAAGCTCCCAGGTGTCATCTGGTTCCAGGGCTCCTCCAGAGTGCAGCAGCAGGGCCAGGAGCAGGGGCCACAGCTGGACAGCTCCCCAGGAGAAGGCACCCTGCTTCTTGGCTGTCCTCATGTCTGATGAGCAGATACATCCAGTCTCCCCCCTAACTGTTGCTTCAGGCAGATTCCCCAAAACAATGAATGCCCCCCAAACCCAGTCCTGGGGCAGATGCTCAGACAGGTGGTTATGGGTCCTTTCCTGCCTCACATTAGGAGGGCATCCAGATGCAGAAATGCCCCAGACACTGAGAGTTACCCCTGCAGCATCCTCAGGGTCTAGAAGATGTCAAGATGTAGCCTGGGCGCAGTCCTCCTGCCCCTCCTGTCTCTCCTGCCCTTCCTGCCCCTCCTGTCTCTGCTGCCCCTCCTGCCCCAGCTCAGAGCCCCAGCTCCAGCGCTGACTGCACAGCGAACCGCTCACTGAGCAGCCAGCTCCCGCAGCCCCGCCTAGCCAGGCGGGCGGACCAATCAGCGCGCTCACAGAACTAAAGACTCCCCCCCAGTTCCCCAGAACGCTGCACCTGTGCGTGAGAGAGTGCAGGGTGTGTGTGAGAGAGTGTGCAGTGTGTGTGTGTGTGTGTGTGTGAGAGACATAGTGTGCAGTGTGTGTGTGAGAGTGTGCAGTGTGTGTGTGTGTGTGTGAGAGAGTGTGCAGTGTGTGTGTGTGTGAGAGACATAGTGTGCAGTGTGTGTGTGAGAGTGTGCAGTGTGTGTGTGTGTGAGAGAGTGCAGGGTGTGTGAGAGAGAGTGTGCAGTGTGTGTGAGAGAGTGCAGTGTGTGTGTGTGTGTGAGAGAGAGTGTGCAGTGTGTGTGAGAGAGAGAGTGTGCGGTGTGTGTGAGAGTGCAGTGTGTGTGTGTGTGTGTGAGAGAGAGAGAGTGTGCAGTGTGTGTGAGAGAGTGTGTGCAGTGTGTGTGTGAGAGAGAGAGTGTGCTGTGTGTGTGAGAGAGTGCAGTGTGTGTGTGAGAGCGACATAGTGTGCAGTGTGTGTGAGAGAGAGAGTGTGTGTGTGAGAGCGTGCAGTGTGTGTGGGAGAGAGAGACTGCGCATTGTGTGTGTGTGAGAGAGAGAGAGAGAGAGACTGTGCAGTGTGTGTGAGAGAGTGTGCAGTATGTGTGAGAGTGTTGTGTGTGTGTGAGAGAATTATAGAATTTCAGTCACTTGGTGTCCGACTTTGAAACCGAAATTGTTACAAATTGACCCCCCAATTGTGTGACCACATTTTATTTCTGCCATTCAGGGACACACTATGAAGCAGATGAGATCACACGCACAGGTATATATTATATGTATATATATATTATATACACACTGATTCACATATACAGACCGTCACATACACATAACATACATTTTATATTATATATATATATATATCTCACACACACACTGATTCACATATACTATTATATATTAATTATTAGGAAACCTTGGAAACCATGTTGAATTCAGATTTAATAATACACATACACTCATTACAGACACAAGTGGATTCAGGGTGTTAACCCCTCTATTACCAGGCATGTGCAGATCCAGAGTATTTACTCCTATATTATCAGACACACACAGTGACAAACAAACACAGTCACATACACACAAACACACATACCTGATGCTGGCTGCAGCTGACACTGAGCTTGGTGTGAAGGAGGGACTCAGCCTATCAGGAGAGGCTTCTGAAATCTCAGGCAATCGGGGAGTTGAGAAGTCTCTCCTGATTGGCTCAGACCTCCTTCACTTAGACTTCTCATTCCGGGACAATGCATTTTCCGGATTGAAGCTACCCGTGATCCGGGACTTAAAGTACCAGGCAATCCGGGACATGTGGTCACCCTACCCCAGAAATCACTCACAGTCCCCTGAATCCCCCAAAGACCCCCTAATGCCCTAGAGACCCCCAAATCCCCAGGGACTCCTGAATCCCCCAGAGACCCCCGAGTCCCCCAGAGATCACACAAACCGCTCTCATTTGCCAAGTTTTATTGAATTCAAGAACCTTTTCGCTGCTTACAAAACTGGTAATTGTAGAATGAAATCATGTGACCCGCTGCCTGCGCTGACGCTTCAGGCCGCAGACCATAAATAACATTTCTAATTGTGTTGAAGGGGGGGAAGAAAAAAGTGCGTCCAATTTTTCAACACTGTTGGTTAGAATTTTTTTTCCCTTCTGTTTTTTTCATAGAAAGTTTTGCAACAAACCCCCAATTTTTATCAAATATAAATAAAAAATAACCGACTAAAGAATATATTGTATCAAAAAGAGTACGAAGAAATGGTTTAGCATTTTCCATGCAAGTAATGTTTTGTTATTTTTTTGTGTGATTTTTTTTTTAGTTGCTTTTTTTTTTATACATAATTTAATATTTTATATATTTTACATGCAAACATTAATTATGCGAAATGCGGCCAGTTCAACCTGGTTTGGGATGCAAACAATTAAAGTGGATTTTGTTTTTTTTAAGGGGGCGACAGGTAACAGAATTTGAACGATGGGTGGAGGAGCGTTTTCAAAATGGCCGCCTCGACCTTTCTACCGCTGAACGGCAAACACAAGGCGTCGCGGCACGCAATCCTTAATGCTACGTCTTCCACGGGGGAAATAAAGTAAAAATGACATCATATTTTACCCAGTTTGACCATCAGGCTATGATCTAGAAACATTTTATTTAGGTGGCTTGGCCGGCAACAATAATCTTAAAATATCTGGAGACTGTGATCTCCTTCCTCCTCTTATCAGCGGCAGGAGAACCACAGTTCATTTTGGGTTAAAAAAAATGCTGTTCCACTTACACAAATTAAAAATTTCGCCCTCTAGAATTTTGAGCAAATCAGCTTTAAGCAGATCTGTCATTTTATTCTTTCCTCGGAACGTTTCATCATATAAGAAACTGCATGGAGGCATTTTGAAGTGTGTGCGGTTTCTATGGCAACGCCGCGCTTTCTGCGTCACATGAAAATGTGTGTGTTCCCGGAAAAACAAAATTATGAATGTGACAAATTTTTGGGGCGTTCCATGGTATTAGGAATTATGTTTCTAATGCTCCATTTAGGGATAAAAGTGGTAAATTTGGTAGGTGGAACAGCACCTTTAAAGGAGATCCCGCTAACCCTGAGGTTGCGTTAAACCCAGGAAGCAGTAATACCCCGATATACCCCCTGCCTGTGGCAGTGCAGCTGTGGCGGACTGCTATGGTTATAATTTTAATAGAAAGTGTCCACGTTTAACCCCCTCCGCCGGTAGAGCCTCCGGCAGCTGCCTCCCCGTCGCTCACTGTGCCGTTAGTGGCCCTCAACTCGCAAAACGTAGCCTCAAGCTGTAGAATTGTGGTTGACAAAAATGGATGCAAAGAGGGGGCCGGCAGGTGCCGTATGCCGATAAAACAAAAAATATTCTTTTACATAGCATCAGACATACGTGGCGCTGTATGTGAGTTGAGCGTCGGATGTCTAGCGTGCACATTCTATGTTCCGACCACCTACTTCATGTGTCATTGGCAGGGTCTGGATGCTTTCCTAAATGCCCCGTATCAAAACAACAAGCCATGGGGCGGGATGAGTCTACCCATCGTAAACAAGGGCTGTATTAACCCCCATCGTGATAAATGCCTCCATTCCAACACCAACAAACAACAATCTCTTTTTACAGCCCAACAGGGAGATGGAACCAGGTGTGCACGTGTGTGTGTGTGAGCGTGTGTGTGTGAGAGTGTGTGGGATAAGGCAAAGGCCGACACAATTTAGCGTAGAAAACAGCAAAAAAGTCCAGATGTTATGCAGGGTGATTGAGAATTCCATGCTTTCAGCACAAATGTTTATTTTTGTTAATTTTTTTTAGTTTTTATTTTCCCAAGATTTTTTCTTGCATATTGTTTTTTTTTGGGATATTTTTTTTTTTTGGAAAAAAAGGTGAAATAAAATTGTGCCTTTATTTTTTTTTTTTTTGGAGGGAATAGCCATAGAAAAAACATTTGGTCGCGTTTATCCTGAAGCCTTAGAATGGGAGAGTCCAGCAGGTAAAGCTCGTAGCGAACGTGAGAAGTGATGTCATCAGTGGGTCTTTTGTCTACTGTTTGCATAGCCCTGGCGGGCAGAATCCCATGCGGAGGGGGGGGGGGTCGCTTTGAGAAGCCCGTGGTTTTTCCTCCACCCGAACCTTTACGAAATTATCTTTTCTGAACCTCTGTCTCGAAAATCCCCGCTAATTTGTGTTCTAAAGCAAAATACTATTTCTTATGAGCTAATATGAGGATGACCCCATCGAATGTTTCAACTCGGTATTGTAGCTACAGTTACAATGTATCAAACCGTTCTAGTTTAGCTTGGTCTTGGCATGATAGCCCGGTTACCCCACCAACCTGTATGTAAGGGTTTCTGGATAGGCAGGAAGGATCCTGTATTTCATCCAGAAAACACCATTTTTTAACGGAGGAATTCAGTATTGTTGAGAGCCTACGTGCACGGAATAGAGGTTAGAGCCCTTTTGCGATGTCGTGTAAGTAATAAAATAAAAAAAACATGCAAAATGTTCCCAGGGTGAGAAACGTCTCCTGTCTGTTACTCGTTGGCTGTCTCCACCGAGGGAAGGGTGGACACAACGAGAGGATTATTTTGTTCATGCTATAGTGTGATACGTCGAGGGAACTGGCCGAGCTTCGTAGAGCGCTCGACGCGGCACGCGACTCGATACCACCGCCTGACGACGGCCTGACCGTGCATCTTGGATGCGCACCCCCCTCGAGCACAGAAACGGAGAAAGGACACCCCAAGTCTAACATTAAAGAATAAAAGATCCCGCATCGTGTGGGGTCTCATAATGGTCAAGACAGAGTTTCACTTCGATGCAGCTGGCATGCTCTGAAACTTGACAAAAATACATATTTTGAAAGATCAAGCAACAGTAACGATAACTTACAAATTCAATGAGACTCCGTGGAATGGCGACGGTCTAAGAAACATTTAAAACGGGTGGAATCCTCATCAAATACCCCAAGTAGAACCGTTAAGAACTTACAAAAAAACCCCAAGGATATTGTAATCGTCACACTCCGGTAGTCCTACAAAGTGAAATGTGTGGCATCTTCACCACGAAAGTGCGTTTTAACACAAACATTCTAGTTTGAATGTGTGAAGCGTTTGCCGTGCAACCACTAAAAACCTCTCTAGAAGGTGATTGGACGTTGATGGATGAGTAGGCAGACGGTGACAGGTCAACTACATTAATCCATTTCAAAGCGTGATTAAAAAAAAAACGAAAAAACATTCCACTTCTTGTCCAAAAGCATAGAATATTCTGTGTAAATAATTTTTTTTTCTCATTAAAAATACACCAGGCAGTGGAGAAAAAAGTACAAAATTACGTTCCGTACAAAAATTGAAATAGGGCCAAAAACACAGCCGAGAAACCAGAGGTGATTCCAAAGGGATATCGATAACAAAAATGGCTGACCTTGTTTGGCTGCAACGATTATCGACGGATTCATGTGGCCAACAGGGCTGTCGCCCGAAGGATTGTTTTGGCACTCAACCTACCGCTACCCAATTTAGGTTGACCCTAAAGATTCATGCTTCGTAAACATTTTGGGGCAACGCAGACTCTTGAGCTCGTTGGGAATTGGGGGCACCTTAAGAGTCAACCGAGGCTGAGATGAGTTTGAAGGTCTAAATCTATTGCAAGCCAGTCCGTAACATCATTAAATACACAAGCCGAAAACATCTAGACACCGATGAGAAGATTTGCGAGAAGGAATAATGTGAGATCTTGAGTGGTGGCAACCAATGCCACCAATGGACGGTGGGAATGAAAGTTTCCGCCATCTTGACGAAGACAAAAGGATGGGACTATATATTTTTTTTTATTAGTCTCTCTCCATCGACCCTAAATTGAGGCACTTAACAGTCAAATGAAACGCATTCCACGCCACACACACATAATATACACATTGTGTGGACCAGACATGTTAACCATAAATGATTGTATCTCATGGGTAAACTGGCACCTCCTTTACCCACGACTAATTCGGGTCCTACCCCTTCGGAGTTTAAATTTACACCAAATCGAAACCATGCATCACTGAAAACTGGGATTAGAATACCTTCCGATACACTCACAACAGTCGGATCACAGGAAAAACATCGAGTACCACTTCATTAACGTCCGCTAGAGCGTAAAGAGCGTACGACGTAAAGCGCTGTTCGCTTGGAACCTTATCCCTGCACTCAGGATTCCGCTTCGTCGTATTATAGGTAAGAATATGACAGGTTATTGATAATAGGACCTACGAGCAGATAAATGCTATGAAATGTATTGCAATTCTAATTAATGGAAGAGACCTAGCGGTGACACCAAGAGAATACAAATACGACAAAATCTGCCGGTATTGGGTTGGCCGTGTCGTGAAAGTCCTACCGCGCATGAAATAATAACTGCCAAAATGGTGTCTTAAAGATCTTTGGAAAATCAGCTTTTTTTTTGCCCTTATAATATATACTGTATATATTTATAGATATATTTTCTTTGTTATGTTATATGCACTATGCAGAATAATATACATTCTTTCCATAAATCTCTATGACATTGTGCTTGGTATGAATTCTATATGCTACATGTGAACGTCAAGGCCACGATAGCTCTTAATCGGAATCACGGAAGGCGTTCCTGCCATAGGCGGACGTACAGTTACGTCAAGCTTGGCCAAAGTTAAGGAATGGTTGGAGTACGATGGGTGTGCAGGGATTGGCACAATCTGTCACCTGTTGGTCTAGAAGACTCAGGTAATTTGGCACTGGGGCAGATAGCTTTTCTTGCCTCTAAGATTGAATGGCACAAAAAAATGATCAGAATGTCACATGAATCACTCAAATCTACAGCCCAAGAGCCAGACAATCGCCAGTGCCGAAAAAAACACACAAAAAAGTACAATATGGCCTACCGCTTGCATTTAGAAAGTCCAAACGACCCTCGTGACTACTCAACTTGAGATATGTTTGCATGTGAAGGCGGTTATCTCAGATGCAGAGACCAAGACACAGAACAGACGCCATCCTTGTCCGCAGTTCATAATCAGACTGAACATTTTCACGCGTGTTCCATACCGAACTCCAGGCCACGCTAAGAAAAGACAAGACTCGTGTGGCCTCGGTACGCCGGTACGTTTCAGGACAGTGAAGGGACATACAAATGGTCTCATACGGACCACCTCATTCTCAAAAGTCAACTCCCCAAGGTGACCTCTAACAGAGAGGCCGTCCACGTATCGCAATATGGCGTTAACATGAAAAACAACAGAGCGCTGCACTGTATCGCCGACTGTCTCATGCTACAGTGTAATATCATTATAAACGGTTAAGTGTCCAGTGTACCAGTCCTCAAACCACCGCATGGTCACCACAAACCACCGTATCAAAGAGGACCAGGTAAAAAAAAAAAGGGACGGCAAGGATAAGCCCAGGCCTGAAGCGACTAGTGTCTGTTAATGTAAACAAGGCGTTTATTGGGATTATACCGTGGAATACGAGTGTACGGGTTTACGCGTCGGGGCAGTGTGTGAACGCGGTGTTTTTGTAAAGTCGGTGTATACGTGTCTCTTCTTGCTGTCCTTCCGATACGTTTAAATAATATTTATATAGAAAACAAGAAATATCAAATTGTATACTCGGTGAACCTCAACATGTCCTTTGTATCCTATTTCTCCAACGCTTCAATCCCTTATCCAAATGGGCGCTTCCGCTCCCTATCCCCAATAAAACCCCCAAAAGGACGATGGCCCAGACACTTCCTAGTTATTCAGACGTGCGCTGAAAACCTTCCTGGATACTTTCACTAATCCCTCCCGTAATTATTATATTGGAGTTCTTCCAAGGTGGCCACCTCTGCTTTCTCGTAACATGCTCTGTTATCCCGGCGATCTGCCGGCCGATGATAAAACTCATCAGTAGTGACTCAAGCAACTGGGCCCCTCTCAGATCCCGACAAGCTTCCAGTGAAGCGGGGGTGGGAGTGAGAATGTGTTTTGGGTCGCTGTGCTAGCACCAGTCGTCTTCGTCTGCCTCGTGGTAGTAACTTCGGCCTCTTGGGGCTGTCCCAGGTCCCGTGCTAAGCCCCAAGGTGTAATGGTATCCATTGGGTACCCTGCAGAGCTGGTGGGAATGGGAAGTGAGAGAGGACACGTAGGAAGTCCGTGAGGAACGTCCAGAGTTGCTGGCCAGCGCCTCCTCAAAGGTTAAAGTATCCTCAGGCACAGGACTGTAGCTTTCAGACTCTTGGCGTGGCCCTAGGTAAGGGTCAGAACCAATGCGGGTAACTGTGCAGGCAGAATGGCTAGGAGAGTCGCTGTACATCAGGGTGTTGTGCTCCGATAAGCCCCGGCTCAAGCGGCCGGGAGAGTAAGCAAGCCCACCGAAGTGCACAGGGGACGAGTGAGCCGTCCGGTAGGTAACGCTTGGCCGAGGGGTAAGAGGAGTCTGGGGGAGCTGTCTCCGCATTCCCCGGCATGGAGTGCTAGCACCGGAGCTGGTCAGACGTGGACTTCCGCTGGCCGAGCCACTGCCCTACATTGAAAGGGGGAAGAAGCACAGGAACATGTGATGGGAACATGACACAGGCAGACACGTGACATACACACATAACAGGCGAGAGGACGACACATGATCGGACGACAAGGAAACACACAATGCCAATAAGCAAGGGCACGGCACAGGTTGGATATGGAGCACGCACGGGGCATGACGCAGACAGCGTATCAGAGAGAGTGGAGGCAGACAGGCACAGGAAAGAGAAAGAAAAGAAGAAACATAAGCAAACGGGCAGCCGTACAAAGCAAGCAACGAGTTCCTGTTACTATGATCCTACACCCAGCGTCCTAACGGCACAACCGATTACCCTGACGTCACGCTCATACATGCTGCGCATGCTTATCTCACACGCTGATACACGCACACAAACAGAAAGTCGGGTTCTGCTACAGGGAACGGGTTCGTGTTCGTTGAATTCACACAAACCAGCTCCTCTCATATACCAACACATATAAAAAAGCTGCTGCACGCACACTCTAATACAATCAGAATGTACGTGTGTCAACACAGCATTCAAACTGTACGAACACCGCAAGATATATCACTTTATACACAGAAAAATCTACATGCAAACGGGGGTAGAAAAGAAATATTTATACGTAAAGTATGAAATAATTCCAGCCTGTATACCAGACATTCTATATGGCACCCGAATACAGCCTCTATACATACTCATCAGTTGCTCTTATTTTAACTAAGAGGGCTTATAATTTATGATTATTATTGCCTTAGAGCTGCTCATACAGTCTATACACTCTTCGTTGTATAATATATGATGTATACACACTGTACAAATGGCTTATAGCGTGGTGTGCAGCGCCCTCTACTGGTCACCGTTCACACCTGCCTCCCCTCTCTAACTTCTCACCTGTCTGTTGGTCCCATGGTCGATGCCACTACTTGGAGACGTGGCGCGGCTGTGATCTGAGTGACGCGGGTGACCAGACTCTCGGCTTCCGTATCGGTCACAGGAGTAGAATCGTTGCTTCTCATTTGATGACGGGGGCTGCTGCTTCCTCTCTTGGGATCTGCCTCTCTCCTGCCTCTTCTCTCGAATGACCTCTGCCGAGAGGGACCAACAGGAGACGTGGGACAATATTTACAACCTGATATGCACAATGATGTCAACCTATCAGCCATCAACTCACTCATAACGCATGTCAACGGAATGGCGGCCAGTGTAAAATAACTACTCAGGATCCATATGGAACCTCCTACCGTTATTCACCTATATTTTATTTAATGGAATACATTATATGTAAACCTTTTACCCTAAATATTAACACATGAGATATTTTCTAGAATAATTCCAACCAACGTGCGTCTTCACCAGTCGCTCGAAGGCACAGAGTGTATGAGGACATTCTAAACATATTTCCGGGTGCAAACGCTGCTTTATTGTAATAAGTAGCAAGTTAAAATAATTTAACGTATAATTACACAATATTTTATTATCATACGTCGTTGAAATCAAGAAAATGAGGCATAAATAAAACATTTGCCGTCTTCAAAGCTGGGGAATATATGGAATGTCGGCGTTTTATACTTGAGATATTAACAATGTAACAATGTATCTCACTTTGTGGGACTTTATGTCCATATATGGAAACGCCGGGGAAGCAATCGGAGAGAATTTGGGGGATTTCAAGAAATTTGACGGTCAAAATGGAAGAACGAATTAAGGAACTTAAAAGATGGGAGGGTATGGGGGGAAAAAGGAGGTCATGAAATTGTGGAACTCAACTACTTCTCGCTTTGATCTTTGATGGATCTTTGATGGTTTTAACATCTTCTAGAAATCTTCTGGGTGGGTTTGAAGGACATCACAGACTTTCTCTATAACCCAGCTCGAATGCATGGGACACCAGTGCGCAAGCAGGGAGCCTAAACTTACGCAGCACTGAGAGATGACCAAGAAGACCATGTGACCTTGTACCTATTTTCGCCCTCCCCAAACAGCCTGTACCTGTGTCGTCGTTCTGGGGCGACCTCTCTGTGGATTTCTGCTTCCTCTCCTTGCGGCGGTGGCAGCGGTGGTGATGCTGATGGCTGCGCTCGTGCGGTACCTTCTCCAGGGAATACTCGTACAGCTGGGGTCGTTGCGGTGGAGTCAGGGTGGAGATGGATCGCTTCATGGGGCTGGTGTCGGGAATCGGCTGTGAAAAGGGATCGAAAAACCTTAGAAACACTAAAAAAATAAATTTTTATTTAAACAAATCCACTTTGCAACTGCTCCTTAAAAATGCGTACAATTTTATTATCTTTTTAATAACTTGCGGCAAGGGGGGCGTTGCCCATGGATCACGTGATCATCTATAATGGTGGGCTCCAGGTCGGTAACTAAAATTTGATTCATTAACAAAGAACAAAGCACTAGAAGGAGCGAGTACTGGTGGATATGCAAGAGAGGCTCGTAGTCCTAGGAGCCCCCAGAGCTCCTCTGGGGCGGCATGTAAATTTTTTTACTATTTTATTCTCTGATACAGGATTCTCCTGAAATCTCAGAGCCACCAAGTACAAGACGTGTCCTAGAGGTCCCTGCGGATAGAAGACTGTAACAGTAATTTGGGGACAGATCCATCAATTTCCATAATGTCTTTTCAACTGAGTATATTCTCAGCTCGGGTTAATGGAAGACGCTCCTGGAGCTGAGGAGGCAGACTGCTGAATCAGTACATGCGCGGTAATGAGCTTCTATCCCTGCCAGTAAAGTTATGGATTTTACTTCGCTTTTAATGAGTCATGGAGTTTTTACTGAATAATAATGCGCTGAACGGCGCCGGGTATGTAACCCCCAGGCATCTACAGCTAACAAAATGTTATCAACTCATATTTATAGACTAAAACTAGAGGGCCAGAGGCTTTGATGGAATGGAAGGAGGTTTTACTTTACTGAGAGGGGTAGATAAACGGAACAGCCTCCCATCAGAAGTAGTAGAGGGGATTAAGGTTTGAGTCTTTACAGCAGGAGAAATGGGCGACTAGACGGGGGCCGGATTGGGGCCGATTTGCTGGCAGGTTCTATGTTTGTTTATTGCCCACAGCTGCACATAAGAATAAGGTGGTAGGGGAGCTGGGTAAAGAGGAGCCATCTTGAGCAAGCATGTTGCTCCAGGATAATTACTTACATATACTCCACCAATTAAAAGTTTGGGGTCAGCTAAAAAAATTTCTTGTTTTTGAAGGAAAAAGCACATTTTCCCCATTAAAATAACATGAAATTGATGAAAAATCCAGCACAGAATGGGTTAAAGCTGCAAATGCCTATTGTAGCTGGAAACAGCTGATTTTTTATGGAATCTCTTCATAGGCGTACAGAGGCCGTTTATCACTCCCATCACTCCTGTGTTCCAATGGCCGTTTATCACTCCCATCACTCCTGTGTTCCAATGGCCCTTTATCACTCCCATCACTCCTGTGTTCCAATGGCCCTTTATCACTCCCATCACTCCTGTGTTCCAATGGCCCTTTATCACTCCCATCGCTCCTGTGTTCCAATGGCCCTTTATCACTCCCATCGCTCCCGTGTTCCAATGGCCCTTTATCACTCCCATCGCTCCCGTGTCCCAATAGCCCTTTATCACTCCCATCACGCCTGTGTTCCAATGGCCCTTTATCACTCCCATCACTCCTGTGTTCCAATGGCCCTTTATCACTCCCATCACTCCTGTGTTCCAATGGCCCTTTATCACTCCCATCACTGCTGGGTTCCAATTGTATTATTTTATTATTTTGTTATTTATTTCTTTATATTTTGTTTATCTTTGACATGTACGGACATACAGTCAGTGTTTGCTTTGGTGGATCTGGATCTGGGGGGTTTTGACAGACAACGCAATAAAAATGTCTCTTGTGATGACATAATAGAGAGGTTTTTTTTTGTCTTTAGTCCCTTTAATAATATTTGCGTCTCAGCGATTCCTCTGTGATGTCGCTGAGTTTGGATTCCTTACTAATCTAGTGTTTGTTTTTTTGGTTTATTGTAAAAGCCATTTTTTGTTCTAAAACAAGTGAATTCCAAAAATAACAGAACGGGTCGTAATCGGGAAGGGTGAAAGCGCGCAGATCGGGGGAAACCCGCGGTGACGCCCGTTCAATCCTCCGATGCTGGAGGTCGTGGCGGAGGGGAGGAATAATAGCCATCACTCAGCAGACACTAAGCCGCGCGTATTAAGAGTTTCAATAACGGAATGTCTGCTTTGTCTGAATGATATTCTATGGATTTTTGTCTTGAGTCAACTGGTTTTAACCCTATAAGTGCCAGACGGGTTTAAAGGAACATTCACACTGGAAAATATTAAATTTTAATAGTAATGCCAAACCCATAAGTTAAACCAGCAGATCGGCCCCATTCGGCCCCCGTCTAGTTGCCCGTTTCTCCTGATATAAATACTCAAACCTTAATCAGTCGTTGGTCTCGTCTTAGATTCAGGAGCCGTATGTCTATCCCATGCATGTATAATACCCTCACTGTATTACCCTCTACTACTTCTGCTGGGAGTCTGTTCCACTTATCCCCCACTCTCTCAGTAAAGCAACTTTCCACCAACTCAAATGCTACGTTTTCCGCTGTCTCTGGAAATAGGGTCGCTGCTCCTCCTGAGAGCCGTCCAAGGGACATGTCCCCACTGTATCAGGACTGTTGGCAGTTATGACATTCACAACCCCACAAAAGTAACATGGGCAGGGTCCCTCGCCTGCTTGCTGAATGGTCAAATATGAACCTATCAAAAGGCAGCGCAGTAAAACAGCTCCATCATTAGCCAATCGCTTTCCTTGTTATTCTCTTGAAAGTCTTTATTCCAATTTATATTCTGCAATATATGCTTCTATAAAATATATACGTTGAAGTTCTTGTGTTCTTTTAACCTTGATTATTATTATTATTTTTTTTATTGTAAAATGATAATTTCCGCCAGCTGACATTGATAGGATTGGCATTGTGTGCGGGTTTAATACACTAATGTGAACTGGTGATCCCTGCCAAGTTTAGTCTGGCGTAGAACTTAGTGCTAAAAGAACTTTCTGTCAATGAGAACATTTATAATACGACGGGAATATTTAATATCATGCATTAAAATGTGTGGTTTTCAAAGCACGACGGGTTTAATACAAATTAAAGTGACAACGGACCTTTAATGGCGCAGGGTAAAAAAAAAATAGGGGGCATTTGGCAGCGTGTTTAGATTTAAAGGGACAGTAACGCTATTCTCGATAAAACAGCTTCTAGATCCAAAGCAGTGTATAGAATGATTGTGCTGCCGAGGGCCAAATGCCATGTAGAGGAACAGGGCTCGGGGTCAGAATTAGGTATGTTAAAGGGGCATTGCAAGAAGCGGAGGGGCAAATGCAGCCCCTCGGTCACCGAATATTCTCATAAATTATTACTACAACTCATTTCATGGCAGAGCTTTTACATAGAGGTCGTATGTGTTGATTCTTGTTTTCTCAACATAAGATCCAAGATAAGATCCAAATGGGTTCTCCAAACAGGACAGAAGAAACCCAAATATCAAATCCGGGGTCCTTGCTAAGCGGTTAACCATCTGGGTATCACCATAGTGAGCATCACCACCATGCTGGAACGTTCTAGGACATCCTAGAGTTCTAGATTGGGCGTGGAAGGCATCTACCAACCATATGAGTTTGTGGAGAGGACACCTTGATTGGTCAATAATGGACATGAGATAATTTGTATGAAGCAGAGCTGTTGGAAAGCTTAACACGTAAGTCATGTAAGAGTTAAGGAGTCTACATACGGGCAGGTAACCGTTTCCGGGGGATGGAGCGCGGCTCCTCGGCTGATGGAAGACAGACAGGTGAAGCGGTTCGAACGGCATCACGTAGACCAGCGGCAGACAGCATGACGGGAGGGAGAGGACCAGGGAGAGTCGAGAAGGGGGGAAGGAGATTGAAATCAAAATAAGAAGAGGGAAGGAGGAGGAGAAGAGGAGAAAGGAAAAGGAAGACAAAGCAATGATAGCAACGAAGATGAGTGGAAATCAGAACGGAAACGTGGACAGACATAGCAGATGAAGAATGTGATGAGGATGAAGTTTTAGGAGTGGGGAAGGAGGTGGCACAAGAAAGGGAAAAATACACGTCAGTTAGAAGAAAGATACATATTACATGAAATCAAGCTACACGTGTGTTCCAACACCTGCAACAGTGGAGGCTGCGTTAGCCCGACGCGTTTTAACCTCATTGTGGGAGGACATATCCTTCTATAGGTAATGAGGCTGCTCAGGTGCCTGCTGGTTAGTGCCTGTCCATGTATAAAGCCCCAGCTTTAACATACCGCACATACATGCATACAGCTTGAAAAAAAAAACAACTATTCTTGACAATTTATATAATATTCCCTACTTTCAAAAAATAAAAGAAACATATCTACTCACATGCATCGCCACAAATAGAGCATTGGTCTCTTGTTGTTGGACTACAGGTCTCGCTATCTTTATACATGCTGATGATGGGACTTGCAGTCCAGTAACAACAGGATAAATGCTATAGAGGGTATACTCACATGAGCCTCAGCAGCCAGACGGGGCATTGAGACAGCACGGCCTTGGATCTCCAAACCGGTTGGATGTTCTCCACCGTTCGAGAGGTTCTGGGCAATTTCTTTCATCTCTACAGACTGGAGACAGGGGTAAGGAAAGGGGGTTCAAGCTCCAGAGTAATCAAATAACATCAATTTGGTGATACAGTAGTTATTTTAAAGATAAGAGAAAGCGGTGAAAACAAGATAAAAGATTGGAACGAGGCTTGCCTGTTTGCCGTTTGGTAGTGCGTGGATCTCTTCCGAGTGACCTCTCTGGAACGCAGTACTTCTAGGTGTCGAAAACGGGTCTGCAGCCGGTTGATTTCCCCAAGAGCTCGACTCTCGTATCGCAGAGTCTTGATTGGGTCTGGAAGGGAGATAAATTACTTGATACCTGCCAAAGTCCTAATGGAGAGAGAGAGAATGTTTCTGGAGTTCGAGGTACTCACACGACACCCCCATTGTTCAGAGAAGCGGAGCTCTTTTGTCTCAGGAACACCTTGGAATTACCAAAAGGAAGGTTCTGCTCCAACGTTGCTTTCAAGGGCTGGAACAAGGAGACTGTCCCTGTCTGCAACATATATATACAAACATATATAAACAAACCAAGATCAATCAATTAGTGCATTTTGGGAAACAAATCAGTCTACTGTTTCCAACCCATTACATTTCTCGTGGTTAAACTACTTTGTGTATTTCTCAATGCGCGTAATACCACAGATGACCTCTAAGATGTCAACGTGACCTTCCTGTATTAACAGGCTGAACCCCTACTATACAAAAACGGTCTCTTCTCTTCCAAAAATTCCAGATCGATGAATATCACGGTTTAAGAACCACATATAAGCATGATGAGAAGCAATGTTAATGTTTTAAGTAAACCCAACAAAAATTAAGCCTTAGGTTAAAGGAAATTTTGGAAAGACCTTCGATCTCGTACCTGAGAGAGGACCCCTGGTTGCTGGTGAGATTGGTCACGGTTGTTCTTATTCTGCTTGTAGAAGTCAAAGATCATAAGAGCCGCGTAAACCTTTCCGACGGTCATTTCCTCAGCTGTGAAGGAAGACGTTGAGGGAACAGAGAATTGTGGCTTAAGAAAAATGGACATGGCTGCCTTCCTGTGAAAACTATGTACGGTTTAGGTCTGATCCAAAGGAGGACAAAATAATGGCGCCAGGAATGGGAATGTTCTTACGCTTATGAGGTGGTACTAGTAGATCCAGCGTTTTCTGAGACAGGTTAGGCCACACCGACGTGATCTCCTTCCGCAAATCAGCGTCAGATTCATGTTGCTTTATTCCCCCTTCGAAGATCGATAAATTCAACATTACAGGGCGATAGACCACAATTTTTGGGAAAATTTTAGGTTTCGAAGGTGAATTTTTATTTCCTACTGGTTTACTAGATCTTCCCTAGTTTCGAGAAGAAGAGAGTAGGAAAAGATAAAGACCTTCTACACTCTTACTAAAGAACCCTAAGAACGTTTGACTGTCTGTTCTAGCTGATGGTCGTCTCTTCGTCTCCTGGCACGGCCACGCTTTTATCTTATATCAGGAGGGTGTCTGCGCAAATCAGCCGTAATAAAGTATTTTTGTTGCTCTGTCCAGTGACCGCAACTTCAGTCCAAGTGCTTATCTGGCAGACGATGCTACCTCTCAGGTCATTTCAGGGAGGCCCGTCGAGGCACCGCAAGAGCATTAAGGATTTCCATTTTATCCGTCGTCATAGGAATTTATAGCTTCCTCTACCAGTGTCTACAAAACACATGTTGTCGTGGACATAATTGCTACGCACCAAGCCAAACCTTCGTTAAAGTACCATCTCAAAAGAGCAGTTTATGGGGGTTAACTTTTAGGGAATACACGATTATATTTATTTAAAAAAAGAACCAACCTGATGCCAATTTAATGTCCAGCGCAGTCCTGATTAAAGCCATCAAAGTAGAGGTGAAGTGGACAGTGAGGTCTGTGTCAGAAATTGGCATGTTCATCCTGACCAAGCGCTGGAAACACAGAGGGAGAGAAGGAGGGAAGGAGATGAAAGGAGACAAGAGGTTACCCGTAAAACAATCTCCAGTATATTCCTTCCGATAACATGCAAATAAGGAAACTCCTGTGACCTCGACGTTCGGCCAGGGCAGTGATTCTCAACCATTTTTATTTTCTTTTAATCTGCGTAAATATTTTTTTTGCATTTTTACATTTTCTGCTCATTAGAGCTTAAAAAGTGTCTGATGTTTCAACATTTATTTTCAAACTGTTACCGAAAAGATATTATTTTTGTAACAAAGTTACATGTTTCAAGTGTTTAGAATGTAATTTATATCTCCGCATGTACCGGGCTTCTTTTAACTTGACAACTTGCCTATTTTAGTGTCTTAAGTCTTTGTAACTTTTCGTGTAGCTGATCCAGGGCTCAGGAAGCGACGGATTTAAAAGCGTCCCTAGAAAAATCCTTTCCATGGTACGCAGATCCTAAAATATTAACATACAGACAGCTTTTAATGCTCTATCGATGATTAATAATGTGCTTGTGGTCACGGCTCTAGTTTGTGCTGCGTGAAGCACAATTATGGATCATGGTGTGTTGGACCATATTACAGCACTACTGAATATGATGGCGCTATATCAAAGAAAGCTAGCAAATAGGAAAACGGGGTAGGTGCTTTGACCCTTCTGGTTGCTTCTGGATACATATACTCAAACTATCTTTTGTCGATCCATTGGCTACCCCCACGATGAAAAGGTTGAGAAACACGGCCCTCGCTTGACTTCCCTGGTCACAGAGAGGAAAGGTCATGCAAAGAGAAAGAAATCCCTAAAATAGCAAATTCAATCTAAACTAGAGAAACCAGAGCTAAATTTGAACCAATTGATTTTGGAACGGAACAAGAATATGTAATTTTAAATTTAAGAGGTTGCAAAAGATTTTGACTATTTTATGTTTTTTTTGTGGGTTTATTTTTGCATTTTAAAAAAGCAGGACTGCAGAGGAAATTAGAGCTCGCGACGATGTAAACTTCACATCGTCGCGAGCTCTTAATAATACATGTGCCTCAAAAAAATCCACTTATTAAAGGGACGCTATCATGAAAAAATAATGATCATGTTAAATAATGTTAAATTAAATAATCATGAGATGTGCGTCCATTTCCACTTAATGCTATGGCTATGATCTCAACTTCTGGCGTTGCTTCAAGGATTAGTTTAAAAATACTAATAAAAAATATTTTACAATAATTCCTAATTAAAGTTAAATAGAATACTATAGGAATACTATAGGAAGATGAAACGGTTACACTGTGCCTTTAAGATATACTATAGTCAGCGTATATGCTATGGGCTAAGATATGGCTAATGTTCGAGCCAATATCCTGCGTGCCGTAATGGCTGATTACTTTGGGGAATAGGAAAGAGAGTGATTTATATAGAGAGAGAGGATATCAATGACTGTAATTTACTCTTGACAGTCAATCAAGAAGATAGAGAAAGAGACAGAGAGGTTTCATTGCACACGGCAAGTTCATAACATGCTTTTAAGAAAACATGCAACATGACATGCGACAAAGAACATCCCAAACCAGAATGACATGCTATGTAATTGGTCTGTGTATACAGGAGAGCTTGGAGAAGAAGTTCGTCTAAAAGTAGGGACTGGTGCTAGGGAGCCGAGGATTCGCTCGGTAAGATCACTATTAAAGACTGGCGTCAGAGTTTTGAGATCTCTCCGGTCACGGCAGTGACATGTTCAGGGGAAAGTAGGATGGTGGGCTCACGCTTTGCAGATCTTACATCGCGCAAGTTCTGCAGAGATGGCTTCACCCGTTTCTGTGCTTGGAACGAAGTGTAAAGAAAGCATGAGGAGAGAAGGTCGGGAGTCACCGGGAGAAGCACACACCACGGTACCGGCACAGGACAGAGACAGGAAAAGGGCTAAGGACCAGTGAAGGTTACTGGTGGTCACGGCTGAGCTACCTTATACGCCACACGTGCAGGGCATTTCTTTCCAAGGCCAAGGGGAGGGGGCATGTGTCTCAACATCTCGTACATGTCAGTGTAACCAATGCGCCCACTGCAGCGACGGAAAGGGGTAGGAAGGCATGGGTGCGTCAGAAAGGATAAGGGGGGGCATATTGGCGGAGACAGGAGGAAACGGCAAATGGACAACCAGTTCAGCCAATGGCAATGGAAGAAGGGGATGAGGATAAGAAGGTTGAGATACGACAATGAACGACAGGGATTGGAGATACAAGCCGAGACAAGGGGGAGGTTAAAAAAAGGAAGATGACCATGGGCAAGGCATGGATATTTAAATGAAGTAGCCAGAAAGAATTGGACCATATGGCGGTAGGGGAGACATGAAAGAGACAAGCAGCGGGCGGTAGGAGAAATGTAAATAGAAATAAAACCAACAAAATAATCCAAACAAAAAAGAAGCAGGTAAATGAGGGATGAAGAAGGGAAATGAAAAGGGAAGCAGAGGGAAGCAGACATGGGGGCCAGGCAAAAGGGATTGATTATGGGAAAAAAACAGACAAAAAAAACATATCTGATTAGCCTGAAATTGTACAGTCCTGTAACCGATCCACAGGTATGTTTTTTGTATTGTTAAGGTGGGTGAAGGTTTCAGGGGTAGGAAGGATGCGACTGGTGCTTGGTTTCTGTGCAGTTGGCCTTAAGCAGAGAGGGTGGCCCATCGGGGTCTGGCACGGAAGAGCACAGGGGGGCATCTCAGTATCCCTCGTGCTTGCCAGAAGGGACACCCGTTTAAACCCTTCAATGCGAGATGCGTTACCCTTCTTGGTACCATTGAAGGGGATAAACAGCATTCTGCTCATCATGCTCAAAAGGAGTCCAGGCAGCTTCACTCTTGGAGAAAACGCAGTACTGTATGCACCATAATTCACAAAACCTGCAGAACCCCCGCACCCCCCAGATTATTGGTGTCATGGAACGCTCCAGTGAAGCTACCTGAGACCCTCGGGGGTGGGGATATAAAGCATGATGAGATGGAAGAGGGCGGGCCTTACCTACCCATGCAGGCACAGCCCCCCTTCAGATGTTCTCAGACCCCCATACTGCCCCAAGCCCCCGTTTGGCATGGATGCAAACTTGCTTTAGGTTGCAAACCTTGTAAGCCACCCTTGACGGGCAGCGTTTTCCCAGCCCAAGAGGAGGGGCAATAACACGCAATAAATTGTACATATCCTTATAGTGAATTCTGTAGCTGGAAAAAGAACAGTACATTGAATCAGGAAAGTCTACGAACCCAGTCTAGACAAGATACTTGGGTTTACTCAGAAGGTGGAAACACATTGTTTGACCCGAATGAAAATGCTAAGATGGTTAAACCCTTGTTTTCTTATAATTTCGTGAAAAATCAACACAACTGTTCCCTCTACAAAGTAACAAGGCAGTGACGTGATCTCCAAATGAACATATCTAAGCCCTCCGTATCTGGATGGATACCTTCCACCGTTTGACCACATTCTGTCTATCGTCCAGCGGCATTTTCCCTGATGGTCTAACTAGAAGAGGTCATGGATCTATGATATCTATGCATGTAAAGGTCCTAAAATCAGTGATAAAACAGTAAATAGTAAAGCACAAAAAAACATTCAACCTAAGTTGTGTCCGGTATAATAACTCTACACGACCTGACATGGCAGGAGAAACCCCTGGAGGTTGGTAGTCATGTTCACCACCATTTTATAGGTGACTTTGGCAAAATTATGCGTCTGACTCTTAGACTTGACAGAACCCTTCAGGCAAAGACAACATTCACTGTTAGTTAACTTCACAGATAAATGGTGCAGATTGTAACAGGGATTATATCTGAACAAATTTGGTCCTCAAAGGCATCGTAAAAATCTTCATCTTGGCTAATTCCTTTCCCAAAGTAACTTGGACACGGAAGATTCACGTATTAGAAAAAAAGGCGCTTGCTCTTATTGGACTTCTTAATGCTACCTTATGTAGCGATGTTATCGCTCATAGAGATGGGATTTCAAATATTTTAAAGATTCTACTGAAATCAAACAGTTTTTCTTCTCATAAACCGGATCTACTTCTCATCACGGGGGGTGTAAATGCAATTTCATATGTTGTTATATTTCAACCCTTTGACTGCCAAATTGATACACTGAACCCCCCCGGTGACCCTGGAGGCAATTTGCAAGAGAAATAACATTTCAAAGGAACATCCATGAAAACATTTCACGGAACAAATATCCAGTTAATCCAGCAGAACATTGAAACCAAAATCCTCTGCATTGAACGCCCTTCAGGGTTTTACCTATGTCTCCACTGGAATACAATCGATGGTTATATGACAATGGGGTTAAATTCAGTATCAATTAAAGGCAAATTGTCAATTAAAACAAACATTACAATAACCCATACAGCATATAGCACTGTCTATAGGAGAAGTGGGTCTCAGGCATGTCTCCAGCTGTTCTGAACTAGCCAGAGAGCTACAGGTTGGCTACACCTGGTCTATATGTTGTGTTATGAACACATCTCCATTTTCCCACATTACCCAGATTTGGAATATATTATCCTACTGGCCATCACTGGAGATTGTCCAACAGAAGCTGAAATTCAGCCACCTCTTTTGGATCATGCGCAAGGCAACCCAGACACCTGCCTAGGGTCCAAGGTGCTTGGAAGGGGGTAGATAAAATCCCTCATATGTAAAAGAAATGCGAGTAAAGATAATATAATTGACGACTTGTTTAAGAAGAAATAGTCCCAGCTACTAAAATATACATTAGCAGACAGAAGACACTTATCAATAGCAAGTGAATTACGTACCAAGCAGCTGGATCATATTCAGCCCAAACTCGGATAAACTCATCTAAGTGATGAGGTCCCAGAATGGAAGAGTCTCGTGTTAGGTACTCAAAATTATCCATAATTACAGCCACAAAGAGATTCAGCATCTACAAGTAAAGACAGATGGAAGACATGAAGATCAATCTACTTCACATCTACTACGGTACTACTTACATCTACAAGTCTAACTTCGGAGTTGGTAAAAAGACAAGGAACTAAGAATCTCGTCTTTCCATTTCCATGTTGGTGAATACTCGGTACCCTATGTGGCAGCGCATACACACATATGTGTCTATATGGAGGACGTGTGAATCTGGAAACAGGTGCAGAGCCTTTGGGGATTTTATGGTTCTAACAGAGCTTTAGAGTACCATAAAGATCCAGATCCACAGATATAGTACATGGTATGAGATGATAAATATACAGACAAAAAATATTAACATTTACTGATAATGACTTGAGTAGGGACCAATTATTTTCACCCTGTGTCTCTGGGGTTTTTGTGGGTATTTGGGACAAATGCTACTGTTATGGACCCCGGCTACTATGCCGTGCCATGTCTAAAGCCATTATTCCTTCCCCGATACCTCAGTTTCGAAATTCACATCATGAATCATAACAAATTTTCCCTTGGCGCAGCATGGGGACTAATTTATTTTTTTCAGATCATCAGCCCTTTGAAAGGGGACGGTTACTGGCTTCATGTTACTCCACCACCACTGGTTCATTAATTGTAAAAAGTAATTTAATTAATCATGTATTGCAGAGTATTAAGTAACATTAGGCATTAGAAAATATACCTGCAAACATTTATATATGAATGAATATTTGAAGACACTGATAGCTTTGGTTCTGCTGGGGGGGGGATTAATTTAATGTTGCACCTCACTCTCTAGAGCTAGAGAGTGCATGGAAGACAAATCAGTGTAAGGTGCTATGGAAAATGGACTCCCTCAGGAAATTATATTATAAGAAGCATTAAAAAAATGGCTTTTTCAGAATGTTTGGGTGTCCAGGATATGCCAGTTGTGTTTTTGGGACACCAGATATATTTGCAAACTCACCAGGAAAGAGCACAAGAAAATGAAGGAGACAAAGTAGAAATAAGCGAAATCACTGCCGCATTCATTTTTCGTGTTGCCTGATCGAGGGTCACAGGGACGGTTACTAAGGCAGGAAAGCATAATCTCATGCCAACCCTCTCCAGTGGCGCTCCTGAACAAAGAACGACATGTAGTTATATATCAAGACTGAGACATGACATGTAAAAGTTCAAAATGGCTTCTCAAATTGTCTCTAGAAAGAGGATAAAGTACGTCTGGGATGGTGTGGCCTCTCGTAACTCAGGATTACTCCAGAGCAGGATTTACATTCCTCATGTCTCTAGATCTAAAGACTACTGCCACCAAGAACAGGTCCTAAAATGGTGGTTGGATGGCCGTTTGTTAAATATGGATTAAGAACAAAATAGGAAACAAAATGACTGAGAAATCCGGCAAATTGCTTTGTGAGCCATTACTACAGATACATTGCAACTCTGCGGTTCCTGTGTTCCAATGTCCATCGCTCAAGAAGGACAAGAAGCCATACCTGAAGAGGAGCATGAGGGCCTGCAAGAAGGTACGGAAATTGTTGTGGCGGTTAATGGCGCTGTCATCTGCTAACCCAATGTTACCAAACACCTGTCAAAAGAAAAAGAGGACATTGTGGCCAAGTGGGGTAAACCCAAGACGGTGCACTTTCCCCGTAATGCATAAATAATTATATCTTGCCCAGTTTGGCAAACAACTGCCTTGTTCTCCAGTGGGCGGAGACATTCTCAACCAAAATGGATGCCTACATGCAAAGTGTTTTATATTTTTGTTATGCATTTTATATAGACTTTGATACTTTACTTTATAAAATCTTACTAAACACCTTTTTGTGTTTAATTAACTAAAAGAAAGCATGCTAAAATATTTTTTCTCTCTTACCTGCATGCCGATGATGGCGTAAATAAAGAACAGCATGGCTATAAGAAGGCAGACATATGGCAGGGCCTGCAGCCAGAAAAAATAATATAAAATAATATTCAGTTAGACCGTGTCTGCATCGAACACATGTTTGTTTCAGACAGCCACCCACCAATCATCCATAATCCCATTTTTCACGGCAAGATACCAGCTGAGCGCCTCACTAGATGGCAGAGGTCAGATGTATACAGAAAACATAACTGTTAGTTGTCAATTTCCTGGAATTTCCATCCCGGGAATGCAGAAAAGGCACGCATCACCCGCATTCATTTTTTAAGTACATGTGCCGTGTATATAGGGAGGAAGCTGGAAGATCGTTACTCGAGCATTCATTTTTTCCAGGGCAATATGGACTTCTAATTTATGATGGCTACACGTGTGCTAACGTTATATATATCTTCCATAACTTCTAACCAGTTTCAAAACTTGGGTTGTGCTTGGCTTAGTGAGAGGTCTTCTGGTGACCTGAAAGTCTAGCGAGGGTTGGCCTTAAAGACTAATGGCACTCAACTGTTGGCCAAGTTATCAGTAAGACTTTTGACGGTCTTTAGATGGACAAATAGAGTTTGCGTCTTTGGAGCATGTAGACTATGGACAGAAAGTAAAGAGAATGCATATAACTGTTCTGTATACGCTTTTCATTTTCACCAGGTCCATTTTGTTTATTTCTTGGCTAGTGGGATGATAAGCTATCTTGACAAGCTTTCTAGAGTCTCCTTCGAAGACAGGACTTTGCTTTTCCTAAAGGGACTTAAGGGTCCATTTCCTAATTTAAACCGAGTCTTACATTAAGCGAGCTTGGCTAACCTTAAAAGATTGCACAAAGGTCCAGAGCAAGATGCGGATGGTGTAGCCCTGTCTCAGGAGTTTGATCAATCTGGCGGCTCGAAAGAGTCTCAGGAAGCTCAAGTTGATGAAATTTTCCTGTGGCAAATAAAAAAACAATTCAATTACTAAGCGAAGAGTCTCTAACTTCCATTAAGCGTTTCCCTCCCCCCGAGTTCCTCCTTGCAAAATAAACCAAGCTCAACCCATTCCATTCCCAAGCACGAAACTTGCAGTTGCTGCCATTTCAAAAACTGAAAGGGGTTAGTATAGACCGATCACATGCACAACCCGCTAACCCGAACCCCGCTGACGGCTAACGGTTTCCACCTAACTACCAACAAGAAACTTTGAGGAACAGAGCTTGAGGTTTTTGTCCTTGATCTAAAAAATAGGAGAAAAAAAAGTATTGTTTTTTGAGGACGGGTGTCCATCAGTCCTGGTCTTATGCTTGTTGTACGTGCTTCATAGCATCGAAGATCTATAAAGGCATGCATTTAATCCGCCGGTGAATCCAATTCACCTCCCTTCCCCCGTTCTCTTGACATCTCTCAAATGATCTTTCGGAGGCACAAGCAGAATAGACAAACAGGCATAAACGCCCCATCAAATGGGCCAAGAGCAATGGAGGACTATGGATGAAAGTTCCGAGCATATCATATGGAACAGACTAAAACAGAGCATTAGAATTGGAAAGAGGGGAATGAATAATGGAGGATTATTAGTGATTTAGTGATACGGGGGGAGCTTTATTAATGAGAACTCCAGGATGAGAGAGATGAAATTGTTCTCTTCGGCTCCAGACTTAATTAAATATAATCTCAGCTTATAAAATATTCAGCACTGCTATTAAGCACGTATTTTTTTTTCCACTGGAATGTCTTCCCGAACCAAGAAGAACTATATGAAAAAAAAAGGGCTTTGTGGATTGATGGGAAAGGAACTGTCTATCTTCAATCCTCAAAGGACCCTTTTTACATAGAAAATAGGGATAGAGAATAAAGAACTTTGGGAAATAACCACAAAGGCAATACATTTATTTGTATAGTGTTGTCAAGTAGAGAATGCTAACTGTTGGGTGGCTTTAAAAGGAATTTTTAAGAGAAAATATTTGAATCCAGCTGGTCTACGATGAGACTTCTTGGCTTTGACCTCGCCAGAAATGACGTGGCCCTTTACATTGTGATATGGACTCATTTAGGACCGCATTATAAGGTTAATTGCAGAGACGAGTCTTTCTAGTGCTGAACTCCTTAGAGAATATATATTTTTTTTAACTGCATTGGTTGAAATGACCGGGTCAAAAATCAACGTAGGGCATTTTGCTCATCTTCATGGCCAAAGAAGCTTCGTTCCACGTGGTCTGCTTGCGTTCCCTTTTTAAGTTTTTCCTGCCCTTGCTTTTGCCCTAATTGCCCCCATTCTCGATGCTTCATGCAGCTGGATGAGGTTGCATGCTGAGGAACAGAAGCCACCAGCCGAGACGTTTAAGATATAAAGACGTTCTACACGTTTTTATTATTTATTGTCATTTCAGGGGCCACGTGCTGCGGAACATGTGGCAAAAGGGTTAACTGATGACTATTGAAACGAAATAACAGTGAGGTCTGTTCCTCAACCCCTTGCGTGAAACAAACATTCAGGATTGGCACGGTTCGCGGGGAAGGTGTGTACTGAGCGAGCCTTTAAACACCTAAATTTTAAAAAAATATATAAAAAAAGTTCCCGTGGACAATTTGCGTAAAATGACATCAGTCTTCCAGCAGCAAAAGATAGTTGAGGACAGGAGGGCCCTGGTGTGTTTGTGAGGAAAGTGGAGGGAGATTTCTTTCTAAGATCCTATAGATTCTTTACCCCCCTCCATTGTTTATAGTGATGTCAGAGGTGCGACTTTGAATCGGCCCCCGTCAACCCCGTCTAGTAGCCTGTTTCTTCTGCTCCCACTCACCACCCACTCCCACTCCAACAATGGTGCGTGTTCCGCGATGTCAGCGGCACCTGTTACCCTCATTCCGCAAGGGGTGGGGGGGTTTGGGGTAGTCGGATATGGTATAGGGGGCCCTGAGACCCCATACTGTTCTAAAATGACTTAATTCTGTCCCACTGCTGCCGCACCCTGTGCTGGCTGTGAGTAATGTGAGTTGCCGTCAGACCCCAGCAGAGAGGAGCCGCTGTACAGCAGGTACAGATATAACCGGATAAATCCAGTCAGAGCGGCTCCTCACAGAGGTCATCTGCCCGGAGGCAGGAAGAGTGGGAGGGCTTAAGGTAACAGAGTGTGCACTCTGATTGGCTGCTCAGCCTCCTTCTTGCTTAACTTCCCTCCATTACCTTTCCCTCCATTTTGTGTCCAGTCACAGGCTGCTGAGGAGAGGCCAGCGGCCCCCAGACCGCAAATAAGTGTCCCGAAGTGCAATGGCTGACAGCAGCTCTAGGTCAGTTCAAAGGACCTCACTGTAAGTGCCTATTTTTTCCACCCAGGTGCTGCATGTTATACGTAATATTAATGTTATTCCTCACATTATATTTTTTGGCCAAGTGTCCTAATGTGAATGAAACAGTCCTGTCCAATGTCACAACGTAGCGCCTGTTTTACACTGATTGCCTCAGATGGGGTGGGACGTAATATCCGCAATAAACTGATTTTTGTTTTGTTTTATATTAATTATGTTTTATTAATTTAGCTTTAAAGTGTTTAACCCTTTGTTGTTGTTGTTTTTGCTGTTGAAAGATTGATAGATAGAACCAGCAGTTAATTCTGGAAAGTGCTGGAAAGGTAGAACTAATTGAGAACCTTAACCCCAACTGATACCCCCCTGGGCCCTTCAACCCCCCCCCCAAGGGACCCTTAAACCCCCACCTTCCCTTAGTGTCCAGTAAATCACCTTCCCCATCAAACTTTATCAATAAATTAAAAAAAAAACAAGCAAAGGAAAAAAGTTTAAATAGTTCAAGAAATTATTGCGGAACCAACCGTGTTCTAGATGTGATGTTGCCATGGGTGAAATTTGGTGGTACACAGTACACGGGTTTTGCAGGTGAATACAACATACAGAAAAAGAGGGTTTGGGGTTTTTTGGATTTTTTCCCCCCGCATTGTATGTTGATTGGATAGCATGGATCAGCAGGCCGTGAAATATATAAAAACAAAAGGAATATGAAAAGAAAACCACAAAGACCAGATAAACACAGACACACACAGAAATATGATTTTTTTTTAAATTAAACTTAAAATAGACCTGCAAATTGTTATTATCATCATTCATCACTCTTAAAAATAAATTAAATTCCCCAAAAAATCTGAGTTTAAAAAGGTGGAGATTTTCTTCGCCTCCATTTCTCTTTTTGATGTTTATAACCAAAATCTTTTCAGAAAAAAAATGTGAAAACAACGTTTCAAAAAGAGGTTGTGTTGCTCTCATACGGGGATTTGTTTTTAATTTAAAGGGACCTCTTTTGGCATGTTATTTTGATATATTTATTGGTCCCTTGTTTAGAAAGCCATGTTACAATGACACGTGGCTTCTTTAGAATTTGTGTAAAGTTATCCCTGAACCTTAAGGGGTTAATACTCAATGTATTTTGGGGTATTTAAGACTCCCATGAGCTCAGTTGGCTCAATCTGGACTTTGCTTTATCTCAAAATTGCAAAACACAATTGGTTTGGTTACCAACTCCAGTTACCAATTAGATCATCAGTTACCAATTGGTTCATTTAGAAGAACGAATGGTCAGTGAGGATTAAAAACAAAATGTGAATGGTTCTACATGTGTCCACATTGGAAAATTATATCGCTCCATGATTTCAATTCTCAAAAAATCCAGCTCAGTGGGTTTCAGTCTTGACCTTTGTTGGGGTACCAAGAAATAACCCCCCTCCCCATGAATACCATTACAAAGGTTTGTATGGGGGTTTTTTTTCAGGGACACTTTCCCTAAAAAGTTCCAGGTTTAAAAATACATTTGGTTCCCCGTTCTAATTTTAAGACCCCATGGAAAGTTCTGGATAGTTTTAGGCTGGTTACAGTCCATCATTCCCAGAGCTGGATGTTTTGAGGTTTCCATGAGCTGATAAAGATTCCTGGAGTACATGGTACTTTTCATGAAAATGTATGGTGGGAGCACCTTTTCATTTGCATAGATTTCCACAATGCAAATTACAAGCTAATTAGTATAAAATACAGAAAAAAGCAACATTAGTATGGATATCGTTTATAGTCATTTCCAGTATTTTCGGTTTTACAAGACTTACCATGACTAAAGAAGGTCATTCTCTAATATCAGTTTTTTTACCCTAAATCATGACCTTCTAAGGCTAGCGGATGAGAACCCAAAACAGTGGGTCTTTTCACAGTTTCAGAGCTGGGCTGGTCGTCTTTGGTGGGAACTATCCTCTATGAGTCTTCAGCGGTAAGCTGAGACCGGAAGCGGGGCTCGAGGTACTTTGGGGGTCCCTGTACAGTTCCTTAGCAGAATACATGCCTTGTTGGCTGCAACATTTACAGAACTTTCTGCTATCATCCATATTCATTTTGATAATTAGCGCATTTGTTGAACATTTCCATCAGAAACCCATCATTATTCCCCTGCTCGGGAATTGTTGACGTTTTAGACCTACGCACCTGAGAATTTAAGCTTTAAATCCTACTTAAGCTTTAAGATCCAAACACACAAATTTCTTCCACGTTATATGCTTTTTTCCCTTCATTTTTTACTACTTTCACATGACTTTTTCCAAGTCTACGTTATGTGACAGAGGCAAGAAAAATGGTCACGATCTCAAAAGATTTTAACTGTCATGTTTTAAAAGCCTGAAATAGTGAAACACGTTTCCCACCTTTTCCTGTACAATGAGATTCTTAGACACAAGGAAATCTCTACTAAAGTGGTGCCAAATATAAAACATTTTAATACATCAACACCTTTTAATCCTCCTTTAGATCTCCCAGTAGAACAACCACCCTGATCCCATGTATTTCGTCCTCCAAATCCCTAATTGGTTACATCATGTGGGTTACATCAAAAGTCTCAACAGTAAATCGCTTACTGCCTACAGCTGAATACTTGGAGTAATCAGGTATATGATTGACTTAACCGTCTTCAACTAAGGCTGTCATCAGTGTCTTTTATCGAAGGTCTATACTAGCTGGGACGTTGGGGCAGGAAGGAATTCTCTGAATTTGCTCCTGAAATCGTAGCAGGTCCTAACAGTCTGTGTGCCACAAGAAGATTAAAAGTTGTGGTGCGCATATCTGGGAACTCTCTGGGTTTCACCTGAAGACTCCTGGTGAAGCACCATGTCTAGGAGTCACCAAGGGGAGACTCCGGGTCTTGTTGTTGCGGCACATCCCACTCCCCGCCCATATCCCCTGCACAATCAGTTTATTCCTGCGCTACATCAGTGGGACCACCCACTTCAATAAGTGGAACCGCCCACTTCAATCAGTGGGACCACCCACCTGCATCACTCAAGGGGAGAGCTCCAGGTAGCCACAACCACAAAGTTCCCAGGTATGGTGGTGCACTTCTTATGTTGAAGGACAGCTGGCAAGCATGTTTTTTCCCAGTACAAGGCATTGTAAAGTTTGAAGAAAAGGCAGTTTCTACACCTAAAAAACAATGGGTTTTCTAACAGCCATTGCAGTGATACCCTAATCACAAAAGAATGCCTGAGAACCATTAACCTGCAAATTACTTTAATAGGTGAAATGATACTTACCGCAATCTCTGTTACTAAAATATCAGTTATACTTCCCAAAACAGTGACAAAATCAAAGACATTCCAGGCATCTCTGAAATAATTCTGCGGAAGATAAGGAGATCATGTCAGATCGATATTTATTATATGTGGAAGATGACTCTACCTCTGCATGCTTGGGATCTGGATGCCGTATATAAGACTTAGGGTATCTGTTCGAGTTTGTTTGTCAGTTACCAAATCACTCAAAAATAGCAAATACGTATATAGAATATTTGCTATTTTTAAGGATAAGCAATCTGTTTTGAAGAGGTGCCCTTTTTGATAGGTTTGAGTCTGCAAATGGAAAAGTACAGCCTCCTAAAAAAAGCATGACGAAAATGTAAGCCACAACCCGTCAGACTACCGCAGCGCGCTTGTCTATGGACCTGAAACCAGTTTAGGAGTTGCGGGCCTGGAGCTGCTTACCAAGACACCAAACGCGATGATTTTCAGGATACATTCCAAGGAGAACATGGAGGTGAAGATAATGTTTAAACATTTCAGCATCTCTTCATATGTCGGCGAGGCACCGTGAAACTAAAACACGCACAAGAGAACAATTATTGGGGTGAAATTTACCAAATTGCAGATGAATGAAGAATATTTACCAAATTGCAGATGAACAACAGAACTCTAAGTTCTGTTGAATACGTCTTAATTATACATTCTGAGGCAGGTAACAGAAGTCCTGTTGAGTTGATCCAAGTCCCCAATGACTTCAACTGGAACTTGTTTTCATATAAACACAGTTGGAATGCCAGAGTTACGATGACCTGGGTTTATCTGAACCTTGCATGCCCCATAGTTTCAACTCCACAGGGTCTGAGCTGCCAAGCAAACTTAAACCGCTGGATACACGGTGGTTCAGCATGGTTAGTAAGACAAGAATAGTTTGATTTTCATTAGACCTCTACCTAAATTGAAGAATTATCGAAGAACCTCGTAACTTTTCCTATAACAGTCTGATAATCAGCGGTATAAAAAACTGCACTCCGAGGGTCTGAGGGCTTTAAAAATTCTCAGCTTTGACATTTATTGAGTCAATGTGTAACCATTCTTGTTTGTTTAGGAATTAATAACTATTTAATACAAAAGCAGACTAAAGAGTTCTCATCTTACCTTCATCATAAGCACAATTGTATTCAGAGCGATCATCACCATAATGAAATACTCAAATGGTGGAGACACCACAAATTTCCACATCTTGTATTGGAAGGATTGTCGGTTCTGCGGCATGTATCGTGTCAGTGGCTTGGCGCTAATGACAAAGTCAATGCAGGCTCTCTGGAAATGCAAGATGGTTGGACATAGATTATGGACCATGACGGTAGCCGGTACAGTGCTCTGCAAGACTATCCATTGCTGTGTCCCCCAGAGCTCAGGGGTCATTTGGCATGTGCCAATCCTCCGCTGGGGCAAATGGACAGATTCTAGAGTTGAAAAGCTATGTGCTAAATATTATCAATAAAGCCTGAGAGCCCTTATGGACTGGTGTCTCACAACCATGGTTTTAGGGTTAATATTTTTGTTCCAAGGTACCCACATTCACAGGATTCAAGTTTCAAATTTGTAGCAAGTTATTACCAAGTGCAAGGTGACCCAAACAGAAGAAAAAAAAGAATATCAGTGGCGGTTAATGGCTGAATTCGCCCAGCATATTCAGTCTTAATTCTGATTATCCTCTTAACACAAGGAGAAGAAGAAAAAAGTTTGTAAAGCAAGCCAAGAAAGACAAATTTAAAGGATGGTTAATAGGGGTCACCAGCCTAAATTATGCGTAAAATGCTCACTCTGTATGCGGCTGTGAGACTTTAATTTCCTATTCACTGCATGTGACAGCACCAAGCCAGATATATTATTTTGGAATGCAGAGAAGCTGGTATGATTGTAATTAGATATAAGTCAATGACTGGCCCATCGTTCACATTCTTGTGACCTTTGGGAACAAGGGGTAGACATCCCAGTTCTATTAGATCATGAATGATGGTGGTTGTAATTCACACATCATCTTGAGCATCGGGACACTAATCCTGGGCAAAACCTTTTAGGTTTTGCAAAAAATGGCTAGATGAAGAAATTGTGATAGATGCTTTCATGTATAATGCCAAGGATATGACGCAGAATTAAGTGGGAAGATGGGACGGACCATCTGCTAATTATCTGCCAATCATACATTTAAGGTCACAGGTTATTGTGATAGTTTGGTGTATCTGTCCTAGGTATCATGGGAGCGGTTGTAGTATGTTGACCTCACCTCATTCTTTTCCAAGCTACACTCCGACATGACCTTGTCCCCCTGTTCTTGGAAAGTGATGATAATAAGAGCCACGAATATGTTGACAAAGAAGAAGGGGAACACTACAAAGTAGACCACATAGAAGATAGACATCTCCATTCGGAAGCCGGGAGTTGGGCCCTGATCCTCGTAAGTCGCGTCTACGGAATGTTTGAGTACGCTGAAATATAGAACGCCAGCTTGCAATCACAACCGTGCAAATAATAAGATTGATTTACCATAGATAGTTTACCCCCTTCCGTCATGAGCTAATGTTACTAAAATCTCCCACTACAAAGTATAGAAGGACTATATCAGCAGATGGAAGTGTGCGGACCATGCCTATAAGGCCACTTACTTGGGCCAACCTTCTCCCGTGGACACAGTGAATAAAGTCAGCAAGGCCCACAAAACATTGTCGTAGTGAAATTCATACTTCTTCCATTCTCTGGCCTGTGCACGGACATCATCATTTTCATAATTCAAGTATTCACCCCTGCGCAAAGTAACAAAATATAAGGGACAGGGAGCATCCGACATAACGCGATGTTAACAAATAATATCTTGTTTCTGGAAAATGCACGGATTAGCTGTCCAGCAGAAGGATTAGTTGCAAACATAACAAGATACTCAACTAATGCTTTATATCTTAACATTTTCTCATTCAACATACTTAATAATAATTTAGATATTTAAGGACGTGTTTTAAAGTACATCAGCAATGCAGAAATCAGGTCCAATTTAAAGCACATGCTGTCCTACTGTGAGCTTTTTTAATACTTAATGAACCATTTTGTTAAAATCTACCACTAAGATGTAAAATCAGTGAAACATCTTGTGCAGGAAGAGGGAAAGTGATCATTCTGCCACCCGTCTATGCACAATTTTCCACTTTCTGTTACCTACTTGCAATCTTTCTCCAGATCTTTTGACTCATCTGTGCAGTAGAAGAATTTGCCCTTGAACAGCTGGACGGCCACCACAGCGAAGATAAACATGAACAGCATGTAAACTATCAGGATGTTCAAGACGTTTTTGAGAGAGTTTACTACGCAGTCAAACACCGCCTGGTAGACAGAAGACAAGGGAACAGGAGTCAGGCATGTCATGCTGGGTTATCAACTCCTAGGTTGAATATGACCTTAAAGTCAACTAAAGGTCAATCCTGTGGCTGTTGTGGAAGGTCTCGGCAGCTGTGAAACATAATTTTACAAAGTTGGATCTGGACAGGTTCCAGAACAACTAAGGCTGCACGTTGTTTTGTGACCAAGAGGAAACACTGAAGGTTCATAAAAATTATCAAATATCAGAGGCGAAAAGACCGAAGTATTCTGGAACTAAAATCAGAGAAGAAACCAAATGATACATGAATAGGCAGCCAACCTTCAATTTAGGAAGCCGTTTGATGGTTTTCAAAGGTCTTAGGACACGGAGGACTCGAAGGGACTTGATGGTGTTCAAATCTTTTCCTTTATTTCCTCTAAAAAAAAAATACACAAAGGAACAAAGGGTCACCACAACTGACACTGGCCAGATAATCCCAAAATGTCCAATGCCCATTGCCTTATTTTACGAAAACCAACTATGCTTTATTGCCAAGTTTCTCTAAATATTTCTCTGTCCCAAATATTTGCTTATAAAACAGAGAAACGGTTAAAGGTGGCTGAGGATTCGTTCCTTTCTGTAGATACTATAACTGATATTGTAACTTTAATGTAGCATTGTTCTACGCCAGGCAAAGACATCCTGCCGTTTGTTCTTGATGAACTACAAACCCTGTCATCCTCTGTCAGTCTGGATAACAGGAACTGTATTTCACCAGCATATGAATTAATGGCAGCAGTTGCCTATATCCAGTTGCCACTACAAGGGTATCTTCTCTAATCTGGCATTGAACTTAAATCCGCCTTATTTCTAATTAGCAAATTCTGCTGATTGGGCATTCTGTTGTTTCCACGGGGACTGCAGCATTTAGAACTTGGCAATAGAACATGGCCGTAATAATTACAAAATGGCGAATATGGCCTTTTCTTTATTAACATGCTTTCTTTTTTGGAAAATGACATTCTCTGTATTATAAGTGTTAATTGAATATGGAGGACCCTAACCATACATACTAGAAAGCTGCTATCTCTTATCCCGTTCCCAAAATTGTTACCGGTCCTTGTGAAGGAGAGATTCCATTTCATCCATCCATGTCTAATGCAAATCATGCATCTACCATGCATCTTCTACACATGCAGGCCAGTCTATTGCAATGCCTGTGTTGGATTGTAAGGTATCTACAGAGTCTTTCAAACATATGGAGCTTGTTAACCAACCAAGACAACTGGCTGATGTATATAATTCCACAGGCCTTGGAGATTCATGATTTTATGTTGAACAAGCCTCAAGTATAATGACATTTTAATCGCTGTGGTGGATTAGGAGAGGTCATTCTGAAACGATCTATGTAAGACTCTGTACAAAACCCACAATATAAGTCTTTGCTGTTTGCGTATATCATAACCAATACAACACAGGTATCTGGGTTCATGAGTGATAAATGGCAGGGGGTTAGAGAAGAGATGACCTTTTTATCGTGGTGGGACTACAACTCCCACAATGCCACAGCAAAGCATTATGGGACATGCAGTCACTGGCATTCGGAATTCCATTATTAGCAATAACAATATAACGTTAAGTGTTCCCACATTGACCTTGACAGTTAACAATAGAATAAAATATTAATTGTAATAATGTTTTATCCCTGAGGCAATAAGAAACAGTTTATGAGTTGAAATATTAAGTACAAGCAAAAACCTCCCAAAATTTCTGGTCCCAGAATTAGAAGGATCTGCCCTGGTCCCAGATAAGGCTCACACAGTAAGGAGAAACTGTTACTTATAGGGGCAGACGATAATATTTCCCAAGGCCTTTCTGCATTTAAGATGACTCTGGATGGCCTCTTGGAACTCATGTAACCAATACTCAAGACTCTGCATCTCAAATGACCCATCACTCATTGTTGGAGTCTGAAATGTTTTACTGGTATCATTCTACGTAGGGTGAATATGGAAGGGTCTGATGAAAGTGTTACAATGGCATCTAAATTATGGGGGCATAAGGACAGAAAGGTGTGGGCACATACAGAGCAGGACTGTATGTGCAGGAAAAGAGAGTGCATTTACCCAACAAAACTCCTAGAGAGAGAAAGAGACAGAAAGAAAGAGAATCCGGCAAAAGGGAGACAAAGAGAGAGTTTCGAATCAGTGACAAATATACGAGATATCAAAAGCGGTAAACACAACATATTCATAATTCATTGGGAGCCTGCAAAATACATGAATTTCAGACAATAGATCACATTATTATGGCTTAAAACCTTGGGTTTCAAGAAGTGTAGTTGGCTGTTCGTTGGGCGAGGATTCTAGAAGCCAAAACACCCAGATAGGTGAAGCGTGCAAGATCCCCTGAGCCATTGAGTAAGGGTCGTCAGACCTTCCATAAAAGACTTACTGACCACAATGTCTACACAACCATCACTCTCATCCACAGGACGAACACTGGAGTACTTTCTGAGGGTTCTGTTAACTATGGCATACAAACGTGCACGTGTTGGAAAGGAACGTTGTGGTTTCATGACTTGCTGACGCTGAGCTTGAGCAGCAACTTCTTGTACAATTAAATCAGACAGCGAGGAATGACGTACAGAACAGAACTCAATCTCTGTTGCACATATGTAACCTTGTCTGGTTACATTGTGTTCAGGAGACATCTAGTATCAGCTGAAAAAGAGACCTCTGAGGTCCTGAAGTCTGTTCCAACCCTGTTCCTTGGCCCAAATGAAATGTATCAACCTCAAATCAAGACTTCTCTTGGACTACTATGGTAATATCCATATCCTTATTGCTTTTAGGACACATGTTATTGTTTGGGTATCTTAATCTCTAATTTCTAATGATCATGTGTCTTCTTTTTCAACCAACTACTGACTTATTAATGGCATTTTTTTTTACCAAAAAAAGAATGTTTTGACCTTTACATGTTTGCTACGTTTACAAAATAGAGTGATCCGAAGTCTATCTAAGTTGCTTCTACAAGAGAGGGTAACTTTAACAAAGCAAAGATTTCCTCCATGGAATTAGTACAATTTCCTTACGAGAATGCAAATGCGACAAGTGCACCGCTGACCACAATGAAATCCAAAATGTTCCACAGGTCACGGAAATAGGAGCCTGAATGAAGAAGCAGCCCGAGGTCGATCATCTGCAAAGACAAAAATTAAAATACAACAGTGAGTTCGTATAGAGCATAAGGCAATAAGAACAACCCCCCCCCCCGGCTTAAAAGCAGATTTCTCAAAAACTACACACTATTAGACAAAGAAAAAAAAGGATGAAAAAGAAAAAAAGGAAAGAAAACAAAAAGAAAAGTAAGAGCAGGGTAAGTAAGGGAGGGAGGGGGAAGGAAAGGATGGAGGCTGAAAAGAAAGGGAGAGGGAAGGAAGAAGGAAGGAAAGAGAAAGAAAGAAAAAGAAGGAAAGGAAAAAAGATAAATGAAAAATAAATAAAAGAAAAAAGGAAGAGAACAGAAAAGGAAGGAAGAAGAAAAATTAAACAAAGGGTAATAAGAGAGGGAAAGGGGACGGAAAAGAGAAAATGAGATAAAGAAAATGAGTGAATGGAATGAAAAATAAATAAAAAGAAAAGAGTAGGAAAGACACAGAAAAAAAAGGAAAAAAAAAGAAAAGGGAAATTGTCATTGTCAGTCTATGGATCAGACTGCAGTACGCTCTCTAAAGTGAATTTTCCATCCCTGAAGCAGTTAATATGTGCCTTTATTTATTGCCTGTTAACAGTTTCAATGCAGGCGGATCGCCTCAGAGGGAGCACTCATGGTGTAGAGCTTCTGCTCAGTTAATGGATGCTCTCCTCAGCAGCAGATCGATTTGTCAGGATAGAAAGGTCTGTAATTTGCAGAATAATGGACTTTATCTCCCCAGATAGTGACAGCTTTACCTTTATCACCATCTCAAACGTGAAGACACCAGTAAATATGTAATCCATATATTTCAGCACCTAAAACGCAGAGTTATTTCAGTTCAGAGGAGGTGAAAGCATAAATCAATCATCCGGCAGCTGTGTCATTTATCACGTGGGGTGCAAACATCTGGAAATCTGATCCCCTAACGGGTTTACGAGTGAATGAAGGGCAAGTGTGTGCGAATGTGGAGCGAACATGTGCTCCACGGGTGTGCAAAGCAATGGAAAGGAAAAGTTCATTTATTTACAATATAAAATGTGTTTTTGCGCTTTTCTAATATAGACATATTTCTCAGGGCTATGTGTGTTTTTCTAGGAATATACATTAAATAGGTGTATATCCAGTATTAATATATACAGTATAGTCTGCTGGATCATTAAGGTCCCGTGTGCCAGACCTTCATTTAAATAGTAAATACACATATGTATCTGATTTAAATGGATTCAGTCACCATGGAATCCAAAGAAATATTCTTGCACTACTTATTCAACCAAAAATAAAACCATGAACATCCCAACCATTTTACTGCTACATGTCTCCTGTCTCAGCAAAGGCATGTCTCAGACTGTCCGTTGAGTTGTACGACTGTCCATTTGTTTGTTTGTGAAAGGATCCAACTTATCTGTCTGTTTAATTATTCCTCCCCGTTTGTCCGGTAACCCGTCTGTCTGTCTGAACTAATCCGGCTGTCTATCTGAATTGGCGCTCACATCCATCTTTACACTCTTTCTTCTCCTATAATTCTATGCCTCTTGCTGTCTGTCTTTCACGCCAGTTACACGTGATATGCTTCTCTTTTCCAAATTACATTATATGTACTAAACAAAGAGGGGGATAAGTTATAAGGCACCGTTCCCTGCTATGCGTGGCTGAAACCATGCTCATGCGTCCTTGTTACTCACGTCATTGCGTGGAGAGTCGGCCTGTACCGGGTCCTCCGCTGCCAGAGCAATACTACTCAGGGCGATGACGATAAGGATGACCATCTCAAAGTAGCGCATGTTGACAATGTAATGGCAGAGACGTCGGACTCTGCGAAGTCAAAATAGAAAAAAAACTCAAAAAAATTGCACGTCTTTGGCCATGGGTGAGTATAAAGACTTGGGGGTAATTAGATGGGCTTTGGGGGAAATCTGTCTCGATTTTTAATGCAGGGAAGTCATTCCCCAAACAACTGCCTATGGACACCTATCCCGATACCCCTTAGTTTAAGAGCCACAAGAATGAGTGAATCATTGACTGTCTATCTGTGAAGGGTAAGCAAGGGGAGCTTCACACCGCCTCCAAAATAAAGAAAAAAGAATAGCTAGACATTTTGGACTGGGTAGGCAGTGTATTATTATTATGTAGCCACATCTACAGATCCACTAACAAAATGGCTCAGTTGGCATAGGCCGTCTGTCTCTTTGGGCTGAAAACTGGATGATTAGGGAGAGGGGAGTTTTATGACAACATGATACTCACGGGTTGGTGGAACTGAATACGAACATGGAGCTGTAAGGCAGGATCTGCTTTGGTCCATTTCTAGTAAGATCATCCGCCTCCATCTCCTTTTTCTCTTCTGACTTTACATCAAAATCCACACTGTTAACTGAAAGAGACCAAGAATAATGATGTCGGTATTAGAGTTACAGGTTGGACACTTGATGCAAGCATTGGTCAATCTACTGATGTGCTTTAGTTTTGGTGACTATTGATGAAGCTCTGGGTTCTCCAAACCGAGACTCCCCGAAACACCAGTTAACAACAGTGTGATCTACTGGTAGAGTGACTATACACGCTGCTTGTGGTGATATACTATGATATTTTACTGGAATAATGAGTAGCGGACAGAGTGCTTTCTCTACTGGTTATGTGTTCTTAGATTGTGAGTGTATGCTTAGCGAGTGGTCTCACTTGGTATGACAGCACTCTCCACCGGTGGGGCAGTGATGGTGACTGGAATGGCCACAGTACTAGCCCTGTCTGGATGAGGCTGTGACATTCGGTTCACATTCCTCTGGTTGTCGGCATCTTCCGGCTGCTCTGGCAGCTGCTGTAGTCCTCCGACAGGACCCTCAGGCTCATTGCGGCTCTCCCTGTAAGTAAATGGATTGAAAATAGACAGCTTCCAAACAGGTACATGGGCATGTTAATGTGAGCAGTCAAGAGAAGTTACATGCGGTCACATGATAGACTAACCATTCATGTGCCAGCAGGGTAGGAACAAACATTTCAACACCCCTCGAGTAATAAAAGGCTATACCACTATACGATTCAAGGGGACATATAAAAAAAACTATACTAACCCTTTCAGCATATAAAATAGCACTAAAAAGATTACTGAAAAAGGGACCTGATATACCTAAAATCACCCTATGCCACCAAGTGAAAACTAAATGCTGGTTTGGTGTTTTAAGATTTCATAGAATCACCTTGTCCTGTGGTTGTGATGTTCTCTCTCTCCCGTGTCTCCTTCCCTGTTATCACGTCTGTCTTCTGTATCGTATGTTGAAAGCGCTTTGTGTCGGCCTCTGTGCCGTGATCGATGAGGCTCTTCTCCGTTTTCTCCTGTTCCACGATTACTTCCATCACCCTCTCTGTTGCCCGACCTGGAGCCTCCTCCTCTGTGCCGGGATTTCCTTTCACCTTTGGTCCCAGAAGATGGCTGCCCATTGCCTTCTTTCCCCTGCCTTTCGGCTGAGTGACGATGGGTGCGGTGTCGTCGATGCTCCCTTTCTACCCCGTCTTCAGGGGAAGCTCTTCTGTGGTGTCTCTTGGCCCTTTCTTGGCTTCTGTTACCTTCTCCTCTCCCTGATTCTTTCCCTCCTTCCCCTTCTTTACTATGACTCCTGTGTTGACGATGATGTTCCTCCCTGTCATTACTGCCCGAATCACCATTACCATTTTCCCGACCGCCGTTTGTCTCTCCGCCACCTCTCTCCCGGTGTCGGTGGTGTCTTCGTGGAGGCTGTTCCGTAGTCACTCCAGGCACAGGTTCTATTTCATTTGTAGGTGGTGCGTCAGGACTGCCGTCCTTAGTTTCAAGAGATTCCTGTGGCTCCACCAACAAAGGACGATCCATGTGGCTCTTCATATCTGGTCGTAGATGCAGCGTGGTGGCATATCGCAGTCGGTCCTCTGGTTCCAGCTCACTGTAAAGTGCTTCGCAGCTGGCACGGAAATTATGCATGCGTATCTGTGTGGTTCGCTGCTCCCATACTGAGCGACATTTAGTGGAGTTTTGCTGTTTGCTAAAATGAGGAGGGAAGCCAAAAAGTTAAAGAACAAGAAGACAAAGGAATCCATATGAAGTGTACAGAACAACAGTAGAAGAGTGGAAATACAGTGGACATGAAAGAACAAACAAGACAATTTAGCAGTAACTGCAAGGTGAACATTATTCATGGAAAGTGAAGTTGACTATGCAGCTATGAGAAAAAGAATATAACAAAAAAAAAGAGACTAAGGTTGGTTAGACCCAAGTGTTTCAGGTCCTGAGATGTAGGTGAAGTTTGAAAATGGCAATAGGGTGTGGGGGACACACTTGAGAGACTTTGTGGTCTCCAAGAACACTTCTCAATTTCTTCAACAGTCAAAATCAAGCTATGTACTTGGATAAACAAAATGACCAGCCAAATGGACATAGGACGGACATATACTACAAGCAGGAAGATAATGTTGGAGTGTAGCTGGGGTGTATTCAGAAAACATTAAACTCAATGGGCTGAACAAGTCCTAACAAAATACATGAGAGCTTGGATCCAACAGAGCTCAATGTGAAGTCTTCACATTGGAAGTTAGTGAATATATCCCTATTCTTTTAGCAGATACACTAATATTTATTATTAGTGTTAATAAATGATACATATCCAGATACATAATATCCCCAAAGGTAAATTTACATAAAGACTGATCGCCCCAACATTTCCTAGCTTGGGTACTTGTATTTCTAAAGCAGAAAGATATCATCATTCTATAGTAGAAGTAGAGTGATAAACGTATCAAATCTGGAACATTCCATGAAGCTTGAGGGCCCTAAATGTTTCAGTTTATAAAGCTGGAAGGACATAAGATATGTGCCTCCATCACATAGCTCTCTGGCTTTATAAAATGAAGACTCCAAGACTTCTCAATCATCAGACCAACCTGTCGGCTACCTCTTCTGTAAAACATTCTACATGTCGACAACACTCTACATAATCTCCCCCAGCCTGCCATTGGTACCAAAAGAATGTTTACGGAAGAAAACCTTGCATTTTATCCTTAAAATATCGACCTACTAAATGTGATGTTTTTCAACACTCTTTTCATTTGCATGAAATGTCCTTTTTTTAATAATTGTTGCGGTTTCTGTCACCTGAGATTTCATGGCATGGAGAGAGAAGCTATAGTCCCAGAATATGATATTAGTTGCAATAATTAGTGTATGATATAATCCCCTGTCACATTTAATACCCATTCCTCACTGTGTTTGATGAGGGATTGTTCCAAAGTAGAAAAGAGCTTTGCTATTCCTGGTAGGGGATATATTATTGAAATACTATTCAGTAGCTTTCATGCTCTTTAAGACACATTCCCCAAATGAATTATTTCTGAACAAATGACTCGGTTTTAGAGAATTGGGACTAAATCCTTCAAGAATGAAAAAGAAGAAGGGGGGAAAAGCATGATTAATGTGAATCGAAAAACACGCTCATTGTTGGAAAACACGCAGAAGGAAAAAATTAGACAGTTTTTGCAAACTCCCTTCCAGACCCTTGAGTGTCTATTTGCTCACTAGCCCATACTAGTAGTCATTAAAGACATAAATTAGTCTCCATTCTATTATGTAGGTATAATGTAAACCCCCCCCCAATGTGTTATTTTTTTAAGTTATATTTTATATGACTTTCAGCCAATTCTGCATATGGAAACAGCTGGGAGCCAAGAGATTTCCAATCTTTCTTTTTATGTGACATTTTATGCATTTTTAAAAATGTTCTTTTGTCTTTTATGTAACAAAAACAATGTTTATTCCCAACTGCAGAGATTTGTATTTTACCACATATAAACTACTTTATTTACCATGTTAAAAAACTGCATAGTGCCCTATCTATACATTTTTGCGGTAAAGTAAATATCTACACTATGGAAATAAAAGATTTGCTGGTTCCATGGCCTCTGTGACAGCACCTCACTGCACCATATGCAAATGATATGCAAATGATTTACTATTAATCTGCATATGGTCTCATACGCTAATATAACAAAATGGCACAGAACCAATTAAATCTGAACCTTCTTTTTATTATGTCCTATAGGGAAGATTCCTAACAAAGCATGTACGTTTTATGAGGACATTTACGCTGAATATACAGGTGACGGAGTCCTTTTAATGAGTGATAGAGACCATTAGTTTAGTGGACCTTTAAAAGAGACCCATCCGTTTTCCACGTCTGGTACCCTGCTGGGTGACGAGCGACTGCATGGAAGCAGAGCGTTCGCACAGAAAAGAGAATACAAGGAATTTTGGCGCAGTAGGAGTCTGGATAAGGCCGGGGTAATTTACATACTAATGAGGACTATTTTTAAGATACTGGCTTCTTTAACAAGGACAGTGCAATTACTCGCTCAGAGGCACCTCCGGGGCACTCCATGCACAGAAGCCATGGTCTATGGGGACACCTTCCTGAAAAATAAAAGGTATATCTGGATACAAAACCCCTGATAACATCTTCACCTGTGCTGGGGGGGTGTAGGGGAGAAGCCTCTGGCAATCTGTAGTTCTTGCCTATCTAAGCATCATGAGAGTTGCAATCAAAAGCAGTTGGGTTGCCAGATGCTGCCTCCCTCTGGATAAAAAAAATAAAACGGATATTCTTCGATGGATGAGATATTTATTAAAAATAAAAACATAGTGTACCATCGATGGTTAATTCAGAAGCCGTGATATAAATTTTCTTTTCTTTTATTTATTTTACATTTATCGTAATGCCGCAAAAGGCAGTATATCAGTGTTTTCCAACCTAAAGTGGTCTTATCACCAACAACCAATAGAAGGTTCAAACAGCAGTAACATTTCAGTGGTTGCTAAGATCACTTATTTTTCGACTTTGCACCAGAATCACAGTGGTCAGTCCATAACATATATTTATATTTATTTATTTATATATATGTGTGTATATATATATATATATATATATATATACGGCTGAAAGTTGCCCCCTGCTCTAGAACGTGAGCGTCATTGGTGATTATATCTGCGTAGCGGCCCCTGGCACTTTCTGACGTAATTGAGGATTAAGGTGAAAGATTTTTGTTGCGTTACCTGCCCCGAAGGTGACAGAGAAAAAGATTTACTTTGTGCGAAACATGAAAAGATAGTGACAGCCGCTCAAACCTGGTCACTGACAAGACAGGAGTCTGACATATAGTACAACGAGATTGACAGTTGCTGAAAAGGAGGGCACTGATGCCACGTTGGACAGACGCACAGACCATTACTGATAGACAGAAATATCCCAAGCTTTGTACTATGACCCCAAGGTGGAGATGCAGAAATCTCCTGCCAACGAGCAGAAAGCGCTACGTGCTCCTCGGCCGACACGTTTGTACCTAACATTTGCATCAAGGGCTGCATGGCAAGGCAATGACATTTCTGGCTTTTGATCCACACATGTGCTTGTGAACCTGCTTCCTTAATGTACAGGCGCTTCCACCCTAAGCCCTGTTATGGGGACAGAGACCTTTTAATAATTTGAAATGTGGTTAAATGTAGTTTGGGCGAGGAACATCTCAAAGTATATAATACATGTGTTTGATAAACTATGCAAATTACTTCCCCTTACAGATATATGATCTTGTAGAAGTTACCCCATTGTCCACTCAACAGGAAATACACATATTTCCACCACATAAGAGACACACATTTACAGATTAACACAAAAAACACCAAATAAACACAAAAATATAAAAAATCATTGGTCAATGATGAAAGAATAAACTACGATGAGATGGGCACATGTTTGTAATATAAGCATTTAATTTCAACATGAAATGGTAAGGAAAAAAAAGAGAATCAATTTGGGAGAGGCAGCATAAACTGGTGAAGAAGAGTATGGCCATATGAAGGAGAGAACAAGGAAGAGAAGTGAAGATGAGAATTAGGGAGAGGAGTAGACCAGCAGTACCAAAGGAGTACGCAAAAACTAGGGGTGAGGAAGAGGAGTGAAGATGAGGAAGAGGAGGGATAAACCAGCAGTACCAGTAGTAGATGCTATGATTAGAAGCTAGGGGCGAGGAAAAGGAGTGAGGATGAAGATGAGGAGAAGGAGTGAACAAGCACCAACTAAGAAAGGAATGGAGGTGAGGATGAAGAAGAGGAGTAAGCCAGCAGCACCAAGAAGATACTACATTTACAATCTAGGAGCGAGGTAAAGGAGTGAAGATGAGGAAGAGGAGTGAGCCATCAATACCAAAGAAAAATACTACAATTAAATGCTAGGAGCGAGGAAGAGGAGTGGAACTGAGGATGAGGATGAAGCGGAGTAAGTCAGCAGTGCCATAGGAAGATACTACATTTAGAAGCTAGAAGAGAGGAAAAGGAGTGGGGATGATGAAGATGAAACGGAGTGAGTTAGCAGTGCCATGGGAAGATACTACATTTAGAAGCAATGAGGCACCTTCTCAGTGCTCGGCCTCGTGCACACAGTGCCACACGCAGGGAGAATGGATGTTTGGCCATGTGGCAGAGGGGATTACGGTTTTATATATATATATGCTCTGAGTATATATATATAGTTTATGCATAGGTAGGTACTGATAAATCAGAAATCCGCACAGTGAATATCATAACATAGGGCAACTCACGGTGAATTTACGTTGGATACGGACGAGCTCCGAGATATTGCACCTTGAGTTTGCTTTACAAAACTGCACATGCAAGAAAGAAAAGCGAGAAACAAAATATATCAAACTATAAAAGACATGTGACCGGCGGGGGCTGAGATCAACACTTTACCCTATCCCGGGGCAGTGGAGATTTCATACGTATTAATTGGTTTTGGATTCAAGAAAAACACCAGGGTAAAGCTTTGATTCTTCTTCCCCCCAACACGGCAAGAAACGGGGAGGGAAGGCAAAAGAAACAAGGAGGGGAGATAAAGAGGGAAGAAAAGGATAAAAAGGAGAGGAGGGCTGAAATGGAGAGGAGAAAGTATGCAAAAAGACGCTGACAGGAGGAAAACAATGGAAGAGGACATTTGGGTTATGAAGAAGGTGTAGACTAGGACATGCTGACCAAGACAGATGAAACTTGCCTCTTTGCAAGTCTCACACAGGGGTTTTGAGGACCAAGGGAAGGAAAATAGGGTTCAGAGGAAGGGGAGGAATTCACTTTTATTCAGTTTTTCGTGAGTAATGTGTGTTAAACCCACCCCTAAATACAAAAAATATTTGGCAGACACATCCTATTGAGTGCCTCTAAATCCATCTAGAGTTTTGCTAATGTGCTTCACTTCTGTCTCTGCCTTTAATTTACAATGCAAATAGTGATACAATATTGCTATTCTGGAATACAATAAGAAAAACAAGAATTCCCCATGTCTGATCATTAGCCCTTCATGCACAAACACGTCATCTGACATATTAAATTATTAGGGGAACTTAAAACCTTTAAGAGGCCATTAGGCTCCACTATTTCGTGTCACCACCATGTAGTATCATGTGCAAATGAGCCCACAACGGCATGCAAATAAATTGGTTTTATATTATATCCCAGTAAATATAGATTAATCCAATCCATAAACCATGTTTTTTTTTTAAATACTAAATTTAGAAATTAAGGATTTTGGAGTTTTACGTTTTCACTTTAAGAATGAAATCTTCAACTACAGGAGTTAAACTAATTAAGAAAGAGATACTATTATCAGCGAAGAATAAATTACGTAATCTCTCTGGTAGAACGTGTCTATATATATATATATATATACACTTCCGAACCATAATTTTGCATTAATCGAGCTAAAATATTAAGCCAAATCAGGTAGAATCAACGAATGATAACTTTATGCATAAAATAAACTTCCATCTGCTCTACAAGAGGTGGCCAGATGACTTTAACATCTGCTCTTTAAATGTGCGAGAGGAGCTGAAACATGCCGTTTGGTACTCGTGTGTAAGTTCCCGAGACTTTACAGGCCACGTCAACACCTAAGAGGTGAATGAAGTGAATGAATTTGCTAAAAAAGAAACACAGTTATGGATTTATGGATTATTGAGAAAACCTGTACGGGGATTGGTGAAATAGGCAAATAACGTTTTTGAAGACTGGGAGAGGTTTCATGGGTTAAAATTCCCGACAGTAGAATCATCAAAAAGGGGACTGTAGTTTACAAGGAAAGGTAAGAGGAAAATCCAATAACTATTTTGTAGGTTGGAATAAGGATAAGGAATTTTTAGCCATTCATGGAATTTAAAGGGGATCATGGGTAACATTACGAGTTAGCTTCCTTACGCTGTGATTGAGAGGTTCGCAGCGGACATGGGGCTGACTTCGGCCACCTCCTTGGCCTTCTGAAGGGCGAGTTTCTGATTTGTTGCCTCTTCCATTTCTTCTTCATCCTAGAAAATACACATTTTTGGTAGTAAAAATATGTAAAGATTTTAAAAAACTACAACAGTCCACCCAAAAGGGTCTGTGGCACAGGTCATCAGTCCCAATCCACCGATGTCCTTGTGTGAACTATAACAGCCTTAACATTCTAATCTTTCTTCGGCCTTCTCTGATTCGTATCACCATAACGGAAATCAACATTTAAAACCTTTAAATCACTCTCGTCAATAACGACCACATCGCCCTTTAGCTTCGAAGAGCCGTTTGGCGCAGCAAGTATAGAATTCTGTCTAAAATTATTGGAACTGACGCTAAAACGGCACACTCTTTTTCTTTGAGACGCTGCCAAAATAATATTAAAATAAAGAAATGTCCCGGTTCTTTTAGATATGCGCAATTAAGACACGTTTATACACGGTGGATAAAAGAGATACTGCCAATTAGCCGTGTTCCCTTTGAACTCTTATTACAACCTCTACTTAAAGTACATATAATTGGGATATAAAGTCTTGGAAAGTGAAAGACTCAAGATCAAGAGCCTTTTTTATTTCCCTTGTAAATTATCTTCATAAACCAACTCAACCAAGAAAAATTTTTCCGGGTTTATTATTATTATTCGAAGAAGGGAAACAAATTGCATTTAGGGGTGGCAAATTGGATATTTACACCAAACAAGTTGGGCAAGATGCTAATTTGCAGTCTCTGAAAATGGATAGAAAGTAGCCCCTTCTGCCGATCAGGTTTCACCCACCTCTAAGATTTGCCACAGTGGCGGCTGCCTATAAGGGCTGAGCTGGGGTGTATTTGGGCATCAGCAAGTTCTACCCCATGTTTGGGGGTAGGTGCAGCGGCCACATAATTCACCTAAGGAGGTAAAAAGCCAATGGATGTCCCTGACCAGGTGCCGACGTGACATTGCTAGGGCCACATACAGTTATGTGGCCCCATTTGTCCTCCAACCCAAACTGCCTTGTAGATACTATCAAAATCATTAAAATCTCTTTTCAGATAAATTATGTTGTGCCATTGTTTGATGGAAATCCAATTTTTAGCACAGGGTTTATAAAAAAAAATCAAGCCTTAAATGTGGTAAACCATTAAATGTCATCTGTTTAAATGTTTAATGGTAACATAATATTGAAAAGTACCCAAAAGTCATACCCAATGCACCGCCATATTTATGTTTAAATGCCGCGTTAGTGATGTAGTGCCATTTAAGGTTATGTATTGCTGCTTTTGGCCATAAATTTGTGTTTTTTTGGATGTCTGTGCACTTGTAATCAAATTCACTGTGCTTGAAACATGATTGATTTGGGATAATATAGTTATTTTCCGCTTAGCCTGCACTAGGCGATTCTTCAGCTAAATGATGTACTTATTTCGGGAGACCTACAGCCTTAAAATGCGTGCCTCTGGACCGAAAAGTACATTACAGCTAATTTTCGAATTTAATTAGTAGCCAAGTTTGAGTTTTCAGGAGCGCCTTAGGACATATTTCACAATATATATACGCGGCAGGACTGAGGATTAAAATCAGTCAGACTGGAGATTTCAATGGCCAGTGGGCGACAAATGGTGTCCAGAAAGCCAGACGCTAGGCTACTCTTGGAATTACGTACATTGGAGGCATAAGCCTGGTTTGCCCAATGGCCAGTCCATGTAATATATATATATATATATATATTTATGTGTGTGTAACTATCTTACCTTTGTCAGCTCCTGGGCATTTGCCAGATTGTCCACAGCAATGGCTAAAAATACATTAAGAAGGGTATCTGATTAAACTTAAGATAAGGAAGAAAACCTTATAATTCTTGGAATATCCATCAGGTCACGAGGCCTCTCTCCACTGTGTTACAAAGTTACTGTGACATCATTTTCTGTAAAAGGACTGACATTTTTAAATCATGGAAATAGTAGCCTAATAGCAAAATGCCACCCTTAGCATCGTAGCCTCCTCCTTGTTATATAATATGAAACGCTTACAACATATTAAAAGCCATTCATTGCTCAAAACAGTATGGAGGGCTTTAAAATCTTCTGCACTTTGTTTTTGGAAATAAACCCCCCATTTTATGTATAACTGCCCTAACATCTCAAATCTATCCTGATGTGGAATCATTAGTCCTTATCAGAGCAAAACAAGGTCGGCCTGATCTACTGGCACTTTCCTACGATGGCCCACAGTCTCCAGCACTTTGATGTTGCTCCTTCGGTGTCTATCGTTAATGTAAAGGATACAGTTTCCAAACAGTGTAAGGATGATGAAGTAGATGCAGGAGTACATGCCCTTGCTGACACCCCCTTGGGATTCAATTCCAAAATACATCACGTTATTCCAGTCTTCTCCTGTCAGTATCTGTGGTGAATGGGAAACAGCGTTATTGGACAATCCAAGGCATTTACTGCAACAGAAGTAAGAACGTCCTGCCTCGTTGTAACAGCCCCCAATCTAACTAAATCGTAAAAAAAACAACCCACCAAAATGTAACAATGTTGCAAACAGCACAAGAGAATATTACAAGGACAATGCACATGGCATTTGGTAGAAGAAGCTTAGGACGTTACGGACAAGTACCAGTTAGTCCAAATCTTAAAGTTATGTTTAATTTCTAGGACATCTTTCTTTACATTAAGAGTATTCTGGAATTAAGTTACTGTTAGTCGTTAGCTGTAAGACTATTCAAGGCACTTGTTATTTTAGACCATTTATTTTCTCTTCCCTCTGCCCAACTGAACTTCATGCCATCTTGTTCTCACCAGCCTTATTTTTACTACAACCATTTCCACTTTCAATGGGTTTTTGTTCTAATCCTGCTATACAGAATATTTAAAAATTTCTATCTTGTTGTTACAAGCGTAGGAACCCCTGAAGAACTATTAATGAGGCAGATGGAATACCATATGAAATGCAAAAACAAAAGCCATGGATGCTACAGGGGCATTTTAAGAGGAATGGTTTGTCAATCAAGTGTCTCACACAGGGGTAATACACAGAGTCAGGGTATTTTTGGACCTGAAAGACGGTAAGGATGGCCGTTGGGAAGGTGTCAAAGTTGGTGTTCCGAGTTTCTTCTTCAAAGTAAAACCTGCAAGTGAAAATGATCATAAGATATCCAAACTCACAGTGTAATATTAATTCAGAAATAGAAGATTTATTGCAATGATTTCTATAGGTCTGACGAGGCTTCCTTTTATTCAACAAAATACAAACATGCAACAATATCCTTAGACGGCTAGGAAGTAGAAAGACAGATATGTCGACACAGGGTCTTTATATCCGGATTCCCAAAATCAACAGCATATCCATGATAATCATAACCCTGCACAGGACACAACGTGATAAAAGAAGGGATAAAACAGATCAAAACAAGGGAATATGAAAAAAATAATCAAATTAATGTATTTGGTTAGAGAAGGAGAGAGATAATTGGAGAATGGAGTGGGTCTTAGACAACGTGCCTAAACTACTTTAGGTAGGTAATCGTTACGCAGCACAGCCAATGGAAGATAAGCAAGGCAGAGAGATTCCTTCTCCCATTGGTGAATTATAGTTGGCTAGTCTGAAGTTTCTGAAACTCTCAGTCTCCATGGATAGTACATGGAACCAAACATTGTTGAAAATTGATTATTTTGGTATTAATGCATGGAATACTAAGAGTATAAAAAAAGAGACTCACTGTCCTCCAAAGAGCTGCATGCCGAGCAAGGCAAACACCACGATGAACAAAAAGAGGAGGAATAAGAGACTGACGATGGACTTCATTGAGTTCAGCAAAGACACAACCAGATTTCGCAAGGAGTTCCAGTACCTAGAAAGAAAGAACATGTGATACGATGAATGGGAACATAGGGCTTAACAATCCTGAGGCATATGCCCTGTTTCTCACATAACATGGTTAACATTTTCGCCGTCAGATATATCAAGATCAAAGATCCTGCTGCTAACTATGATGTAGATAAACTTACTTTGTGACCTTAAATATACGGAGCAACCTCAGGGCTCTGAGTACGCTGATCCCAAAGGAGGTGCCTGGCTTGACGGCTGCCCAAATCACCTCGAAAATACTTCCCACTATCACCTGGGATAGAAAGAAATCCGTGTTATCTGCCGGGTCTACACGCGAGAACCCACAGACCCCACCATCATTAAGGTTACATCCCAACTTAAAGACAAAAACATCAGACATTGTATATTGTACCCATGCTTCATTTCATTGCTAATGGAGGGGTCATTGTTGATCTTTTTAAGCCACAGCGGCTCCTAACACATGAAAAGCGTACCCCAAAATCAAAGCAGTTGAAGGAGGAGTGGAAGTAGTTACGAGGACCCAGGCCATACATCTTCATAGACATCTCCGTCAGGAAGAGCCCCAGGAACACAAACTCTGCAAAGTCTACAATGAGAAACCACATTATGGTTATAAAGTATAAAAAATACAATTCTAGTTACGAACCTTATGAAGCAGACAATTCTAGTGGGACATCAAAGACGGAGGATACTTACACAGAGCTCTGGTGAGCCACGCGGGCTGACTGTAGTGTACGATAGCCACGCAAAGTGTGTTTAACGCAACCACGCAGAGGACAAACCAATAAAAACTCTGCGCTTTCACCATGCGGCGGATGAAGAACCTGAACATCTTTTCCTTGCGTCGGAGGTAGGAAGAGCTTTCATTCTTCCCGCCCTTCAAACTTGATCTGGCAAATGGTGAACCTGGAAGAGTACAAGATTCACTCAGGAAAACTGGAACAGGATCAATGAGACAAAGGTGTATTCCGAGCATTTCAAAACTGGTTAACTTCAAAACTCCTAAAGGAATATTAAGAGTTTTGTAATGAACTAAAATGCTCTGCTATGGAGGGGCAACCCATACATATTTGGAAGTATTGAGGAGGAACTAGTGGGTTCGGTAAAGATTAGCTATGTGATAACCAGTTTATGGGGTGAGCTTCAATACATGTATGAGCGAAATCACTGTTCGGAAGTAGAACATGGAATAACCAATGGGAGATAAGCAGGGCACAGAAACCAACTCCCATTGGCTGCATGCAGTTTGTTGATCTAAAGCTTCAGTAATCCTCTTCCTCATTTTCTATCCTATAAATACCATGAAACCACATTAAACAGGTGATTTCCTTGCTGTTGGTCATTTATGATCATGGAAAGGGAAATCTTGATGGACAATTTGTGTGAAAACTGGAAAAAGTGGATTTTTTTAATTAATTGGGTTTCGTTATTTTAGAGGACATCTGGATTTTTTACAGCCAGTGTGGTATTTCAGAGTTTCATGAAACATAAAACTATATTAGCGTGGACATTGTATTCTGGAGGTCAGGTTCCTTTTTCTAACAACCCTGATGTCTTAATAGACAATTAAGACTAACGCCATAGGAGAAGGATCAGTTACCGCTGGCAAGATGTTCCCGTAAAAATGGAACGTCTTTACTTATAACGTTAGATGCAGGTATATGATCTGCAATCAACCAATAATTGGCTCCAAGGATTTTTGGTAACATTGTTAACCACAAATCCGATCGAAGGTGTTTTGGGATGTCCTCAGGACCCGAGGCGACACTTGCAACCTTAATTATACATTGCTTTCCCGGAATTTATTATTCATAAGCCTGTTCTGTGGAGCGGAAAGTCACGTACATAGAACAACAACAAGAATGAAAGAGGAGTTTGGAGTTCTTCGTCCTTTGGAGTCATCTGGACGATGTCCTGAATTTGCCAATGTCATAAACTGCACTCATGTTTATTCTCCCAAAAAAAGTTTACATTTACCCAAAAAAAAATTATCTATCCAAAAATCAGGGCTTCTATTTATGCGATTTAACAAATCTAGCTAGGTCATTTTGGTTAGGTGCTAAGCTTTCTTCTCCTGGAATCCAAAAGCTTTTCTAGAGCTGAGGATTTAACTCTTTGCTAGCTGGGTTATGGGCAGCCTATTTAATAGGTGAGACTTTTTTTAAAAAACTGGTAAAATAAAAAAATAAAAAAACATATAGAAAATGTAATAAAATAAGGTCTGAAATAACAGGATAAAAAGGAAAGATGAGACAGAAATTTTATTTTTAAATCTGTATGGGGGAAAACAAAATGCGAATGCTTACATTTTGTACCGGGGACTGTGAGACGGTTCTCCTGTTCTCCTGTCCCTTCAGAAGATAAAATATCAGTAACTCATAACTTTAGCAAAGCCCGTATTGCATCCGTCTCTGGACCAATACAAACAAGATGTTCAGTTGTTAGACTTCAGCCTTTTTGTGGGCAAACACCGTAACTCTGGCTACATTATTGCAAATATCTCCTCTAGAAAAGAGCTATATTAATATATGGTCTATATACACCATTCACTCCCGACCTTTCGTCTGTACATGAGCAGTTGGGACCGCTGGGGTTGTTGTGGAATACAACCCCCAAAGGCAGACTAAACTTGCTGGGAATTGTATTCCATTGTATCCTGCAGCGGCTGGAGTGTTGTTGTGTTCACAGTATTTGCACATTCCTCTTCATTCAGTGTTTTCCTGAGGGTTGCGTCTGACTCCAGTCCTTCTAGAGAAACATATGTTCCTTTCTAATTCCCTCTACTGCATTGTGTGAGCCGAGATATTAGATTTTAGAAAGACGGCTTTGTTGCTGCCTGCGCAGCAGAAATATTATGTTTCGGCTGAAGAAAAGATAGTTTTACATGACATCAACTTTTTAATAAAGAGCAAATAATCAACATTTTAATGAATATCTATTTTTTTGGAGAAAATAAATTTTTTCTATAGAATATATTTTTTTTCTGGGCTAGTATGTGACTTTCTGTGGTCAGATCTTGCCCAAGATTATAGAGCTGCAGAGTTCAGTCTAGTGAGTCCTACCAAGGTGGACTTGAGAATAACTGTTTGGCCAAGATGCCACTTTGGTGGCCACATCTCTGAAAGATAGTAAAGTATTTCTTCAACTCACCCACAGAACAGATATCAGTGAAGTGGTCCTCACCCTCCTCCGCATGAATAAGGTCATTCTTGCTCTTCTTGATGGTAGCCCGCTTCAGCACTGAACAAAAACATAAAGAATTTATAGTATTTATCATACAAAATATATCCCAGGATGATTCCCTTGAGGATCGAATAGAAATATCAACATGGTGGAGAACCATATTGACGTGTAGCCATGTCTAGCCATCATCCTCCTTGATTTGCATCCATAAACCTTCCATGAGTTCATTGAAAGTCCTCTTCTTTTCTGAAGCTGAATCTACACCTTGTAATCCTTGAGATGTTTATCCCATTATGGTTGATTTGGTTGTTGGTTATGTTTCTCCCCAGACTGTCGAGGTAACTGGCTAAGCCTGATAGGGATTTGCTAAGAGGCTATTCTCAGGAATAAAACCCATCTTTACACATATGGAGTCAGAGGAGCAATACAACTAAGGGGATAATTCCTAGGGTTAGTAAAAGCCCCACGAAAATGACTTCTTTAACCCAACTCACCATCCAATGGAGATTTTTCTTCAGCATTTTTATCTTCTTCTGCCAGCATCACTTCCTCTGTAAAAAGAAAAAACGCAAAAGGACTGAGATCCCTGAGCCTATAAAGTAACATCTGATCTCATCTTTGATTCTCACCATAGAAGACAACAATGTATAATCATCAGAACCTGACATTTACGGCCCAACAAGCCACCGGTAGGGCAGTTTTATGAGCAATAAGGGGAAATATTGAAGAAGAAAAACCCTTAATATGAAAGAATGAAGTCAGACATGAAAGAAACATTTAAAAGGATCAATAAAGCATTTTAATAGAATCTACAACTAGATAAGCATGATTTATAATTGTAAGATTTATAATGTGAGAAAAGTCTATGTTACGGAAAGGGCAGTAGATACCTGGATTAGACTTCCAGTGGAAGCAGTACAGGTAAACACAGCAAATTAATTCAAGATAGCTTGGGGTGTGTGTGTAAAGCTACCGTAATGACTGAATAAGTAAAAAGTTATTTAAAATGGGCGAATGAGACGGGCCGATTGGTTGTATGTATCAATGTACCAATGTACTAGAACCGATCGCCAATTTAAAGGGCAAACATTCAACTGTTCTGGTTTCTCACCAGCTTTGAAGATCCACTCCAGGTAGCCGTTGAGTTCGCGTTCAATTTGCTGTTGTCTCCTGAGTTTGAGAAACGCTCTCCTGTTCTCTACTCTCTCACGTTCTTTGGCAAATTCCCTGCAAGCAACAGATACAATGTTACGGATTAGAATACATTTCCTTAACTATTACAACTACAGAGCTTTTCACTCAAAAGAAATCGGACCAAAACTATTTAAATACGAGCTGCCCGGAGGAGACATTGGGTGCGAGCAATTTCATTCGAGGTGTTTAATTATTTTTGAAACAGGAGGGACCTCAATGCGACACCCTTGGGAAGGATACAGAGAAAAGGATGGTGTCTCGTTGGGACATAGAATGATACAACAAAAAAGTGAGCATGGAGTGAATTTTCTGGTAACACAAGCCAACAACAGCCAGGGCACACAGAAAAAAAAACGAGGGGAAAATCTTTGAGCTATTTCTTCTTCAAACAGATTAGTTGTTCTAAAAAAAAAAAAAATGGATAGAAAAAAAAAAGAAAAAAAAGGAAATAAAGAAAAAAAAGGAAAAAGATGAAAAGGGAAAATCTGAGATGAGGAGTGAGGTGCGAGAGCGTGTGGAATATAAAACGCCGTGGCAAAACCCTTGGATTCCCATCAGTCTCTGATGAATAATTTAGTCCTGGGAATTTATGAAAGGAGACTGGGTTTTGTGATTTGCTTTTTACCCCCTGATGGGCCTTGTGATAGGTCAATCCGGGGGTTGAATAGAAACAAGACCTGATCCTGGGGAGGCTTCAGACAACAAAGACTATACCTTTGCTTCGCCTTACAGGGGGCTTCAAGGTGGGTGAAGGCATGATTTCATGGAGAACATGAAAAGCTTAGATGATTGCCCAACAGATAAAAACAGTAAAATAATAAATACAACTAAAAGAAAAAGTGATACGGAAGAAGCTTTAGCAAAGGAACACAGGAAAAAAGATAGAATGACGCAAAATAGTCTTACGAAATGTAGTGTGTGTTGAGGTGTGTGAGGGGCATACGGAGACAACTTATGTAAACAATTATCAGTAGATGGATATGTAAATAATCCACAGATGCATTTAAGGGTGATATGCAACATGTTTTAGGAAAATTAGGAAATTTTGCACAGTGGTGCAATTATACAAATTCGAAAGGCAGGGTAGTCACCATGGAAACTAACGCAATGTTAAGACATGTTTTGTAATGTCTAAAACCCATCAATTCATTTGTATATCCGATTTTGTGAAGCCATGAAGACCTCGTGACCAAAAGAAAAAGGTTAAAGTAGATGAAAATGACCTTTTTGGACCTTCCAACTGCTGCTTCTCCCAGGGACGGGGAATAATTACAAGTTTTGTTTGGAAATATAACTTAACATTATTTTTATGGCAGAACCTTTTTTTTGGCTGCATGGACCGTGGCTGCTTCGTGTCTCCATGTTATGCTGCGTTGATTGAGTCTAATGCTGATTGAACACTTACCCTGAGAGGACACCCAACACCAGATTCAGCATGAAGAAGGATCCAACGATGATGAGAGGGATGAAGTAGAGCCAGTTCCACATTGGTCCAATGGCATCGTTAGTCTGTGGTACAGAGAGATTTTCATGAGTTAATGTGAGATTCCTGCTCTCTTCCTTTGATTATTTCTCTTAAACATCTTCCAGATGCTTTGGACTAAACCCATATGACTTACATTGTCGTAGATCACAGAATTTCGTGCCTTAAACAGATATCAAACAGAGGTGACATACCAGTCGTTAATTGGAACAGCTTATTAAAGCCATGGCTTTTTGTTGACAATCCATGACAATGATGGAATTAATTTTGCACAAACGTCTCCATGTGAAACCTAAACGCTCCAAGAGCACCTACAAATATGGTATAGAGAGACAAGAAGATGCCCAACATGGGGCTTTTGGGTGCCTTGAGTTAGGGCAGTATTTCTTAATACCCCTGGTGTCTGAGTTCCTTAATCAAGTGCTCCAATACTCAATGTTTCTTATCAAAGTAACATACTGCCTCCATTAAAATGACATGGCTTACATCATTTCAGTTTTTTTTTATCTTCTCTCTCATACCCCTACTGCTCCAGAACCCCCTCTCACCACCAATCACATGCTGCCACTCCAACTAAAACACGGAATAGCCTGACCCTCAGGGTTGGTCAGATCGGCCAGAACCAAAGTCTTTCCTGAATGTAAGCCCGAAGAGGTTTTTCATATATTTTCATAGATCTTGCTACCATTCTACCGTGGCTCTACCACGACTTGTGTTGTTGCTGTGTGTAACCTACGGCTTATCAGTATACATAGAAAAGGCATCTCACAGCGGCATCTGAAACCCCGAACGGCACACAGTTTAAATATCTCCGGTCATGTTGCCTCACTGCCACCCACCAAGCACAAGGGGAAGGACTAATCCTAACGGGACAGACTCACTCTCTTTTCCCAGAATGTATTCATATTTAATAAGCGCCTCCAAATATTTCCTACAGATTGCTGGTCTGTCTCTGGGAAGAAAGTGAGTGTTTGGTGCCTAGGGAGCGCTGGCCACGGATCCAGAAGTGGGTGCTGATTGTGCCCCGTGGACATTTTGGTCACGTACAAAGCACAGCACAGACATTTTTGCCCAAGAAAACCCAACATTGCTTATGTAAATAGGTTGCGAATACGCCCATCCAGGGTTTCTCCCCCTTTGGCAACCTCATTATCCACCCCCCTCTCCAGCTCTCTGCACTCTATATAAATTCGCAAATAAATACCAGCTTTAAATCAGGTCGAAATAAGGCAGAGCCGTAAGTTAGAGACTGGTTGCGCTCCCGGCAGACTGCCTGCGTCTCCCTTCCCCACTCATCGCTAATGTGATTTAACGTTCGCCTAGCCAACCAAAAGCATTAATAATTAACCCTTTCCCCGTCACAGAGACCTGCTGAGAAGCGATGTGTTCAGCGAAATTGGTAGGCACAGCTTGCGGCTGCTATAGACGGAATATATAGACATTTCTATAGGAAAGAGCCAGGCTCAGACTCCGACGTCCTTTCCTAGAAATTTCACGTAAACCCCTTTTTTATATAAATGCCCAACTGGCGTTCCTCCCCCGTTCAAAAGGGATGAACGGTAAAAGAAGGCTCAACGTCTCTCGAGAGGTTTTAAGCGTATTGATTAGCTATTATGGAATCTGAGTCATAAAACAAGCAGATGCATGAAATTCAAGGGATTTAACACATGGTAACCTCCCCAACGTCAAGAAGTTGGGGGCCAGCCGAGTCTTCTCTGTATTTGGTATCTCATGATTAGCAATAAGGAAATAGAATGTGTTCGGTGTGCAAAACATTTGGATTTCAATGGATATAAACCAGTGATTTGGTCTTAGGCTTTGTGGTGAACAATTTGCTAAATGTTCCATAGGCGCCAATGAATTCTTGTTTGAAAAAAGATGGTGAGCCTATGTACACCCCCAAAATAATTATTTGGGGGTAATCGCCATTTGGTATTCACCAGACTATAGCTGAGCGAAAACGTCCATCGGAAACATGGTGGTGACTCACTGAATGATGGAATGGAGTTTGAATATTGTAAGATTAGGTAACTTTGGGGCAAAAGTGCAAGGAAATTGAGGCTAAATCAGTGAGAAGGACCTACATCAGTAGGAGTGGGGGGTATATCGGCGGAGGCTTTCTCCAAAAACCTGTTGGGCTCATTTTCTCTTTGTCCAATAAATTATCCAACTCACCCAATTGTCCAGTCTGGTAGCAGCTCTAGCCACAAAATTCAGTCCGTTGTGGCACAACATTAAAGGAAAAACTCATCTAACGCACAGACGTGTGAAAAAATTACTTTCCGGAGCTGTGAAAATACACAGACAGTGGGGATGGTGACAAAACCAGTCTGGAGAGCTCAGAAAATGATTGTGTTACGACACTGGTCTGACGGCTCCATCACTCAGGGGGATTTATGTATCCACGCAAAGAAACGGAGACTCATCGGCCCCCGTCGGCCCATCTAGTCTGCCTGATTTTCCTGCTGTAAAGACTCAAACCTTAATGAGTCGTTGGTCTCGTCTTAGATTCAGGAGCCGTATGTCTATCCCATGCATGTTTTAATTCCCTCACTGTATTACCCTCTACCACTTCTGTTGGTAGGCTGCTCCAGAGAACCAAATACTATGTAAATGTACTCATCTATCATAATCTATCTTTCTAGGTTTCTTTGTAGAAATAAATATGTATGTGTGTCTTCCGCAGTATCAGTGTATACAAAGAAGAATGATTTGTTTAAGCTTGAAAGCAAATTATGTTTTCTGGTCTCTGGCTTCCTACAAAGAGACCAAAATAATGTGTAGTGGCATTCGGTTAGCACTGATGTGAGGGACTCCGGTTCCTGTTCCCCTTTTATCATGCTGACGCCAGTGCGGGAGAATGGATTTCTCGGAGCAATGGGTTCAGTGCAGCCAAACGAGTGTGCGTGAATATAATATGCGTGCACGAGTGCGGTGCCTGCAGCCTAGAGTACAGCAGTATGTATAATAGATGCTTTTGCTTGGCTGACTTCTTTTCCCGGAGCCAACAATACCCGTCGCTGTGTAAATCTAATGGGTAGAGGAGCAGAGGAGATCCAGTTTTATCCTTTAAAAAACATCTGGATTAGGACTCTATTGGTCCACAGGTGCACCATGAAATAAGACCTACCGCAGAACCCTACACACCTACTCTTGATAACAAAGAATGGTGGTTTGGTGTGAATGTACACGGCATTATCCCACAGTTCCGAGGCCATATGGGTCTCCCACATTGCCAAGGGTCCTGCCGAGAACCATGGGTCAATTAACGGCCTATTGTCTATGCTCTAAAAGACAAAGGGGTGAGTAACGCATTGTCAAGCACCTAATGAAAGGTGGAGGAGATTGTAGTTCTTCTAAGAGCACCTATAAATCTCGTTTCAATTCATCTGGTCTTTATGGTCACCAGCAAATGGTTAAAACGAATGCTACTCCCCCTCGTTCAGCCATGCCTAGAAACGTTATCATCCCTTGGCCTTCGTTCCTGTTACTAATCGATCTTTAATCCCATTTTAAAGCCCAATGGCTAGCCCTTGACAAGATAATGCCATCCTCTTGGGTAATCAATTGGAACATGTGAACGTCAGCTGATTTTCAGGGGAGTCTCAGTAACATGAAGACCTTGCCAGAGTATGTTTTCATTACATAAGAGTCTATTGAGCTATAGTTGAACCACCAAGCGAAAACATGGGCTTGACCATTTTTGGCACCCAACCAATTGTTTTCTGAAGCCCACATCTTCCCAACATATGACTGATGACCCGTACCCTCTGGTGGGCTATATAGAAAAAATGGTGATATCTGGGTCTCTGATGATAACTATTCTCAGCTGTCTCTCATTATTCAGCTGATATATGATGTCATAACCCAATACACTCAAGACCCAAGACCCACAAACGATACATAAGAGCAAAGCAAGGGATGTGATTTCTATGTGATCGGAGGCTCCATTTTCATTTACACTTGACCTGGGTTGTCCCTGAAACAGCTCAGGTTTCCTGTCACTACACACTGGAGCACACGTGGTTCAAACACGAGACACTTATTCACGATCTGAGGACATCCTTAAAGCCTGTAATACATCGTGGGTCATGAAGATGGGCTTTTGCATCATGGAATTAGGGGATGGGGTTCTTGGCCCTCAGGAAAGGAGTATGGCGACAGCCTCAACAACTTATTCATTAGGTTAGTTTATAGATCTAGGTCAGATTCTGGGAATTTTCTAAATTGTGTATAATTTTATCCACCTCTGTAATCAGTTCAAAGGCCTCGAAATCCTAGTAATTGCAATTTAATCCATTACTGACGAAATCAGTCGGAATTACATTCATAAATATTCCATTGTATGACACAGCAGAGCACTCGGGATTTTATTCAATAAATTTCGGAGTGGCCATTTAGACTATTTTTGGCTGAAATCTCCTGTTGAGTCAAATGATAGATTTTGTCTTGAAAATAACCCAAGAGCTTCTTAGGATTTTGATTGAAACTAACCTTAAATAGCATGACATTCTTTAAACATTAATCAAGGCTTTTCAAATCTGTTTATGGGGAAACTTTGTAACAACATTGCAGGAGCGCGTTGTTACTACCATGCGATGCTACAGCTTCGTAACGTCATATTGATGATATCTGACACTGAGCTGCTACACAAGGGCTGCTTTTTACCACTTCTTTAGCTGTTATCCTCTGATGACCCAAAAAAAGGTGATTCTAGAGGTCAGAAGATAGAACTCGAATCCTAAACTGGAAGGGCAGGAGACTTGAGTCTTAAATGATGTTTGTCCTACTAAAATCAGGCACTTCGGAGATACTAACGCTTATTTGGTAAGCAGACTGACTCTTATCTGTTAATGTAACCCATTGGAGAATTGTGGCCCTCGTACCTTACTCCTGGGCATGGTGTTAACTAACTGGGTTTTTTAATGATGTAGCTGGCAGCACAGGCACACAGAACCTTTATCATCTGCTGTGCAACACAGCACTAAATTACTATGCCCCTCCGTGCTTGGCTCCCACACCCTCTTCATTCTGCTGCTCCTACCATCCACGTTTTCCTGGCAAATTGTATTTTATTCCCACACTGAGTTGTCCCTTCAGGGCCTTGTGAATATGTATAATAGTACAAAAGGTGCACTGCATTACAGCAAATTGAATCATGCCAACGTTTAGACCCAGTAGGTTCAAGCCTATGCTGCCCATCGTTGGCCACATATAGCCATATACTATATAGTGTCATGATGCCACTCATGCCAGACAGACTCACAAATTACACATTGTTAAAGACGAAAGGCAGACAGGCTAAGACACACAACAAAGAGGCGAACATCCTATGTGGACACACATGGACAGACAGAGGTAACTGCTAACCAGAAATCTCTATTAGGTTGGAACCCCCCTTAAACCATATAAGTAGTAGCCAACATGGGGTGGATCAAAGTCAGATGGGGCTCTGGAGTTACACGGGACCCCCTCCAATATTCCCCATTGTTAACCTCTGTAGCCAACATTCACCTAAGAGATGAGAATCCAGCCAAATGTCACGTCACAATCGTGGGAATCAGCAGCTGGACAGCTCTCGTTGGCTTTTCCCGACGAAGGAGCCACTAACCAGCAAGACACATATTTCAACAAGATGCCTTTAAAACTTTTACATCAGCCGAACTAACGCCTACACAGGAGACTTCTGCAGACTCCCAGCCGGCATTCGTAAATTATCCTTCAGTAAACAAAGATACGAGAAGCTACGCAAACCCAGCGTTCTCTGTGACCCCTCTCTTTTTATTGCTGTTTAGAACAAGCGAGGCAAAATATTTATCATTATGTGATGTTGTTCGCTCCTGTTATTTTAAAGACTTCGCTTTTAAGCACGGAGGCTGCATTCCAAGCATGGATATATATTTACCAACTAACCTGATTTTGTTAAGCAGACGAGCGGCTTCTCGTCTATCCTTTACGTAGAATGTAGTAGAATGCTACATAAAATGCACAAAAAGGTCCTGACCCTCCAGGAACATTAAAAGAGAGATTTCTTTCTGGTTCTTTGGGTTTGGCAAACCTTGGCTTGCATATCGTTGAATTAGGAGAAAGGCTGAATGAAATCGGCCCGACTGGCCTAAAGCGTTGGGCGATGGGCGCTTTTTTTCCCTCTCGCTTTTGTTTGCTGTCGCTGTAGCGGCAAACGGGAATCAATGCCTTGAAAAATGAGCCCTACAAAGCATATTCTACCGTCAGGAAGAGACAGAAAGTCCACGGGATTCATCAATCTGTTTACCAGACTGAACGGGAGGATGCAGCCCAACCAAAAGCAACAGATCTTACTCAAGCAAGTTCACAACATCCGCATATGTCACATAGGAAGAGAAAGCTATTAATTAAAAAAATGTCTCTTGACTGGAAACCAGGAACCAACATTTATCGGGAAATGGATATTAACACGTTACATGCACTTTTTTTATTTTTAATAGATTGGAGAAAATTATGCTGGAGGATAATAAAAGCAACCATAAACAAAAAAAAAAACAATAAAGGAATAAAAATGAAAAAAAACTTAATACATACATTTCCTAAAAATAAAAAAAAATTTAAAAAGTAAATCAGGGGTCAAATGCAGATGTGTATAAATTCACAATGAGCAAAAGGTTGGACATAAGGAAGTTAGTTTGTTATCGTTTCTTAGTGCCCAAAACACAGATTTTTGCTAAATTACAAAAATAATAAATTGCATTTTAAAAAATATAAAATAAAAAGAACAATTTTTTTCCCAAAGTAGGGTTGTACGATTTGTAATTCTTTATTTACAACCACAAAGCAGCTCGGAACTCACATTGTAGAGAATGTCCGTCCAACCCTCCATGGTTATGCACTGGAATACCGTAAGGACCGCAAACAAGATGTTGTCAAAATTAGTGATACCAAAGTTGGGGCCCTTCCAGTAATGGCGACATTCGGTGCCGTTGTCACAAAGTCGGGCCGGAGGTTCTTCCCCACAGGGGAAATCTCCAACTGGCTCATCTGTTTAGAAAGAGAAGCAACAATGTAACATCTTTATCACTCCAGATGCGATAATCCACCGCATTCAATGCGTTCCTTCGCAGAGACCTGAAGAACAAACCGCTACTCCCTGCCACAAGAGAAGCTGGAGGTCTTGCCGGCTCTGATGGTACAATATCAAGACTCAACTCTATGATACGTTACCATAGTGTGTTTTGCCTGCTTGAGTCAGCAAGACCTCCAGTTCTCCAAGGCTTAGGAGGTAGAAGCACACAACAGGCTTTATCTGCTAAACCATCATAGACACAATTATAAGAGCAAATAAAATAACATTTAAAAAAAAGAATTTTTAATATGTTAAATCTTTTAAATAAAAAATAACATGAACAGCGCTGTTGGCATGGTTAGCGCTGTAGAAACCAAGTTCTGTAATAATATAAGTTTTCATGTTTTATTGTGAGCCTCCTCGGTAATGCGATATCCTGACGTATTGTGATAATCTTCCATGTCTGATATGTTGTGATATTTCCTTGAAGGCTTTCTCTTTTTCTTCTTCATAACAGAGCAGATTTGTAATAAATGCACCGTTTAGAGACTAGTTTCACGCCTGATTCTATAAACATTGTATTGGCTGATTAATTGGAAGTCCCCACTGACTCCGCTCTTGACATATTCATATTAACAAATATTACACTTTTATAAACCACCATCTGCCTTCTTTCTATGGTAAAGAGTACCGTCAAAAATACCGAATCCAGCTGGGCCCCACTGTCTAAACCCAACACCTTGTATGTCTAATAGGCGTCTGCAAGAGTACTAAGTGGTGAAGGATGGCGAAAATGGCTTAAAAATCCTTATTTCTTTAATGATAATATAATGTGAATTGCCAACGTGTACCTCTTTGAAAATTTGAAAAGATTTCTATTTTTAGCAAATTGTGGCTAAATTTAGTTGTGCAATATCCCACGTGTTCTGTTTTAAAGGCCCTCATGATCCTTGTATAAGAGGTACGTGCTAGAGTCCATCTAGATAATAATGGGGCCACATGGTTGGTGTACCCTATCCCCCCCCTAATTTTATGGGGTTTTCTAATGTACTGAACCTCCATTTACATTTAAAAAAGATTAAAATATGAAAAAACACAGAATATTCCCCGTCTTTAAGACATAATTAAGTAGTGCTTCTAGAGTGGGTTTGAGAAGCGAGAATAAAGCATTGTCCGGCTTCAGGTTAATCATTTTAAGCCCTGGCACACGCACTGCCCTGCACATTAGTAAAATCAGAGGCAAAGACGCATCAATGGATTATGTCAATTTATTCTAATGTCTAGAGGTAAAACTTAAGGGAGCCTGGCTATGCGATACTGTAAAAACTTATTAACACTCCCTGACACCAGAATCTCCAGCTCCATTGATCTACAAACCCCCATCTAGATAGCAGACTTTGAGCTTCTTACAGAAAGAGCCTCTCTGGCAGTTCACCCAGATTTGTCCGTGTGCTAAAAGGAATGAAGAATTAAAGACCAACGCTGTGCCTTTCAAAGGAACATCCAATTGGTTTGCAGTAAACATGACAAATGTGCATTTTAACTATTTAAATATTGGTAGGTAGGTATTTTGGTTTCTACCAAATCTTTGGTTCCATGGAATGTATATGGAACTCAGTACGGTCCATCCAAGCGTAGTGGAGAGAGGAACTTCACTTCCATTGACTAATAGCTTGGGTTTATGGAGGAACCAGAGACATTGTCAACACGGTTCTTACCTCCGTCTTTAGTAAAGCAGGCTTTGTGGAACTTGCCCATGTAAAACTCCAGCCCGATTATTGCAAACATGACTATAGCGAAGAACAGAAGAAGACCGATCTGCAGGAGTGGTACCATGGCCTTCATGATGGACTTCAAAACCACCTGCAGGCCTAGGAGACAATAATACATAAATAACCGCATTAGACTTAAATTCAATGAACATAGAACACATACAGCATACCTCAATTAAAGGGGGTATTTCCAAAAGCAGATTACACAGAGGTGGGAACACTGGTGGACCATTGATTCTGGTTGTCCTCATCGTCCTTTCTCTGGTGATTAAACTATCACATGCAGATGGGGACAGATCCCACGACTGGTGGGCAGGATGAGTTGGAATTGGAGAGCGTATATGGAATGTGCAGAAATAGCCGAAGAGTAGCTGGTGAGTGGGAGATAATGGCATTGGACCAGGTCCATCCCTTTTTTGAGTATCCCCAACGTTACTCACTTGGTATTCCAGATACGAGTTTCAGTGGCCTCAGCACCCTCACCGCTCTCAAGGTCCTCAAGTCAAAGTTTGCCCCAGCAGTTGCCAGAATCCTAAAGAAAAGATACTTGTGTTATTGTTTGCTGGGTACAGAAGAAATCGACATTAATGCAAGATAATAGAATCTTGGTCCAACCATTGAATCAATAGGGGCAATTAAGGGGGAAATTCCACATAAAGCCACCAGAGGGAACAACATTATCTTAAGGGATATCTCATATACCCTGACTGGATCCTTTTGTGCTCATCTGATGGGCTTTCTCTTTTGGTCAATGTGTGTTTCAGAAGATTGACTGCTTCTCATAGCATTAAGCCCCTGGCCTAGGCTTGGCCCCTGGGCCAATATTTGCCAGCCCTTACCTGTGTATCCTTCAGCAGAGTAAGATGGGGAAAGAGCAGTATAATCAGGATGTACTGTACTAATGTGTTAAACTGATTATCTGTCCAGCTAGACATGCGAAGCATGGGGATTCCCAGAGAACTTCTCCCTCCGGGGAGTTGCGCATGATGGGTCTCAGCTGGAGCTGCACACATATGCACACAGTCGCGCATACATACACAAACCCACACTTCCCCCAGGGAATTTGGCAGCCTTGGTTGCATCACACACAATCTCTCGGTAACAGAACCTCCAACAGACTCAGAGCTCGGCTTTTACAGTCACTTTCGCTAAGCCGCCGACTAATTCATATGCAAATTGTATAATAACATCTGGAATACAAAATATTTACAACTCCCATCACCCCAGCCAGGCCATAATGTTAGAAAGCAGATCTTCAAGAGCTTTCCGGATAATAATAGCAGAAAAAATACATGAGTCTCCGGCTGACACCTTTGGGTTGAAAAAAAAACCTCAAAGTGAATTTTAATTTTATGTTTCAAGTCTGGAAAAAAAGTTGAGTTTTAGTTTAATTATTTCACGCTGGAGAGCAGATCTGGATAAAAGTGTTGTTAACACAATTGTGTACGGTTACTGTAAAAAAATAAATTAAAAATAGTGCCATTTCCCGAATGTAATAATTATCCTCCTATTTACAGCTTGTCAGCATCGTCTGGCACTGTGGTTTTAGCGAATACCCTTACCACGCGCATGCATGCAGTTTCACATGTTTTTCCGACATAGACTTTAGATGCCCAATTCACATAGATGGTTGGGACTGTCCCGATAGAGGGGCTTTTGCCTCTTTGGCCATCTGTCTCATCCAACGTTCAGAATTTCATCAGCATTGTTACAAATATTGTTCTAATTGTACATGTGCACATCTGAACAACATGATAATGATATCCACTATGTGGGCAGAGTTGGATATGACATCATAGTGATGTCACCACAGTATAACCCACTAAGTGTCTCCACCACATGTTGCATGTTCCCTGTTTGTGTCCAATGAATATAAAAACTTAAACTCTGTGGGTAAAAGTCAGACCGTCCCCAATTATTATCTGAATACTAGAACTGCTTAAAGGTTTTAAATCTAAGGCTCATGTTGCATGAAGAATCCTGAAATTAAATGGAACCTCGTGGGTGTGTCAGATTCAAGCATCCTGATTGGCTGCTGATTGTCATGTGTCAAAGGGGAATTTCGGGAGTTTTATTCCAGCTTGTACCTCCTGATCCGCATCATGCAGAACTATATTACCCACAATCCTCTGGGCTAAAAAAAAGGATTGAGACTTAATTATAAATAGTATCACTGGGTTCACACGAAATCCTTTTCTGCTTAATTTTTTTACAGAGGGATGTAAGAAAAAATAGAATTAGGTCGACGAGTGTAAAAAACCAAAATAAGAGCGCAAGCTCCCAAGAGATAAAATGTCCTGAGCAAAGTCCTTCAGAAACTGTAAAATGGCTGATAAGTCTTCAGAGGATTCAATCCAATTTATCCCAAGCAGAAGGAGCCGGCACTTGGTCACCGCTCGATCTCCGAGGAGAAAGCCGTTCTGTATTGTGGGCACAGACTGTGTGTCATGAAATTGGTGCCAGGAGATGTGTTTCCATCCGGCTGTCGGGGATTGGTGGTGCAGAAACACCTAACGGATCTACCCAGTAACGTTACAGCACGTTACAGAGAGAATTGTTCACAATCTGGGGGGTTATAAGAGTAACGTTGTTACAAACTGCCACACAATTAGAATTGGCACAAAAAGGACTGCCAAAAAATGTACCGGGCACAATGAGAATCAGTACAAAAATCAGCGCCAAAAACATATGATCTATCCAGTGGGAGACACGGTGCCAAAAATCATTTAAACATTAAATATTTAGTAGTAGACCAGATATAGAAAAACATGCATGCTTCCCCGGTGGAGCTCACCTCCTCCATGACCTCACATCCTAATTTCACCATTTTAATTACCAACCATTCACAGGGCAACCGAGGGGTGCCTATGGGCAACAGCTGATCCATGACGTGAGTCTAATATAAAATCACGGCACGAGTTCTCCAACATAAACTGTAAGCAAGTAAATCAGATCCAGGGATGTCATGTAGGTCCATGAAGAAGGACCCAAGACCTCACTATAGAAAGTGGTTGTGAAATATTTGAAATACATCAATGTATCCATGAAGGCAGAGATAGCCTTACGGTACCCCAGACATAGACCCAAGGTCCAAGAAAGTTCAGCTAAACACCTCAGGATATTGTATAATTCAGGTTTACAGATGCCCCTGCTGTCATCCATTTTAGGGATAGACCTGGTCGGCGACTAATGGTGCAAGCACGTAATACAGAGATACACTACTGTCATACACTGTATCAAGATGCCTTTTCCTGTGCCACGGAACAGCATAACGAGTTTATATTTAAGCTATCTATGGTGAATTTATTTTGTTTCTTGTTGTTTGTAAATATTTTTGAATATATATTTTTAAAATATATAATAAAAAAAAATATATACAATATATATATATAATAAAATCTAACATAATTTGTACCAATATTTACGACGGTGGTTCTGCTACATCAAAGTTGTTAAAAGAAAATGAATCTTTCCGCATCTCATTAACATGTAAGAATAACGATCCACCTCTTCGGTGTTAGACGCTGAAGTTTACTCCTGACAACAGGGGGAAAAAATGAAAAAATCCAACTAAATAATTCAGAATTCAGTACATTTTGCTCTGAGATGAGGCCCAACGTAAATCCTCTCTGTATCCGCTTTCTGACACTTTACAAATCGCAGGCTGGTGTTAAAATGTTCTGAGCTGTCTAATTTTAAAAGGGATACCGTCTGCAATTTTGATCGTTTGTACACAACACCGTCATGTAATTTTGCATCTTATTATGGACACGGCGTTGACCGTAAATTGCTTGGCTGGGAGGAATGAAGAGCTAACCTGTGGGTATAAAATTAGGGAACATTTGCCCCCCCCCCGCATATATAAAGCCAAGAACCACGCAGACGCACACGTCACGGGTCAGGTTTGCATCTTCTCCGTTGGTTTTTATCCTTTACATGCTGAAGGGATGTGGACAGGACCCGATTAGACATGGCACATGCTTTGTTAGAGGCAAATGGGTCTTGGTAAATGCTATCTCTATAGGCACCCAATCCTAAGAACCAGCAACACAATGTTCTTATCTTCCAAGGGTGTGAATGGAGGTCCAGAGCCGGCCTTTTGTGTCTACGTTCATCTGTGATCTACTTCCATCTCTGGACGAGGATTTAAGGTCATGCTGTTGGCACTCATAGAGTTAATGTGTTTTGGCTTCCGCTATAAAATCCAGGAAAATGATAAATAGCCCGGTATCTATAACAGGCTGTCTCCCAGTGCATGCCGTTAATATGAGAATCTATCTTGTATGGCATTCTTCAAGTGTCGGAACTGCGTGCTCGCTGTGATGGAGGGAGCGAGACGCACACGACATAAAAACACGGAGAGGCAGAGACACCGAAGAGACAGGCAACAATAGATGAGAATTTAAAAAAAGGGCTCCCTGAGACGTGTTTGGGGGTTGGGGTGCCAAGACTCTTGTTTATTAAGACAGCATGAAGCCATGTCTCTCCGGAGACTCGAGCTCGCATCACAAATAGCTGCTTACGGGAAGGTTAGGATGCTGACACGGTGGGAGAGGTGTATAAAAGGGCCATAGTAAATCTGTAGAAATATATGGTTTTAAAACAACAGAACATTACATAAAAGCCCACAAAAATAACACTCTCATTTGACGTGGGATAACAGCATTTTGGCCAACCTAGTCTGCCTGTTTCTAGATCTCAAGCCGTAGTTGGACCTTGGCCTCGTCTTGGAGTCGACTTCTGTTGTTTTGAAGCAATATCTGCACATAGAAGGACAGACCTACGCTGGGAAAAGCCTGCCTGACCTGTTTAAGAATGGGAAGATACATGACATATTGACGGATGATCAGAAGCAGGGGTCGGCTCCAACATTGCTCATGGTGGACTGTGGTGGACAATTTAATGATGTCCTATTGACCTTCAAAAACCTTGCCATGGACACTTTGCCTATCCCTGGCTGGTCAGAAGGAAATCTTGTCCCAAGTTATTTGACCTGGAGGCCACTAGGAATGATTTGTGCAAAAGACGAAGGGATGGATCAACACGTGGAGTAACTGGGCCACGGGCAACGTTTTGAAGAACGTATCTAGCCCTTTGGCTTTAGGGCTGGATGAAGGTACTTGCCAGTCATTGGGAGTTGCTTCTGATAATAGTTGTCGGCGGAGCTGTAATTAGTGGAGTTTCTTTAAGGAACATTCAGAGCCTCCGCTGCTAATTGGAAAGTAAAAAAAAAGTACTAATAATAATTATAGCCGCAGACCAATGGGAACTCACATGAGCCGCGTCCTCGGATCTGAACTTCAGAAACCATCAGATAATCAGACATTCTGCACGGTCGGGTCTTGAATCGGAGCTATTAAATAGCCTTATAACCAGACTGAAGAGCAGACATAATTACGATAACTACGGCACACAGAAAATCCCAGTTTTATTAGTTTTGGTTATTTTTACTAGGATATGGAATAAAGATCTAACCCTAAAATCTTGTTGCTGCACCGCAAAATTATATTAAAATACCGTATTTGCTCGATTATAAGACGAGGTTTTTTTCAGAGCAAATGCCCCTCGTCTTCTAATCGGGGTCGTCTTATAATCAGACCTCAAATAGAGGTCTGATTATGAGACTAAGATCCAGATCCCCCGCACCGCTACAGGGGACCTGGATCCTCCTGTCTCCCCCCCCCATTTAACACCCCCACACACACCGGTGCGGGGAACTCTGATCTCTGACAGCCGGGGAAGGTATGCGCGACGGACGCAGACAAACCCCCGCTGCCAACTCCACCTCCTTCCGGCTGCAGCGGAAGGAGACGTCAACCCGCTGCCCCGGCAATACAGCAGGAAATTGGAAGCACCGGTAAGTGTGTGTGTGTGCGTGTGTGTGTTAAATGGGGGCATAGGGCATTTCTGGAATGCCTTATACCCCTATATGCCACTCTGGCACTTAGGGGGTTAAAATGCATATTATGGGGCAGAGTGGCATATAGGGAGGTATAAGGCATTTCAGGAGGCAGAGTGGCGTTAAGGGGGAATTTAATAGAGCACTCTGCCTCCTGAAATGCCTTATACCTCCCTATATGCCACTCTGCCCCATAATATGCCTTTTAACCCCCTAAATGCCAGAGTGGCATATAGGGGTATAAGGCATTTCTGGAGGCAGAGTTCTCTATACAATGCCTTTTAACTCCCTTAATGCCACTCTGCCTCCTGGAATGCCTTATACCTCCCTATATGCCACTCTGCCCCATAATATGCATTTTAACCCCCTAAATGCCAGAATGGGATATAAGGGTATAAGGCATTTCTGGAGGCAGAGTGGCACATAGGGGGTCAAAAGGCATACCATGGGGCACAGTGGCATATAGAGGGTTAAAAGGCATATCATGGGCCACAGTGCCATATTGGTGTGGCAAGCCTGGGGGCAGATGTGCGTAACTGGGGGACAGGTTGGAAAATACAAGGAAATAAAAACAAAAAAAATATTTTTCTCAATCATAGTTTAAAAAAAAAAAAATAGTTTACATGAATTAACATTTACTGGTAAAACTTTTTTCCTTTAGGGTCGTCTTATATTCAGGCTTTTTCTTTTTTTTCCTAAGTTAATATTCAGATTTTGGGGGGTCGTCTTATAATCGAGCAAATACGGTAACACTAGGTCCAAGAAAGAGTTCGAACAACCTGCAGAGCCTGACCCACAGAGCTTACAGTTTATCAACAGCGATTTAACATACGGGGAGGAATCACATTTATAGGGGGATTGTCACAATCCCAGCTTTTAATACATTTATTTGATTGAACCACCTATAGTTCATTGTTTTTGATTGTCAAGGGCCAGCGTTACCAAATCAATGTCCTTTCCTGAAGTTCTCGCCTCCTTTCACCCTTACAAAGGCTGTTTGAACCAATAAACAGCAATCAGCAACTTAACACTAGTGGAGAGATAACTTAATGGGGAGAAATAATCCTGCGGATCCAGAGGATTTAAAACGGCTGCTCCCATGGGATGCTGTAAAGACCCAAACCTTAATCAGTCGTTGGTCTCGTCTTAGATTCAGGAGCCGTATGTCTACCCCATGCATTGGATTACCCTCTACCACTTCTGCTGGGAGGCTGTTCCACTTATCTACCACCCGCTCTGTAAAGTAAAAGTAAAATTCTAATCTGTAAATATCATTACATTGGTTAATGAATGTGTAGAACCGTAATGTTATCTCTCCGGAGAGCGAGCCCCTTAACCTAACAGGGCTGGGTAGAATTAGCCCAGAATGTATCTATCGCACAAGAGGCAAAACAAGCATGGATGGGTGAATCCGGCATAATCCGTCTCGGATAAAACAAACAATTTGTCCGTCCGTAATGAATGGCTTCTTACATCTGATGCAGAACGGAAGATTTATGGTTCTTCAGAAATAGCGGAATTTGGGTGGAAAATATAAATGGAACAGAACAGCGGCAAAGAGAGAGGAGAATTTACCTCCACAGGGGTTACCAGGGATGATAGGTTAGAAAATGTCCTCTAAAGGACTGAAATGGCGCTCGCTGCATCCACAAGCATATATTTGCTATTTCGATGTACTTTTTTTGCCCCGGAGGCATGTAGGAGAATCCTTGTTCTACACGACTTACAGCACAAGGGTTAATTTCATTTTGGGCAGCTTGGATATTTGATTAGAAAGGCAGTGCCTGCAGCGGATAATCAGGCAATCTCGCATCGTGACGTATTTCAGGGCCGTTCAAAATAATTTTCGGATAATAATGTTACAATGTAACCCCAGATCAGATCTGTGACGGTAATAAAACGCATCATCGCCGGTCGAGGGCTCACAGAGAAGGGACTTTCAGAAGTTGGCAGGGGGCCTTTGATGGCGGGTGGGTCGTGGTGGCGTCTTCATCTAATTTGGTTTCCCTTTCATCCTGACCGAAATCAGGGCATCATAACCCCATACTGCGAGAGAGAGATAAGGGAGAGATAGATCTTTTCTCGCTCTACCTTATAATGGAAAAAAAAACTGTGAAGGTGAAAACCAAGGTGGGGGGGGTTAAATTAGAGTCAAATAAAACAATTAGCACTTTGATTTTGCTTTTGTATTACACCACAGAAAAATATTTGGGGGTCACGCATGTCCGGTACCCCAAAAATTTACCCTACAGCCACATAAAACCTGCAATCTAGGCTGAAAATATTGTTTATTGAAGGAACAATCTGATAACCGTATTTTTGTCTCATATAGAGGGGAACGGGAGTTGGGCTGGCATGCGCTGCAGTCCACGCACAGGAAGTGTACTTAAGTACACTTCCTGCTTCATAAGAAGCAGGCAGGGAGAGGGGAAAGTGAGTCAGAAGCCTCAGTTCTTAACTCTAGAATTCCTGCACCGATTTGTATGCAGTCCGTGAAAAATGAAGTTCACAATGCATTTTACTTAAATGGGGGACTGGAGAGGTCCTTTAAAGTGCCTGCATCTTCCTTTAATAAGGGCCTCTTATGTTCTATCTACAATTAAGGGCTTTGAGTCTCAGATCTGTCGCTCGTTCTCTGCGAGGAACAACGTGAAATGGATTTGCAGCTCATGTGAGTGCAATACGTTATTCCAGCTTCCGTGAGTTGCCCGTGTAATGAATCCCATCTTTTTTTGCAGCCCTGTTTGATTTTCGAAGCCGGGTAATTCTAGGTTTGAGTTGTAAAAACGTCTCGGATGACCAGGTGCTCAGTGACATGGCGAATTGGATTGACATGAAGTCAAGGTGCGCCGGCTGATAAAGAGAAGCAAGCCAGGGCACACGACAGTACACAGAAACCGTCCCCGGTGACATCCCCCGGTCCTCGCCGACTCGCGGAGGAGACAGTAATCAGGAATGGCGAGCGCGGTTTACGACTCAACAAACACAGAGCCTCAAAACAGCAGTTCGTGCCGTTCGCAGTCTGTTATTACACCAAGCGACTTGCGCAATCCCTTAGCGGTTTAGAGTCATAAACAGAGGTACAGGGCGGTGCGACCAGACCCGGCTTCTGACCCGCCAGCCGCTGGGGATCCTGTGAATGGTGATCCACAGCAGTGCTAGAACAAGTCCGAAGCCAAACGCAGAGCCGTGGGGTCGTTTATTTTCAGCTGGGCCCCTTACACTGAGCTTCCAAAACACCACTTATCACCGTACGGCTACCCGGAGCCCCCCCTTTGCGGGATGCGGGTAGGAGGTGGTCGGTCCCGATGACATCGCAGGACACACTATTTTCAATGAGGAGGTGGGCGGGGAGTGGGGCGTGCCTCAACGCCACTCCCAGGACCCCGAAACCCAGAGAAGCTGCATTTTACACGGAGCCTCCGGGCGAAACCCAGAGACTTCTCAGGTATGCTAATCACAGGTCCCATAAACGGCAAAGTTAATCTTTTACAAACCCCTGAAAGGCAACAAAATGCAAAAAGGGACCCCCTCTTCTAGAAGCAGAGGATCTACAGGGGTCTTGGTGATTCTGTGGGAAACGAGGAGTTTAGGCAAAATAAAAGTGTGGGCAGTAAAGCTACGGAATTCACTCCGTATACAATACAACAGATGTCTTCTCCAATAAAGAAGATGGAAGGCACAAAAATATAATGATTAAAAAAAAACGGAGCTAAATGACCGGACCAGGAACAGATCCGAAGCAAGAATATTCATTTCTGAACTAAAAATGGGAGAAAAGCTCCAACACATATATATACGGATATACATCTCCAAACATACAGACATTTCACGTACATACATCATACTTAATTCCAGCCTGTCTCCCCTCCCCCACTCATTCCAGCACTTACTATACGTTTTTAATTACCCCCCCTCCATCTTCCTTTTCCCCTCCTCTCCCCTCCCTATTACATCTGGCCTCATGGCTTCACTTTGCACTCCGTGACACTAACACAGCTCTCTCTCCGCTCCATCCCCACTCGCTTCTCCCTCTCTTCTCTCTCCTCGCTCTCTTCTCTCTCTGCTTCTCTCCTCTTATGTCTCTGTCTTTCCCTCCCCCGCTGTGATTGCCTCTTTGCCAGTACAATAGTTCCCGTCTTGACGTCATGACAGAATGTATTATCTATATTTGTCAATGTCACACAATCCCAAAATACTCTGAATATAATAGGACACGGGGGGTGGGGGGCATTTGGTGGAACACCTCCCGCACTGTCGACTCCATAAGTGCCGAAGTGAGAATAACAAAATGCACGAAGAGTTCTGGAAAAATTCAGTTTAAATATTAACCTGAGATCGGGGGCAGTCTGTGGCAAAGCCAGCATTATCCGATCAATCTCCTGTTCTGACGTTCTCTCCCTCCCCCACAGCTTCCTGAGCCAATCAACAACAACCAGCAACTTAGCAATAGGGGAGAGATAACTTAATGGGGAGGAATAGGCATGAGAACCTGAGAGCAGTTAATGAGGTTGGCTGCTTTCTTCGTATGCACATTAACCGGGTTTCTAATACATACATTGCGCATACATTTCAGAACCGGAGGAACTAGGGTTTGGGTAAGGGGACGGCTCAAAGCGCCAATTTATTGATGGATTTCACAGCCAATGGGATTTCACTGTCAGCTTTACTCCCTAGAAAAAAGACTCAACGCATCTCTTCTTGCGCAGTATATCGGAATGCGACAAAGAACCCGCGTTTCTAATACATTGGGAACTTTTCCTTTAAGTTCTGCTGATAACCGTCAAAAAAGCAAAAAAAAAGAAAGATATATTTTACGGATGCAAATGCTGATCGACCTGATTATAATAACATTTTCAATCAAACGGTGGAGGTGTCATGGAGATGAGTTCCTCCCAAATTCCTCTGATTGCTTCTCGTGGTAATTGTGCACCTGCTTCTCTGATTGTAACCCCTTAAAAACAAACAGAACACAAGGAGTGCATCTGCAGGTGACTTCGATCCGACCCGGCGCATTTCTTTTATCGCGCTTCGCATTAAACGCTCATTAATGCCGCATGTCACGGGCACCGATCCGAACGCATGCGTGCAAACAGCAGACAATTTACATTCCACCCCCCCCCCAGGGTGCAGAAACGTCTGGTGCACCCACCCCAATACGTTAAAAAGGCATAGCGGGGCAGACGGGAATTGAACTGGGTAAAGCGTGTCCAGGAGTGGGTGTGGCATGGTCTGTAATGGGTGTGGCTATTGTTATACTCCTCCCCTTTCATATTGATTCCAGCTTAAATATAATTGACGCCATGCAGAACATGCGCTGCAATTTACTCTACATTGTACAGTGCTGGGGAATATGACGGCGCTGTCATAATATGACAACAAATTATAATAATAGAAACCCTCATTTGCATATTGTTACCCAGAATCCAACGCTCCCCCAAATCACGGAGCGAGCCGATGGGTTTCTGTTTTTAATTCCAGCAGATCCTCGCCGTCCTTTCATCTTTTTCCCGTGAGCGCACCTTTCACTTCTCTCCATGTCCCTTTTTTCATTTCCTTTATCATCAGCCGGCTCTGTTCTTTTCCGAGATATATCTACCTAATAGCCCAGCGCGTGTTATAATCTCGTAACCCCCCGCACACTGGAATTGGGGGCTCTCTGCAGGATTGGAAATAAAATCCCCGTTATCTGCTTATATTCAATTTAAATCTCCGGATAGGGGGTCTGTCCTGTTAAACCTCACAGTGCCCACCACAATGGGTGTGTTTGTTAATAAAAAAAAAACTATTAAAAGATTACATGAATAATACTAATAAATAATAATGATAATTATTATTTATACCTCTGGATAGGGGGTCTGCCCTTTTTAACCTCACGCTACGCACCACGATGGGTGTATTTGGGAAAACTGGGCTGGAGGCATCTCAGAATAAATAAATAAATAATTTAAACAAAATTAAATCATAAAAATAATAAAGAAAAAAATGATAAATAATGATAAAAAATAAATATAATTCCAGTGTCACTGCAGGTAAATATTTATTATTAACCCCGTTTATTATTAGCCGGCCGGTTAATAACCTTCACACCCGTAACCAGTTTAAGGAAACACTGCGGTCACACTACACCTTTTATGTTAGAAATTTCTTTTAGGGCCAAGGTCTCATCTTTTCTGGGTTCGGTATCGGACTAAAGAGTATCCTGAGTTCTGAAGATAATACGCGATGTCAGAAGGTCACATGACACAGCCCTGCCACCGCTCACCTCGGGGTGATTCTACTACTCATACAACGCGGATACATCATTCATGGCAGCCGCTGGCTTACAGCCCCTGGGATACATATGTCCTGTATTGACAGGAAGTAACGCGGGGCCCTAAAAATGTAAATGTACATATAGATAAAAGTATATATATATATATAGATATATATATATATAGTTACTAATAGGAACATCCAGACACTACGATGGCTTGCAATGCGGGGGTTAAATCAAGCAATGTCCTATTATTTGCCAGACGGGGCCCCGTTCTGACAGTATAAAGCAGGGAAGATGCGTTTGCGATGTTAAAGGCAGTCACATCTACAGGGAAATAAAGGAGAAGATACCAAGGTCACCATAGTAACCAACCAAAGCACCTTGCCTCTGCTCGGCTCATCAAAATATGACTGAACGGGGCCCGTCCTTAACCCGTTAGGTGCCAGAGAGAACTACGTGCTGTATTCAGCCAGGGGTGTATAGGGTATTCTGTAATGACGAACGCCGATGTCTTTATTTATACAATGTATCTATTGGCAACCATATTATTTTAAACGGTATAATAATAATAATAATCATACATCTCAGCTGCCCTGTGATAAATGGTTACTTCTAGCCTCCTTGTATCCCTATGGTCTCTTTTTTGGGGTAGGGTCTCTTTTTGGGGTAGGGTCTCCTTTTGGAGGAGGATATCCTTTTGGGGTAGGGTTTCTTTTTTGGGGTTGGGTCTCTTTGGGGTTGGGTCTCTTTTTGAATTTAAGACGAAACCAACGACTGATTAAGGTTTAAGTCTTTACAGCAGGAGAAACGGGTGACTAGATAAGGGCCGTCAGGGGCCGATCTGTTGACAGGGTCTATGTTTCTATGACACACGGGGCAGCGCTGGGTTACATGAAAATCTTTCTCAATTTCCTAAATGTAATCAAGTCTATTCCACACTTTGGATAGAAGCTTAAATCTTCAGAGCCGAGTTATTACTGTATCCTCCGTGGTTCTCCCACAAAGGCTGGCGCGCCGTATCGGAAATTCACCGCACAGATAAATGCCGAGGTATCAGCAGATTGAGACAAGACTTCTGAATTCACAGGGTAACCCTTTTTTTTCATTTCCGCCTACTATTCATTCGAACCAAAGCCGTCGACTCGGCAGCGTAAGAGAAATGATGACATTTACCATTTTGGCAGATTAAAATTGCAGCGGGGACGGCAGACGCAACGAAAGACAGAGAAAACAAAGGAAATGAAGTGGAGACAGAGAAGCGAGGCAGGCTGATATTAACATCTTTACCAGCATCAAATAAATAAATAAAAGAACAGAAACTCTTTCACTGCCAGGGTTTATTTGCCTAAAAATCTAAAAATATCTTAAAACCCCCCCCACAAAATAATGCCTTGAACCCCCAACGCGTTTAACGCACCTAAGGGCTGTGTGCTATTTGCATTTATACCAATATGTTCTTACAGAATTTCCCTGTAGGTTTAAAAAAAAAATGAAAAGCAAAACATTTTACATTAATAACATAAAAAAAAACTGGTTATTTATTTATTTATTTTTTAAAAACACGCACGGTTAATTCAATTTTAAAAGTACATTTTGGCCTACTATGGAACATGCTAACTACCCCCCTTCTCCATCTTGAGTCCTGTGCCACTTATGAAATGAATGCTAGAATGAACAGCCAATCACGGATGTGCCAGGTGCATGTAAAAAAAATACAGATTTTTAATCTGTTTTTTTTGAGGTGGCAGGTCTGCTTTTAGACGTTATTTGACGATTTGCTAACAGAGGGAGATGCTTGCGCATGGTCGGTTATCCAGAACCACACCCTTTTCTGGATTCAGAGTCCATGTGATGGCTGGGAGTGACTCGATCTGACGGGATCATCGGTCTCCAACAACCAACCCCCCCCCGTCTATGGGTGACTCGAAGAATTACCCTCTCTGTGATTTGTTTTCTGTGAAACTGTTTCAACAAATAGAATGTCCGCCCCATGATTCATAGTTTCGGATTGCTGCTTGAAAATGTGTGTGGTTTTTAGCCTGAACTTAATCAACTGCAATTTGCTTTCAAAGGAAGTGATGACAGGAAGCTCGTTAAAGGGCAGCCGCCTAATTTATGCATCTGTCTCAAGAGTAACGCAAAATATTACAGAGAAAACGGCCTGGAGCGCGAGACGGATTGTGACGGGCAGGGAGCGGGGAGGCTGGCGGGTTACTGGAGGTGAAGCCGGGTTTATGGTGGACCCAGTATGGGAGAAACATGACGGCAAAACCCTTCAATATACAATAAACTCACATCTAATAGAGCTCATCTACTCACACCTAACAGAGCTCCTCTACTCACACCTAACAGAGCTCATCTACTCACACCTAACAGAGCTCCTCTACTCACACCTAACAGAGCTCCTCTACTCACACCTAATAGAGCTCATCTACTCACACCTAATAGAGCTCCTCTACTCACACCTAATAGAGCTCCTCTACTCACATCTAATAGAGCTCCTCTACTCACACCTAATAGAGCTCCTCTACTCACATCTAATAGAGCTCCTCTACTCACATCTAATAGAGCTCCTCTACTCACACCTAATAGAGCTCCTCTACTCACACCTAATAGAGCTCCTCCACTCAACCTAATAGAGCTCCTCTACTCACACCTAATAGAGCTCCTCTACTCACATCTAATAGAGCTCCTCTACTCACATCTAATAGAGCTCCTATACTCAACCTAATAGAGCTCCTCCACTCAACCTAATAGAGCTCCTCTACTCACACCTAATAGAGCTCCTCTATTCACATCTAATAGAGCTCCTCTACTCACACCTAATAGAGCGGCTCTACTCACATCTAATTGAGCTCCTCCACTCAACCTAATTGAGCTCCACGGCTCGCCATGCGGTGGCCGTTTATCCCTCCTGCCAACTGAGTTTCAAAAATCATTACTTTTTAATCTTTCTCATTAATATACGAGGGGCCAAGGGGTAACTTTATACAAGTCCTGCTCTGCCCAGGTGTTTGTCCCCAGCCCTACCCCATCACTACCCCATCACTATATTACCCCACCACTGTATTACCCCATCACTATAATACCCCACCACTGTATTACCCCACCACTGTATTACCCCACGACTGTATTACAGAAAATACATTTAATGTTATAATCCGGGGCAAACATACCGCGCACACAGAGAGAGCGTTTGATCCCTAAAAATACCCTGCAGAGAAACATTGTTACTCTGGATGTGCATGGATCATTGATGTACAAATAATGTATTAGAAGTCAAGGAAAAACAAGGTGCTGTGTTCAGCGATAATTAAGGGCAATTAACAGGATGAGCCAACCCCCCCCAACATGAACTGATGAGCCTTACATGAACGCGAGCAGCTCTGCTCCTAATACCATGACATGAAATGATAAAAATGTAACAATACAGACATTAATATGTGTAAAAGCAAAAGCCCACTACCATAACTCTCAGCCAGCCAAAGGGCTCCTAGCTAGATAAGCCTCTATGTGAACACGATGGGAGTTGTAGTTCACAGAAGCTGGAACAATGCGGGTTCCATCATAAATTGTAAGAATAATTTTAATAACTAGTTATTTTCAACAAATATGTAGGATGGCTTATAAAATGTGATTTTGAGGTTTATACATAAAGACATTCTGAAGGGTCCTGGTTCCTCCCTCTAGAATAAAAAAAAGTATCTAGAGGTATTTATATAGCACCGTCATATTCCGTAGCGCTGTACGACGGTAAAGCCAGTATTTCTAGAGGAATGCGCTCCATCGAGTAGACCGGAGTCTGATCCAAATCAGAAGTGACAGACACAAAGGCTAGGCTCCGGATCCATATCCAGAGAAATGCGGTTCCTAACTGGCCTGTTATCCCCCGATCCTGCGCGGGTGCTGCGCTTCCTCCTGAAAGGAACACACTGACCTGCCACGCAGGATTACCTTCTCCCTGCGCCTGTGGATGCTGGCTGCCTCAAACACTGAAGTCATGAGAGGTGAATGGAAGCCGGATTAGAGCGACCGCTCGGCGCATGGCACTTTAGGAGTAGGGTTACCTCCGGAGGGGCATTAACAAGCAGTGAAGGGCAGGAACAGCTGGGGGGATAAATGTTACATGAATTTTCTTTTTCACCTTAGAATCAAATTACAAAAACATAAAAAGGCCATTCGGATCACAGAGAATATTGATAGTAACATTTTGGGTTTTTTTTAAATCAGAGCAGAAATGATTAAGAGACTCTCGCCGGCACCCACTCTAATATGTCATAAATTATCCAAAATTGTTCTAATAGACGTTCCTGCCACAAACTCTCTCAGAGCATCGCGATGAAATCACGACACCGTGTGCTGCAGCACGATCACCGAGCCAATCGGCAACACAAACGCTGAAAATCACTTAAAATAAAAAAAGTAACTTTGAGGTCTCTTTTTAGAACTCTTGTCTTTGTCCTGAGTAGATTGTTGCAGATAATCTTTCTTGCTAATGCCCATCACAGACTGAGTGTTTTTGCTGATTGAGCTAAATTTAGCCCGTCGACTTGAATTGGTTTCTTTGCCCATGTAGATCTGGATCAAGCTTTACAAAATATCTGTGTTACGTATGCACTTAGTTTATGTGTTATCATGGTTCTGGGGTGTATTCCAAAAAGGTTTAACATTGAAATCAAGTTGCTCTGGCCTCTTGCAACAAGCGTCGAGGAGACTACAGAGAAGGTTCACTCTCCTCCAGTCCCTGTTGATCGGCAACTGAACAAAAAATATCGACTTGAGTTGGGCTGTCAACCGAAGTAAAAAAAAGAGCTACAACTCAAGACAATCCGCGTTGGCCCAAAACTCAAGAGGGCTGTCCAACATGATGAGCACCACGACTTTCACCTCGCAAAGATTCCCGTAATCATCTCCGCCAAGAGACTTGACATTAGGCTCAACTTTTTGTGAATAGATGGATTACTCCATAGGTTGGCTTTGAGTTGACAATATTTGTAACTCAAAAAAACATTTCGTTGGGGCAGGGGTCCGAACTGATGATGTCCTCACAATTGTCCATCCCGCTTAGCTCCTCTAGAGCCCTGCACTCCATTGTTAACCAGGTTTATTTATCATTCTGTATCATTGTTTGTTGTTATTGACTTGTTGGTATTGCATCATGTCGATTCACAGAAGGAGTGATAAATCCTGCAGGTGTTTTACCCCAAACAAGATCTGTTGAGTCTACAGGAGGAACCCCCTCCTTGAGTTGGACGATCCTTGTTTAAGTACTGAATGTGCAGTCCCGAAAACAGACACACCACGCAGCAGATGGGAAGGGATGAGCGAGCACCGACACAATTTACAAGGTGTTCCCCGGGATGGAAGTTTCTTCTGTATATTTTTTGTGCTTAATTACAAGCCTTAAAGGGGAATTTCCACTATATTTATTGGCTTTTACTGATTCTCTTTTTGGTCCTCCCACTAACATTGATTAAAGCAGTGATCTCTTTCAGGTTCCATCTATCTCCCTAGAAAACTGTTTGGCTAAAGATAAAGTAAATGCAAACCAAAGATTCTGTATATATTTACCACACTCAGCCATAAAGCATTCAGCCCAGTGAGCACTGAGAGCAGTGGGCGGTGCCCAAATATCACATGGTCACCTACAATGGTGAGCTCCAGGTCTGCAGGTAAAATTAGTTTAATAATAATAATAATTATAATAATAATAATTATGGGATCAAAGGCAAAACCTCGCTTTCTGATCAAAAATGTTTGATAAGGAAAGCTTTTGCGTCGGCATCCTTTGTTCTTAGGCTGAACATTTTGTTGTAAAGGGACTACCTTGACCTCTCCTTCAATGAATGGAGTTTGTGATATATGCAGGCTGCGGGGTTCTATTCCAGAATATAACCCTATGGCATGAATATTTTCTCTAAATGACTTTCATTAGTAGGATAGCCAGGATACTTAAATCAGGAATTACTGCCAATGCCACATATTAAGGGTGTTATGGTGGCACCAGCAATGAACCTTGAGGTGTCCTCTTATTTCCAATGCGCTCTGGCCAGGATTAGCTGCTTGGGATTTGCATTTATATCATTGTGGAGCTCGGGGCTCTTACCCTACGGAAAGCACTTCGAGACAGGAGCTGCGGAATTTATTGAGCCTTTCCGAAATGTTCTGGATAAATTATAAACGCAGAGAATGATAACAGGAATCCACTGCCAAGAACGGTGAGTGATACGGAACAAAAGAGACTCGTCTGACGGGAGCATAAAAAATAAAAATGAAAAATTCTGCTACATTCTGTTCACCATTTCAATGAATCCAGAAAAGAACTCTCCTGACCGAGGCGGAATTTGACTCTGACCGTGGCGGGGGTTACTGTCAAAATGTATCTGGTGGATTTGTGCTGTGATATGCCCCTCAGCCCACCGACCTTCACCCTTCGAGTGCCGGAGGGGTAAGCAACGCACGGCCATGATATGTTTCTATTGGCCAATGCAGTACTAAAACGGGTTAAGACGCACAAGGCTTTGAAATGCTCGTCAGCTTGTGCCATGCATGCTTCCGGCTACCCGCAGAGCGCAGGTAATCACTCTGCCTCCCAACAGCATGGGGTGGAAAAGAGGTAGTAGAATTCCAGCAAACATGGATAATAAGAAAACATTATCGGATTGAGCCATGAAATATACCCCCCCCATTACTAGAAACAGTATTTTGAATATTGCTAAAAATCCAAATTCTTTACGGAAAATATACTTTAATCTTATTTTATTCTTTTTTTTAAGGGAATGTTTAATTTTCATGTGACACCTAGGTAGACGGTCATAGGCTGTTGCCATAGAAACTGAAAATACTTCTCTGGCCACATGAAATGTTGCAGGGTCTGCATTAATCCATGTTTGCGTGTTGTCCGTTTGTTATTGAAAAGGCAGCTGGATATCAGCGGCTTTATTCACCAGGAAGGGGTTACGCAGATCTTATTAAAAGAAATAGATACACTTTTTAGCTGATCGTGCATTTTTCCCATTTCCCTTTTATTTATATATCTGCAAATCCTTTCGTGTTCTGTGAGCGAGGCGGGTGAAATAAAACTGCTGAACAATCGAAACGGAAATAAATAAATAAAACATAGCGCCGTGCGAGTGCGTGAACGCGGCCAGCGGATCCTTACATTAAAGGCATTAAACCAGAAACAAAAATGTCGTTATTTCTCTTTAATTGTCAGAAGCTCATCAGGCAACCAATCAGAGTGAAATCTACATGATTCTATCTCGTATCTGGTGAAATTATCATCACTTCTTCGTTAGTAACAAACTGCATTTGTAGGAAATGTGTGTTCCTTCTGAGGCGAGACGCGCTCTTCCCAACTCTACTAAAGGAACGTGGTCGCCGATGGCATCGTTGTGGTTTGTGGCCCTTGTCTCTGATTCACTCTGTCGGACCTCTCTAAACGCTACAGGTCTGGAGTAGATTTGGACCGACAATCCTTCTGCCAGCCCTGACCTCAACTGCTTCTCAACCACCTTATCACGCTGCCTGCCCATGACTTTGTTCAAAGATCCATTTGGTTGGCAGCTTTTTTATCTCCTTTCTATCACAGCCTCTCCATAAGACACATCAGCCTCCTTTCCTAGAGCGACACTAATTCAGAAGGCTGCTAAAGTATCTTTGGGGCAGCTCCACCAGCTTCTGTCTGTAGATGACTCAACTCAACCATATTCTACTTACTTCAACCAAGATGTCCAAGCTTCCTACCCTTGGACCTCCAGGAGCCCCTCGTCATTGATTTATTTTCAGAAGGAGCTCCAGAATCCTTTATGAATCGGGTCTTCTGGGATGGAAAGTATGTAGACACCAACTCAAAAATTCTTCCAATGGAACACGAGGATCTTGAAGGACAGAGCTTTAACTACTTGAGCGAGAGGGATGGGCGATGCCTGCGTCTTAGTCCAAGAGGGCGCTTGTTACTTACATTGTTACATTATTATTACTAGACTCTCGAGCATGGATAGAATGTATCAATACGTTCTAGTTTTTTGAAGGTGTCATCAGCATCACTTTTGCAGACGCTCTACAAATGAGGTATTCAACAGTGATCGAGAAATATGTCGCTAAATTGTCCGGAAGATTCCGTAGAGCCGCCGACTTATAAAAATAACCTAACACGGCCGCCAATAAAACAAAGCTAAAAATATCTTGGCTTTAAGCAGTGGCGAGATTTTCTAGAAGCCGGGACAGAAATTAAATACTTCTAATTTTTTTTCTCTGTTTGTTCCATCTTATTTAACCCCCCAAACCCCCCCCCTTCTATCCCCCGAAGCTCGGTTTTGCACACAGATTATTTTCTCACAGTAGGGTTCCTGGAAGACACGGGGTTGAATTATAAAATAATAAAGCATACAAGCTGAAGAATTAGAAAGAAAAATGCCTCGCCGACGCCAAAGCAGCTGTCATGATCTTTCTGTAGATCGGCGGGGAGGGATAATTCTATTCGTTCTCATCAATGTTACTTGTTCTCCCCACTTTCTCTCAATAATGCCGTAATTTCGGTATTCACTCAAAGAAGTTCCGTTCTCAGCCTTCATTAAAAAGCCATTTTTTGGTATCGAGCATGCAGTTTGATTCCCGGTGCACTCGAAGCGTCTTCCCTGTATGATAATTCTTCTTAGTTCGAGACACGAGTACGAGGAAGACGGTGTTGGTCAGGCGTGGAGTAGACCCCTGTCCAGACCATGCAAGGACATTTAAGCCACGCGATACACTAGCCTCAGACATGATATTTTAATCACAAAATAGATAACATTTCTTTTTTTCTTCTTGGTGGTTTTCGACTTATTTTCATTTACGGCTGCTGTAAAGACTCAAACCTTAATCAGTCATCGGTCTCGTCTTAAATTAAGGAGCCGTATATCTATCCCATGCATGTTTAATACCCTCACTGTATTACCCTCTACTACTTCTGCTGGGAGGCGGTTCCACTCATCCACCACCCTCTCAGTAGAGTAAAACTTCCATCCATTCTAGCTAAACTTCTACTTTTAGATTCTGGTTCTAACATTTCTCCTCCTTTGAAATAAACTCCCCCCTTCCTGCCCTCTCTCTCCCAGACAGCCAGTTTAAGGATCTACAGAGGAAAGAAGACATGGAAAAAAAAAAGGTCTCTTGAAAATCAAACTCAAAAATAATGTTTCCAAACGCGCTCCCCCGGCCGGGTGAGATGAAGACGCGCGGCTATTTGCAGAATATCATCTGGCCGCGCGTTGCTGGCGTTGATGAAATAAAGGAATCCACGCGGACGCCCAGCGGATCGCAGGGGAAGGTTTCTTTTTCTTTGGATATGTTAAAAACTTTGCACCGCTCAATAAATGTTAGGGGAGGGCAGGCGTAGGGAGTGGGAAGGAAATTGCCTCCGACGGGTAAGATTTTAATGATTATGGTTATTATAGGTGGTCACGTGACCAACAGACTCCGCAAGAGTCATCTCTCAGACAACACGGCTGTCAGTCATTCTATTTCAAGACGACTTATCCGCTGAACAAAATGTTACGCTCATCTCCGCAGCGAACAAACAGCCTGGATGCTGCGTTACCATTTCATGAATTCCTTCAATTATTTTAAATAGAAACATTTCAACGTTTTTACGAATATAAAATGTCCAGAACGCGCCTGATTGGCTAATAAAAGCGCGTCTTTAAAAATCTTTGCGTTCTGGCTGGTTCGGGGTTCAGGACACAAGGAAGGTCCCGCTGGGTTCTACAGCAAGTTTAAAAATAAGAATGGAAATGTATCCGGTACGTTGAGTCACCATTTTATCCGCGGGTATTAAATTAACTCAAAGAATGCAATAAAAAACATTATAGAGAATCCTGCAAAACAGTACAGATAATAACGACATGACAGGTAGAAGTCTCAATATGTAAACATCTTCACTCTGCAGTGTGTATGGAGTCTTAATCACCCAGTCTGACTCTCTGACTAATGAAAGTCTATGGAGAACGGACTTCATTAGCATCGCCATAAAGCATCTGCTCAGTGTAGTGTTGGAGCTGGGAAAATCACCCAAAATATCACATGACTGACAGCAACGGCGGCTCCAGGTCTGCAGATAAAGGGGGTTTATTGGAGCAAAATGAGATAAAACCAGGTTTTTGTCACCGATCGACATTACTGTATACAGTGCTGGGGGTTATATTACTGTATACAGCGCTGGGGGTTAGATTACTGTATACAGTGCTGGGGGTTATATTACTGTATACAGTACTGGGGGGTTATATTACTGTATACAGCGCTGGGGGTTATATTACTGTATACAGTGCTGGGGTTATATTACTGTAGACAGCACTGGGGGTTATATTACTGTATACAGCGCTGGGGTTATATTACTGTATACAGTGCTGGGGGTCATTACTGTATACAGCGCTGGGGGGTTATATTACTGTATACAGCGCTGGGGGGTTATATTACTGTATACAGCGCTGGGGGTCATTACTGTATACAGCGCTGGAGGTTATATTACTGTATACAGCGCTGGGGGTTATATTACTGTATACAGCGCTGGGGGTTATATTACTGTATACAGCGCTGGGGGGTTATATTACTGTATACAGCGCTGGGGGTTATATTACTGTATACAGCGCTGGGGGGTTATATTACTGTATACAGTGCTGGGGGGTTATTACTGTATACAGCGCTGGGGGTGATATTACTGTATACAGCGCTGGGGGGGTTATATTACTGTATACAGTGCTGGGGGTGATATTACTGTATACAGCACTGGGGGTTATATTACTGTATACAGTGCTGGGGGTTATATTACTGTATACAGCGCTGGGGGTTATATTACTGTATACAGTGCTGGGGGTTATATTACTGTATACAGTGCTGGGGGTTATATTACTGTATACAGCGCTAGGGGTTATATTACTGTATACAGCGCTGGGGGGTTAAATTACTGTATACAGCGCTGGGGGGGTTATATTACTGTATACAGCGCTGGGGGGTTATATTACTGTATACAGCGCTGGGGGGGTTATATTACTGTATACAGCGCTGGGGGGTTATATTACTGTATACAGCGCTGGGGGGGGTTATATTACTGTATACAGTATACTTAAATCACCGTAGTGCTCCCGAATACCCAAAGGCTAAAACACTTTTCTTTTTGCTAAAGCAGCACAAAAAATAGACCTTCTACACATTCCTGGCCAGATATACACAAAAAATATTGAAGAATGAAAGGTCAGCTTAATTATCTTCATAAGATAGAGATATCCGGATGTTTCGTCTACGTGGAGGTGAAGCTTTAATGCGCATGCAGACGCTGCATTTATTCACAAAGCCCTGAGACTTCAAATAATAAGCGAATGTTAGAAGCACTTTATTAAGGACACAGAACCCAGCACCATGTATAGATCAGCGACCACAACACAAGCGGGGCTCCAACGCTCACTGCTTGCCCGGAACCTGCCGGCGGGTTTAATGATTATTTCAGGCGGTCCCCGTAGCAGTCAGGAGTCCCATGTGAAGGAAATGGTATTTTCTTACCCTGTGAGAACCACCACAAAATCCATGACGTTCCAGCCGTTGCGGAGGTAGGAGCCTTTATGGAAAACAAAACCCAAAGCGATGATTTTGATTCCAGCTTCGAAGCAGAAAATCCCGATGAAGTACGGCTCGGTGTCATCCTGCAACAGATAAAAGGACTCTTAGAACTGAGTATTAGAGGGTTACCCAACGCATTTCACCTTGCTCGTTCCAAACATATCAGTATTAGGGGTTTATACCAACGCGTTTCACTTTGCTGCCTTCTAACAGATCGGTACTAAACGTTTGCCCGACGCATTTTGATTTTTTTATGTCAAACCCATAAACACCAGAGGGTTATCCAACACATTTTGCTTTGCTCCATGCAAACAAATGAGCACTAGAGGATTATAGAAATCCCTTTACTTTTCTCACACTTAATATATGCTTATTACAGATTTACCCAACGCATCTCACTTTGCTTACATCAAACATGAGTACTAGAGGATTATCCAACACATTTTGCTTTGCGGCCTCCAAACACACGTACTAAAAGTTTATCCAACGCATTTCACTTCAAACACGCGAGTACTAAAGGCTTATCCAACGCGCTTTGCTCAATGCACGCGCGCGAGCACCACAGGGTTATGCAAATCATTTCGCTTTGCTTCCTCCAAAAACATGAGTACAAAATGTTTATCAAACGCATTTCGCCGTTTATCTCTCTCTAATACACATCTGATGTGCGCAGCCATATTTTTTTAACCATTTTCGGAGTATTTCAGCTGGGCCATAATTACAGGGTCCCAACGTCAGGAGCGATTAGCCAACCCGTTTGGACTTTGGCCACGAAGCTAAATTAGTGCTATCGACTCACAGCGTTTAAACATTAATTGCCCCTAATTTCTCGAGGGTATTTATAGGTCGCAAGTCTCATTTCTTCTTAAAATCGAAGACCACGGCAATCGTTGGTTGGCCAGAGACTGGATACACGTTTGGTTACAGCTACTGAATAATGTTATCTTTATTATAAAGTCATTCTACACACCAAATCAACCCCCAACCCTCTAACCCCTAACCCTGCAATCAGTACTTTTTACTGGGAACAAAAACCATTTAAATTATTAGAAGAATCTTTCCAATTATTTGGGTTTTGTTTTTTGCTTTTACACATTTAGCACGTCTGATAATCTTGTGTTCCGAAAATAGGGCAAAAATTATAAATTAAAAAAAACGCTAAAAATCTGACATCAGAGGTAAAGAGACAACAAAAATCTGAATGTGGAATAGAAGTTGGCTTTGAGCGATGACGCCTTACAGAAAGTGAAAGATCCAACGCCAGACGCCGGCTACTTCATATGTAACGATAAATCCTTAAACTGACAATTTTTTGTCGCATGTCCAAATGAGAAATGGATACTTTATTTTGTTACTTTATTTCAAAGGCGGAAAAATGTTAGAACACGTGGCCATAATAGAAAACTAGAGGGTTAGATGGAATGGAAGGATGTTTTACTTTACAGATTGGCTGCTAGATAAGAGGAACAGCCTCCCAGCAGAAGTGGTAGAGGGTAATACAGTGAGGGTATTGAACATGCATGGGATAGACATACGGCTCTTGAATCTAAGACGAGACCAACGACTGATTAAGGTCCTTTATGGGCGGAAAACAGGCAGACTAGACGGGCCGAATGGGGCCGATCCGCCGGCAGGTTCTGGGTTTCTCTTTAAGTAAATGATTAGGATTACGCATTTGTTACTCTTTGATTGTAATGTTCATTTCTGGAAGGCAATGTCCCTTGGCTGCCATAAAGAGAAAGGGTTAATGCAGTCTGTAGTTTCGTTGAAATGAAAGCTTCTGTAAGAAGTCTCCGGCGTGATGGGGAAAGGCTTCTTTGTTCTAAAGGAACTTTATATGAGAAGGTAATTTGCGAGTGATTTAAGTGGCTGCGGAGAAGATGAAGCCCACAAGCTATTAGCCAAAGGAAAAAAAAGAGAGCTTTTATGTTCCGAACGAGACCTCACGTGTCCACAAGTTTAACTACAAGTGATTCAAGGCTGTGGAAACCTCCGAACGGCAACGGGAACTCACCACTTATAATTATATATATATATATACACATATAAAAATATTCGAAGGATTGGTTTTAAAAAAAAAATCCACGTTGTCCTTAAAATTGTCTAATAGCTGGAATTTTTTCACTAATTATATAAAGGCACATCACACGCATACAAGGAAACCAAAGACCTTCAGTAGAATTGTATGAAAATGGTATAGATTAAATACAAATAATAACAATTTAATTGAAATCATTTTTTAAAGATTTTTTAATTGGTTAATGATGCAACTTTTTTTTCAAATCATTTGCAAATGAGCTTTTAAATCTGAATAAATAATATCTATTTGGTAGAATGGTTTTATAGTAAATATACTGTAAATAACTAATGAACAACAAAATATTAACAAAAAGTATTATTACAAAAAATTAAACCAGCAAGTAAGGGTGTTCTAAAGAATGATTCGTATTTTTTTGTATTTTTTATTAATGTTTTTGTTGGGGGGAAAAAATAATTTTAGGATTCCTCATTGCCTATTTTTCAGTGGAAAAAATTATATTTTGCCGTCAGCGTCTAAACGTTGGGGGTTATGCAACTTGGGATGGACAAGTCTCATAATGGTCCACGCGTACGACCAACATCTTGACCCCCAAGGAGAGGGAGGAACCCAATGTTTCTAAGTCATGGCGTCTGAATCTACTGAATAGACGAGACCAATAAGAAAAGACGAGGTCCATGCGCAGCTTCAGAAAGCAGATGTATTTAGGTCTGTTTAACTTTTCCCTTGCGAGGAAGGCCTACAAACACAACACTCTTGTTGGTTTTGCAGGAAAAAAAAAGATTTTCCACTCCAAAACATGAGTCAGGAGCTCGGGAGATGACAGCCTCTCATCAGCGCTTCGTCTCCTACCATCTCCGTGCCATCCGCCGAGAATCCCACAGCAGGAGCTCGAGTGCTAATCCAATTAATGGTGAACCACTCTCCCCGTAACAAGCAGCAGCTTTGGGGGTCTCCTCTGTGCCTTTTTAGATGTGAGCTTGAAGCACAGACTGTTCTTGGGAACAGGAGACACGACAATACTAATCAAAATCCAGAGAAGATCTTGTCTCTTTTCCAGACATTTAAATTCCTAAGATCGTCACGACTGCTTAACTCTTTCTTCCCGAACGGGATCATTTGAGCTTTTACCTAGACCACCAGGTCGGGAATTCTCCTAACTGGCTGTTACAAAGTATTAAAGCCCCCGGGGTCACAGTAACATCGTAAAGTGGTAATTTAGTAATCAAGTTCAACCTTGGGTGGGAATCAGGAACCAGCTGCTAACAGTTGGGGGTCCAAGGAACTCCAGTTACAGGAGATCCCACCCAACAAGATTATAACTATCTAGAGGATAAAGAAACAATGTGGCAAACATATCCATATCTGTGGTTAATCCCCCAATGTGTCCACCTTTGACTCTTTGGCCAGATAAGATGTCCCCAAAATAAAAGCCCCTGGTAGCAGAGGTGGCTCTAGATTTTAAGAACCTTTGCCAAAGGTCTGATATTTTTATTCCATATTCCATGGCTGGGCCCTCATGAAGACCCCCCTCACACCCCACTTCTTCTATTCAGAGAAGAAACCAATCTGGCAAAACAGTCTTGAGCTCATCGGCTTGAGCTTCTTAATAGCGACGGCCACCACTCTGGAGAGTAATTCCTCAAAAGGATTGATGCCGTTCCGGTAACAACATTAAGTTTAAACCACAAACACGCCAAGCCCCTCGCTGTGCATTCTGGGAGTTAAATATCTCAGGATGAAACGGACGGCCACACAGAAACGTTTCCAGCGAAAATGTGAAATTCTGCGTTCTATAGAACGTCGGAAAACAAGAACAAATTTTATACTGAAAGCTCTGGGGCTGGGTCTGATCTGCTAAACAGAATACATCCTAATCCCATTTACACGATTCCTAGTTGTTGAGTAGAGGTTTAATTTTACTATTTTGTGATTTTTGAGATAAAAAGTTATTATCTGTTATTAATCTAAAATTCCTAAAGGAGAGAGAATTATTTTCCGAATCCTCCAGTCAGACCCCCCAAACATTTGTAATTTACAAATGGGGGGCAGTTTTTTGTTTTGGGGGTGTGGTAAAAGGTGTGGCTGGTGCTATTTGGGTAACTGGGTGGGGTGTTTAGAAAAATAATGGGGTTTATTTACCCCGTTTAATTTATAAAGCCGTTCCCTGCTGTTTCTATACACATTATCGGGGCTTTTAGGGCTGTAGAACCCTGCGATACTCTCATACCCAGCAAACATTCTGACCTCCGAGAAAAGAGGGGCATCAGGGGAGGAAAAAGGGGTATTGGGAGAGGACTGAAGGGGATGGATCACCTCCCAGCTGTGTAATTTAACCATTTAAACACCAGGGGTGCTTGCTTTGCAAACACTTTGCCGTTAATATCCCCCCCTTTTTTCTGGATTTAAATGCATTTTCTTAATACAGATTTGCCCTTTCACCCTGGAATCTGCTACAAACGCTACACGGCTTCCAGATTCAGAACCTGGTCCCGGTTATCTCCGTGACGGATACATTTAAGCTTCAGTGTTCATCTTAAAATGTCTCGGCACCAAAGCAGTATAGGTCAGAAAACAATATTAAAATCAAAGTTTATTTATCTGGCATTAGCCGAATGCCGTCCTCGGATACATGCGATCCCTTATCTCCAATTCATTCAAGTGAGAGAGAGAGAAGCAATACTTAATCTGAGCTCCCTTTGATTAAATCTATGCTCCAGTGTCCGCTTTTAATAAGCGTTGGGTGTTGCGATATAATTGTAATGTGTGTTCGAACAAATAGCGGGTATCACTTCGCAATTATACCTCGGGAATTACTTTGTATCCTCCTAAACTATGAAGGGAGATATAGAAGATACTCAACACCTAGACAGCTAGATAGGCAAGGAGATGTTTTTTGGCAAAGTTGTCCAACAGCTCAAGACAAATAATCAAGAATGAAGACAAGGAATTTGTGGCAACATCTGAAGCACAAAGACAACTCAGATCCTACAGGTTAATTACATGACATCGAAACACACATAGGAGTTAAAATCTCTTCGTCAACTATGTAATTAATTCCCTGTTACTACATCTGAACCGTACCGGTTATTTAATGAAACGCGGAATGAACCGGTCTATAGGTAAATTGTTTCAATTCATTGCCCATCAACGCAAACTTAATGACTCTGACAGACTCCGAGCAGGGGTGATGTGTTTAATCATCGTAAAATGCAGAGGAACGTCATACTCTGGGTGGCTTGGACAGATGAATGTTAATGGTGTGTCTGGAAATAAAATTTATATGATGACTTCAACAAGACTCGGTGTCTTCTTAAGGTCTTGTCTGGGCAAAATTACAAATCGATCTCAAATTGGTGTCTAAGAATTTCAAAGAAAAGTTTCCGATGAAGCTCAGACCTTTCACAAATGAAAACAAGGGTGGACACCATGGTGGTCCATCATGGACAAAGCAACATATTGTGTCTCCTTCACCGAATGCTTGGTGGTCCATCATGGACAAAGCAACAACATATGGGGTCTTCATCACTGAATGTCTGGTGGTCCATCATGGACAAAGCAACAACAAATTGCGTCTCCTTCACTGAAAGCTTGGTGGTCCATCATGGAAAAAGCAACAACATATGGGGTCTTCATCACTGAATGTCTGGTGGTCCATCATGGACAAAGCAACAACAAATTGCGTCTCCTTCACTGAAAGCTTGGTGGTCCATCATGGACAAAGCAACAACATATTGGGTCTCCTTCACCGAAAAGCTCCTCAAAACATTTCACAAAATTATTTGAACCACAAACAACAACATTTTATCACAATATCTCACCGTTACATAGGTACAATTATATGGTGGTCTACCTACGGAAGATGAAACCTCATCATGCATGGTTGGTTATATAGCAGGAGGAAAGTCCCTAACAGAAGCTATGGATCTAATTCTACATATTAGGCACATATTTCTTACTTTCTCTTTGATACATCTTCTAGGAAATTCTAATAGTTATAACATTTTACTGCCATGCCTTAAAAAAAAAACATAAAAAAAAAAACATTTTACAACACATAAAAAAATAACAAGGGCACAAGAAAGTCCTCATGAAACGTGCATTAAAAATCACATGAGTTACCACAGCTACATAAAGAGAATAGCATTGAATTATTAATGTTACAACTCTGCCGTCATCTAAAAGGCTGTAAGGATGGTGAACTGGACTCCACGTATCGGAATTAAAAAAGTCAATATATGATAAGGGGGTTGATGGGCGTAAGAAGGGGGACGCATGCCCTCTCCTGGAAATTTGGGCACGGTGATCCTATAGGGTTCTACGGAGAAGGAAAGACATATTGCTTACAAAATTGTCTTTTTTCAAATCTGTGAAATTGAATAATATGAGAAAAATCACCATGGAATTCTAGAATATTGTAAAAGAAAATAAACAAACGTCTTATAAACAAATAAACTATATTTTGTGGTCTCAGAAGAAATGGGTTTTAAATGTGGTTGGCTGTGTCGGTGGGATGCCCTGGAAAGTAAAATCATGATCTATGTCACCGGGGGACCTCAGTGACCTGCCACAGGGTACTCACCAATCGCTCGGACATATCCGTCTTGTCATGTTCGGGCAGATGCTGTTCCAGGGCAAGAACGATGCAGTTGGCAATGATGGTGGCTAAAATCATATATTCAAACGGAGTGCGAACAGTCAAGGAAATCAACGGACATCATTATAACCAGATACATTTTTACACCAAGCAATCTTTTCGCATAAAGACTTCTGCTAATGCCTAGGAGATGCAAAGCTTAGAATATTGATGTTGGTAACAGGTTCTTTGCCGGTCCCACCCAATATGGTGGGCATTAGCTTGGCCTAAATTAAGATGCCATCGGGTCTTAGATACGGAACCAAGTAAGGGCACCTATACAGTCCGCACCCTATGGACATCATTCACAATGTTTGGGGGCATCAGTGACCATGCATGACAGTGTAACGCTTGCTTCATGACACCTTGCCAGGGGCCAAATTGTTCCTTGTGGTTAACCCCCTATGCTCTGGTTGACAGAGATACTTTGCAGTGGGTTAAATGACATAAAACCATTAAAACAATTAGCGGATGTGGGGTTTTCAAGTTCATGAAATGAAACTCTCGTTCACAACGTTCACAACGTGAGATGCTGTTCACAACTCCAGGGGAATTAGCAGGAGTCCATGTTATTTAACGGCAATGAAATATTAATAAAATACCCATTTAGCCTTTTAAAACAGGGAGCGTTCGGGGGCTGGGATTTCTAAGCGATGAGTTAGAACGTCAAATTTGTCCATTTTAATGTCTTTATTTAATACTAAATTTAACAACACTTTTTTAAATGTGTTTTGGAATCCTTCGGTGATCATTCGGTCTTCTGTAAAATTCTAAATGGGGTGCACGACCTATCCCAAGGAAAAGTGAGTTATCACCCACGGGTCCCAGTTAGTTGGGGCTTCTCGTTATACTCATGACACATGGCCCACGATTCGGCACCATGGAGAGAGTCAATACGAGGATCCATATACATGGATCTTTACACACCCTAAGCCAGCAAGGACCCCACCCCCATACTGATACACGCTCTACATATACCCTGCTGTGTGATACAATGTAGCCACGTTAAGGGAGAAGATACTATATTATACATAGCTTATTATATCAATGCCTGATATGCATGAAAAATCCCGTTATAGGCCCCGATTTCCAGTGTTATTAATAGATAACACCCCACTTTTTTTTTTTTTTTTTTTTAATTCCCTGCTGACCTTGCCCTGGTAGGTGAACCTCCTTCTTCTCATAACTCTTATCACTAATCGCATAATCTCTTTTTTATTATAATTTTTCTTCCATTTTTCTGTTTTTTTTCCCACCAAAATTTATTTTTTTAAATGGAGCGATGCTTTAATCACCCCTCTGGAACTCAAATGGTTAATATTGGGTTGCCTTTTTTTGTGTGGATATATTTGGAAAAACCAAACTGAACCAAAACCCATTAGGCGTACACCGGGGGAAAGGGGGGGATACTATATTTTTTTGGCATTTCCAAAAAGGCCACAGGGAATAAGTAGGACTAGGCGGAAGATACCCCTCTGTTGGATGAAATCCATTGGAGGGGGTGTAATAATCAGCTCCTTCCTGATCATGTTAATGGAAACAGGGGTTGCTAGGCTTCTGCGAGGAAGGCCTCAGGGCTCTCACTAAAGAATCAATAGGTGTGTGATTTCATAAGAGAAAAACATACAGCTCCTCATAGCTACCCACAGCAGCATCACTGGCACACAGGCATCCAACACACACCCAAAGACATGGGGGGCTATGGGGGCATCTAGGTTCCTGACCTTCCACAATCTACGGTGGGGCTCTGATGCATACTATGATGCCCCAATGAACCCCTCTACATGGCTGGCAAAAAAAAAAATAAGACTGCATCTGAATTAAAATGATCCAAGATATGGTTTGCAGAACATTTGCACCTGTGATAATACTGAGAGGCACAGGGGTGGTTATGGTGTCCTGCTGTTCACCAAGGTTGGTTATACATGATAAGAAAAAAAGAGACCTGAATGCACTATGTCTAACCATTAACCAGAAAGGGCTGTAGTGATATCCACTAGATCCCCTCCCCCACTCCTCGAATATGGAAGGGTTAACCATTCAACAATATTCCATTAAATGGGGATGGGTAGCCCCCCCCCCTACACACACACATAGAACATTAAGTAACAGGAAACATTCTGTGAATTAAAGGGACCACATGCGCAGGGATGGGGGTGTCATAGACAGGTAGCCCTACAACCACATCAGCCATACTTGCCCATATCATCATACAACCACTCCAACAGACTGAACAGAAGGATATGGCCACTCTGTGATCCTTTTGGCATATTTTCTGATGACATTGTCTTCACTGAAGATGAACAGAGATCTGTTGACTGTGAAGCAGTTCTGTTTGACTGGGATGGGGTTATACAGAGCCATAGTCCTGGCCCTTTGAGCCATAGATTGCTTGTACATCCTTTGGCCAGACTGAGGACCACCTTGTCTACTGCTGCCCCTTCCAGTACCCCCAGGCACTCCAGTTCCATAACGGGTGGGCAAATCATCTCCAAAGCGTGCCATTCTACAAATTGACAGAACCAAGGGTTAATATCCAAAATGCCAGGATGCAAGGTTGGGGGGTGCACACACATCCCCATGCACAGCAGTCCTCACAATGTGATGCCTTTCATGTAGAGTCTCCACCACCAGGAAGATCTGCTGTGCAGCGCAGGCTCCACAAGAACATGCAGAATTGTCAACTTGAAATCCTGGATCAAAAGGTGGATCTTCTCCCTCTGAGCCTTACAATAGGGAAGAGCTTAATAAGACAGCAGAAATGTGTGTGAAATAAGGAGGAGACAGTGGTAGGAGTAAGAGAGAAGCAGCAGCATGTAGAGGATATATACTCCAGCCTCCTGCCTGATGTTCCTGGATCTGATTGGGATGTTCTCCAAGCTCCAGTAGCTGGTACCTTTATAGACACTTAGTTACCGTATGAAGACAGTAACCAGTTTCAGAACCTCAGCCCCCTATAAGAATCAAGGCATGTGACACCCAGCAGCCAATGAGCTAAGGACTCCACCTTGCCCAACAACCCTTAGAATAAGCAAAAGATTTCTTCCCTAGGCATCCACTGCAACCCTCCCCACCCCCTCCTCCTCCTCCTCTCTGCCAAAATCAAGGGGGAATTCAGATACCTCTTACAGAGCAACAAACCTCCCCAACTCACTGCCAGCAGGATGTCAAGTGGTCCTGCTGGTGAATTACTGCAGAGGAACAGGTTGTGCAAAGGGTTAATATCTGCACCTCCCCCCCCTCCTTTTTTTGCCTGTAGACACAGAAATCTCAGTCATTAGCTCTGCCTGGTCATGGAGGAAGCTAATTCACTGAAAATGTTGGTGGCCAATAAGGGACCCCCATGTACCCCTTGTCCTTGGTGAGCATTAGGACCCGAGTGCCACCAGCGGAGGCTCCAGCGGTGGATACATTGTATCTGCTTGTAGAACCCCAGGCGGGGGGCGGGGCCAGGACCCTCTGGGAGCTGTCCAGCTGCTCAATGCTCCTGAAACACTAAGTGCTCCTCACCCCTCAGTGTCATCTCCTAGGACAGCTCCTGGGGTGGGTAATAAGCTCTAAACCAGGCGGAATGGGCAATTAACACAGGATCTCATAGGCTGCACTTAATAGTTTGCGGATCTGTTGTGACAAATCAGAATTAAGGGGTGAGGAGATGGCTGGGTGTGAATTTGGCTGCTACATGAGTGCACAATGAAAAAGCCAAAAAGCATATAATGAATATTAAAAGCATATAATATACTTTATATGTATACTGTATATGTTATACTGTTAAGATGTCAGCCTGTAATCTCTGGTCCATAGGCAACAAGGGGTTAAGAATAGAGTGTAAAATCGCTCACAGAGGGTGCAGATAAAGGGATTCGGGTGCTTTTATTTACACATCATCAAGAATCCAAATCTGAGCTATAAAAGTCTCCTGTGATTTCATGTGCAACCCATAATGCAGCTCTCATGGCACTTACAGAGTTAAAAATTCAACTTGCCCTTCCTCCACAAATGAAAACAGCCCTGCCCTGGGGGTTTATGGGTTAAAATCAGAACAGCACAATTCTTGGGGCCCTTATATTATTTGAAGGCAGAGTATCCAATTCAGGGCTAATACCCTAAATTTGGGAAATCTCTGCCATTAGAATGTTATTTTCAGTCCATTCGCTACACTGAGACATTTCTAGACCAGGAGAGACTTCTCCCACCTTAGTGCATATTTACCCCTAAAACCCTTGCTAGGGGTCTGATGCCTTATATGGAGCCCCTCTTGGAATAAGGTTTGGGTTCAAATTAAGATTAACATTAAAATTCAAATATTTAACAAAATAATTCTACTAATATTTGGAAAGTCTCTCTTAATAGTGCCAATGGATAAAAATACCTAATAGATAACAATATAAAATTATTGTTATTGTATTTATCATAATCTGTAGAGCTGTGCAATAGGTAACACTGTTACACAGTATGCGTGTGACATAACATAATTTGGATTTATAGATACAAGAAGTAAGGAGAGCCTTGCTCACAGGAATTTACAATCTAAATGCCATTTCCCATCACAGGCCTACAGGATCATAATCCTATATTTACCGGTTAATGGTCACAGATGAGCCAATTAATACGAGTTACCCATACCGGCCCTCGGATACCGCCACTCTGAGCTGGTGACGCTGTTAACCCTTTCCACTGTGATGGTGGCCAATGTTTATAATGAACCCAGCGGAGTGGAGGTGGAGAGCAAGATTTAAAGCAATTACCCCAACATGTAGGGGTCGGACAACTCTTATGTCTATGTGTAAAATCTTTTATATGTGTAAATCACATTGTTTTATGATCCCTATTAAATTTAAACAATATATAGCCTATTCTGACCTCATTGTTGGGATACATTTTATTAAAGGTGCCAAATCAAGCCAAAATATTTCACTGCTAAAACAGGAATTTTAAGTATTCTTTTGAGATAAAAAACGTTCATTACAGATTTCATAGATAGGAGATAAGGAAACAGCATCTGGGAGTTATCCTGACGCAGCCTGAATGGATCTGATTCAGTGACCTCTTAGGTGCTTCTTTAACTCTTTTTTTATAAAATTGCTTCCTGGGGGTCCCATTAGCCAAACAGATCCATTCGGCCCCCGTCTAGTCGCCCGTTTCTCCTGCTTTAAAGACTCAAACCTTAATCAGTCGTTGGTCCCGTCTTAGATTCAGGAGCCGTATGTCTATCCCATGCATGTTTAATACCCTCACTGTATTACCCTCTACCACTTCTACTGGGAGGCTGTTCCACTTATTCTACTACCCTTTCAGTAAAGTAAAAGTTCTTTGTATGATGTCATATCCCAGTGCCATCAATCACTGCACTAGAAGAGCCACAAACCTAAGCAGAAGAAGAGACCCCGGTACCACTGACCACCGAACATGTATACTTCCTTCCAGTTGCCCTCCTTATCACCAGTAAAGGCATGGAAGAAAGAGTTTGGGGCAATACAAATCTAGCACAAGAATGACTCGGATGTATTAAAATGAATTGTTTTCAGCCTCCTCTAGGTGCTTTTGGATAAACAACCAAGTTACTGTTCTGAGAACTAATTCTGGGTAAGCGGAACGGGGTATCTGCATCTGCTGCTCTGGAGATCGGTGGCTTTAGAGTCTCGTAGCAAAGAGGAAAAACGGAGGACACAAAATAAAAACTAAAATGAACGACGCTCCCTCTCTACAGAACGTGATGCCACGAGGACCCTGGGGAGTTTGTTGCTGACGTGGCCATTTTCCTTGATTTATGAAGTTCAGAACAGCATCAGCAGCAGCTGCAGAGCCTTCAAGGCACGGTAGAGAAACTGGGGCAGAATTTCCTGGGGAGCAGGGCCCCCGAGAGGCGGAGGGGCTTTTAAACAGGAATCCAGAGTTAACCATTCACTGTGGTGGGAAAAGACCACAGAAAACCACATTTAGTGACCTCTACTCTTCAAACCATTCGGTTAGCATTTTGCCTTTTGACACCTGGCAGATTTAATGGACGACTGCAGCCGCTAGATGGGCCTGATGGGCCTGATGCACGTGGTTTCTGGCCCACAACATTCTGACGCCATCACCCTCATGCCCTGACTCTACTTTGGCCACAACATTGTCCACCAATTGTCCACCAAGATAACCATGGCGCATGCCACAAATAATTCACAATTTCCAGTTCCAAAATCAGCTAATCGTTTCATAACTTGTAAGTAAGACGCCGGGGTGATTTAATAACCCATCTTCGACATGGCTTAGCGATTTATAAAGTGCAAATGTAAGAGAGAGGGGATATTTATTTTTCTTTACTAAGCAGGAGGTAGAACAGTGGAACAGCCTCCCAGCAGAAGTGGTAGAAGGTAATACAGTGAGGGTATTATACATGCATGGGATAGACATACGGCTCCTGAATCTAAGACGAGACCAACGACTGATTAAGGTTTGAGTCTTTACAGCAGGAAAAAGGTTTAATGCCCATAATATTACAGGCTTGTTATTTTCTTATTGTTTGTAAAATCTCTTCTCTCCTCCTTCGCTGATCTAAAGAACTGACTCCAAAATACTCTCCGGGGACCTCAATCCGCAGAAGACTTAACCCTCTGAGTGCAAGATGGGAGTGAAATAGACTCTTCTTGTGCTCATTACATCTTCTGCCAACCCTCCAGTCACGAGCTTGTTTTATAAATGTGTCAACAGCTATTGTGTGTCTGGGATGGAATGGAAGGAAGTTTTCCTTTACTGAGAGGCTGGTAGGTATTTGTAACAGCCTCCCAGCAGAAGTGGTAGAGGGTAATACAGTGAGGGGATTAAACATGCATGGGATAGACATACGGCTCCTGAATCTAAGACGAGACCAACGACTGATTAAGGTTTGAGTCGTTACAGCAGGAGAAACAGGCGAATAGACGGGGGCCGCCGGGGGCCAATCTGCAAGCAGGTTCTGTTTAACTTTTTGTTTAATTAATTCCTTAGGTGAGTTTTGTGCACATTATGGGCTTTCTTGAATTTGTCTGTGTTTGTCTGTACTGGAAGTCTAGTCCACGTATCTACTACCCTTTCTGTAAGAAACATTTTCTCATAATGTCCCTCAGTTATACAACAAGTGAACCAGGGATTTTACAGCAGACACCACCCATCTCCTCCTGTCCACAAAGTGACAGCTTGGTCTTAATGACTCGACATGGCTCTTAGAATCCGGGGGAGTTGAGAGGCTTCCCTACAACTATCCAGACTCCATGTTATTATGAGATGAGGGAACGGGGTGGTCTTGATACCCCACATCCTTTTCCCAGGTTCCTCATCCTATCACCCATCGAGCGTGGGGTTTACCTGTCCTCACAGTTGTCTCCTGGAGGCGATCGGCACTTCTTGTGGAAGGAAACTAATCTGCACGAGTCCTCCTTTATGGGCTCCATCTCAATTAGCTTCTCGTCCCACAGCTGGCGAACATCATGGTATAAAGTCTGGTGATCGTTGCCGTTGGAAGGTCCATCTTCTACCCAGTCCACCTGCTCAGGTTCTTCCATGGACCCTGGCTGATACTCTTTGATTGATTTGGACCAAGGACTTCCATATTCTATACCGAGAGTCAGGAGGTTCCAGCTGTTGTACCCGACGGAGCGGAGAGCTGGAACCATAGCAATAAAACATAAAAAGGAATCAGCCTTTAATGCTCCTAATCTACTAATACCCCAAACATTTTGCTTGCAGTACTACAAATGACCACAGGGGGCACCCTAACCGATAGCATAATGTTGCTTGATACTGGATCCAGTCTGTGCTCCATCTAGAGAGCACAAAATATTAAATATATTATCAGGCCGCTCAGCTGGCCTTAACCAGAGGTAACGTGAAGTAACTCAATAAGACGCGGCCATTGGGTCCGAGCCCCGTTAATAAAGATCGATATGGCGGGGCGCGAGGCGGCGCACGTTTAATGACTGATTAATTGCCTCCTGCGTTAATGAAGCAGATCTCACCCAACTCCCAGCATCGGAGGATTCGGACGAGAGTTTTGGGAAATCTTATTTTGTTGAAATCAATATTTTTTTTATCTATATTCTGGAGCGACTCCAAATAGTAATTAAAAATGTAACAAAGTCATTAAAAATGTGGGTTCTAGAAAAGGATATACGAGGTATAACGAGCCGACCCCGAGGCTCTTTAAATATTAACCCTTTAATAGCCCATTGTGAAGATTCTTTGCAGTGACTCGCCAAATGTGTTACCCAAATGGCTCTAATACCAGTCGTCATGGAAACCCTGACTTGTCATTATTTAAATATACACTTAATTGAGTCACCTGCATTCAAGCAGGGATATCAACCATAACATACTGGGAGTCAAAAGTGCCAAATGGGAGTCTTATATATGATCCCAGCAGGGGGAATTGGAAGGAGTCAGACTGTGCGACCTGGAGAATCTGCCCCTTCATCCTGAGATTGGGGCAAAACCCTGAGAGTCCCCAGGTAGGGTTCTAGGTATATCATGTTAATTAGCGTTCTCGCTGTATGATCAGTTGTAGCTTTAAAAAAACATGTTGGAAAGCGCGGCCAATGGGAGACGCAATCTCTGCCCGGCTCATCTCTCATTGGCTCGCCAGGATTCTAATTGTGTTTATATAGAGATTTATTGGTTCCATCTAAATAACGAACGACCAATTGATTCGGCCGGACAGTATATATTCCTATAGGTGTCGTCCCCGGGGGGCATGGAGCCTGCTGAATGTTACCAAACGTTCCGTTTATTGATACTGTAACTAAACGAGTGTCAGTTCCTAACCCGCTCTCACATATGCCAATATTCGCTGTTGCCAAGGCAACCGATAAGGCCCGACCCGGTCATGGAAACGGCAGTATGTACTTCCTGTGTCACTTCCTGTGGGAGAGAGAGCAGCGCCAGCTAAATAAATATCTCATGGATGGAAGCGGCCGCTGCTGCCTTGGTTACGAATCACCCTTTCATTAACCCTTCCCCCGACAGACAGAGATCTATTCCTCTGAATTTAGGGCAAAAATAATTTTTGCTTTAACTGGGAAAACCGCGCTGTATAAAACGCTGCCACTTCTGCTGGGAGACTGTTCTACTTATCTACCACCCTCTCAGTAAAGTAACCCCCCCCCCTGCGGTCTGGGCAGCTGCCTGACTTTCCTGGCCCTGATGAAAATGTATAGATTCAGAAATGTATAGATCCACGTGCAAAAAAATAAATAAAAAAAAATATAAAAATCCTAATTATTGAAAATTATCTGTTATTTCTAAAATAAAAAATGACTAACTGTGGGTGTGGCTTGAGAATTGTTACATTTTAAGTACAAACTTCCCCAAAATTGCAACATTTGTTATTACTTAAATATTTTCTGTGCGTACATAGAAGCTGCCATTTGGGACGGTTCTCGACTTTTTTGTTAACTTAGATATTTTTGCCAATATTTACTTCAAATCTATTAAGTTGTTTTGTTTTAAATATTAAAAAACCCAATTAAAAAAAAAAAAGGAATTCCCACTTAACACTGACATCGAACCTTTATTTATTTATGTATCTCTGGACCCTCCGATTGTCTCTTCTGACCTCCCTGAATTCTTTGACATTCCGGAATTCCCAAACTTTTCATTCCTTCGCCACCCACCGTATTCCACCGAACTCTTGGTTTCTTTCCACCGCGACGGCCGGATCAGCTTCAGCATGTTGGGCAGAGACGCGGCTCCCACTCCGCTCAACGAGTTCAATCTCAAGTGACCATCAACACTCCCCAAACCCGCAGAGGATGTCAGGCAGGACGCGACCCAAATCCTGTCCGGCGGAGGAAATTTTTGGAGTTTACCCTTTAAAACCGGGGGGGGGATCTTTAGTGCCTGCGCACAAAAATGTACATTTTAATTCCCGACTGGAACACGAACGGAAGCCGCTGTTGGATACGTTCTTGGAGAAGCTTCTTAAGAGATCCGGCCAGCGTTGATGTGTCCCGAAGAAAGATCTTTTCTCCTTTAATCCTTTTTAACAAACACAGTTCTGATTTTAAACATTTTGTGCAAATTAATTGTTCTTTTTTCCGAATTAGAGTTTGCCATTTTTTTTGGTAATCTTCGTAAATCTTACTGCATGTTTTAACTCTACACTTCTTCTGTAACCAGAAAAAAGCCGATCTCTCACCACATTTTTTTTTATTTCTGGTATCAGAAAAAATAAATGTTCATAAATATCGCTTAGTTGTAGTTTTTGCCCCATAATATGATGTTTTCAGGCAGCCGCATATCAGCCGTTTGTATGATTCTCGCTCTGTTATCTGATCCCCGATCTACTAAACCCCCCGACTCCTTATCATACTGCCTGTGGCTCAGTCTTAATCACCCAGTCTGACTCTCTGACTAATGAAAGTCTATGGAGGAACGGACTTCATTAGCATTGCCATAAAGCATCAGCTCAGTGTGGTGGGAAAGTCACCCAAAATATACTGACAGCAACGGCGGCTCCGGGTCTGCAGATAAAGGGAGTTTATTGGAACAAAATGAGATAAAACCAGGTTTTTGTCACCAACTGACATTACTGTATACAGCGCTGGGGGTTATATTACTGTATACAGCGCTGGGGGTTATATTACTGTATACAGCGCTGGGGGTTATATTACTGTATACAGCGCTGGGGGGTTATATTACTGTATACAGTGCTGGGGGTTATATTACTGTATACAGCGCTGGGGGGTTATATTACTGTATACAGCGCTGGGGGTTATATTACTGTATACAGCGCTGGGGGGTTATATTACTGTATACAGCGCTGGGGGTTATATTACTGTATACAGCGCTGGGGGTTATATTACTGTATACAGCGCTGGGGGGTTATATTACTGTATACAGCGCTGGGGGGTTATATTACTGTATACAGCACTGGGGGGTTATATTACTGTATACAGCGCTGGGGGTTATATTACTGTATACAGCGCTGGGGGGTTATATTACTGTATACAGCACTGGGGGGTTATATTACTGTATACAGCGCTGGGGGTTATTACTGTATACAGCGCTGGGGGGTTATATTACTGTATACAGTGCTGGGGGTTGTTACTGTATACAGCTTTGGGGGTTATTACTGTATACAGTGCTGGGGGGGGGGGTTCCTGTATGTCCTTGATCTAAATTATACAGATATTGGGAAAATGTTACAATTCTGTTCTTCATGGAACTCTGCAGAAACTCAGCTGGACATTTGCACAAAAGGATCAGGATTCTATAATGTACATTACAGAGAGGGTGGTAGATAAATGGAACAGTCTCTCAGCAGACGTGGTAGAGGTTAATAAAGTGAGGGAATCAACATGCATGGGATAAAGTCTTACGAGACGTCTGGGAACCAGCGGTTTGCTGTCACTGGCTCCCCCTGTGGCCAAACCAGGAACATGAACTAATTCACTGCCCCCTCGTACCAACGCCAGTCAACCCTTATGGAGAAAGTAGGGCAAATGGTTAACAGAAGGAGAGGGTGGATGAGCGGCGTGTTAGGGCGGTATTGTGTAGCTTTAATACACGTTCTGATTTTAAGATCGAGCTCCTTCTCTTTTGATCTGCCGGACACCGGTACGAGGAGGCGTGGGGGGGGGGTGTAACAGGGTAGTTGTGGTTGGCGACCGGGCTTTAATGACGCCGCCATCGTTTATTGAAGACCCTCATTTCCATTTCCCTCTTCTTCGTGAGGGTTTGGCAACAACCAGGACCGGCTACATTTCCCTAGTTCCCCTTTGGCCCCAAAGCTATAGACCAAGGAACAAGACCCTCAACTAGCCAGCGACCTGGGACTTTGAACCGTCAGAGGATGGAGGGGGAGGAATAATGATTTCACTCAACGCATCATATAAAGTATCTCTTGTGTTGCCTAAAATCAGATCCAAAACCTGCGGAAACGTACAAAATACCTACAGCTGCAACAACGTAACCAGCGAGCCCCTCAAAAAAACGGCCAAACAGACGGCTTTGTGTCAATTTGTAAAACACCCCCACATACACCCAAAACCCGCAGCTCTTTAAATCGGGAACCTTGTTCTAGAAGCTAACGAGGCCAGCACATTTCTTGAACGTTAATTGTCGGAGTGTTACATTGTAGCGCAAATGGCTAGATGGGTAGAATACAGGGGGGGTGCAGCTTGGGCCGTCCCCGGCAGCTTAATTCAGCCATGTGTAGCGATGACAATGGCTCGTTCCTCGCAGTCTCCGCCACCACCCCCTCGGGACCCGTTTTAGCAAATACTTCAAAAAAGCTTTTAGCGGCGTGGATTCCGAAACCTTTTAATAGAAGCATCATTCTTTCCCTGCGTCAGAGAGTTCTGCCGGCCACTTATTAAAGCAGATCTCTTCTGTCTCCTGGTAGATCCATTCAGGGTGTTTAACAATAAAAACGTACAGGGGTCCTCTGTGTCTGAGGATCGTCATGGAAATCCGCGCTAGAACGGATTGTAACCGATTTAGGACTAAAGCAGGAGAGCGTGTCGGCCGTCCACCGGCCGGGGTCCGTTGCGTCTCCAAGCCTTTAAAGAAGACTCTTGCTTTGTGGTTGGTCACGGAGTTCTGGCTCACGCACAAGAGTTTTTCTCTAAATTTCAAACTTGATAAAAAAAACCATTTATTTAAAAAAATATATACAGATTAAACAAAACTGTAAATGTCCCGTTTCTCAGAACTTCAGAGGAGCGTCGTTCAGACCGGGCTTATAGGAACTAAAAATAGTAAAGAATTATAAAAATAATATTTAACCAGAATTTTGCTGTAGAATATGGAAGAACGGAACCAAACGTAGATGGCGATTTCTAGCTTTGGGCTCTTCCAAAAATGACCATTCTCCCCCCGTTCACATCACAGATATTCTCATAGACTATTTTTATTTTATTATTATTTATTGTTTTATATAGCGCCATTAAATTCCGTAGCGCTGTACAATGGGTATTTTATATCTCATTGTAGTCACACATTCGCGCATGTACCGGTTGACCGATGGTCAAGACCTTCTTACCGACTTCCTTATTCCTATTAAAAATCTTTTATTTTATGTATAAATTCAGATCTGGATACAATCTGTAATCGTAATATAAAAGTAGGTGTTGTCTATATTTGTTTGCCTGTGAAAATGCATTGGTAGACCCAACGCATTTTGCGCCATTGAAATACTTTGACCAGAAGAAGAAATAAAAAAAGTGACCTCGTATGCCTCGGGAGATGCAACATTATGCTTTTATATTACCCACGGAAGACGTCGCAGTCAATGAAAGTTTCTTTTCACCAAAGCTGATATTTAGGTCAACCCCATTGTGTGCAAAGAAAAGAAAAACAATCCGAACGCGCGTCTGACGTGGAAATCCTTACGAGCCGCTCGAAAGAGGGACGTTTTCTAGCTGCCCAGAAAGAGATGGCGCGGACCAAAGCGAGTTAAAGAATTTTTTTTTTTTTATTGTTTCACTGAAAACAAAAACAGGAAACAAAAAAAAAAGATGAAAGAAAAGTGGCAACGGTCGAGGGCGGTAAATGAACAGGGAAAAAACAAAAAGAAAAAAAACAAAAAAGCTTTTAAAAAAATCAGGCTATAAAAAAAAAAAAAAAAACTAAATACAAATCACAAACGTGGATGGTTTCACAAAACAGAAAAACAAAAAATTGGTGTTTGAGCTACTTACAGAAAAAATAAAATAAAATAAAAATTACTGCCAGATTTTTAATTAAAGGTAATGTGGAAAAGAAAAAAAAAAAAAAAATACAAAAAGAATTTTATTCACACTACGATAATACTAACAATTTAAAAAAAGGTTCTCACTTCCGGTAGTTTATCCTAAAATCAGTTTTTTTTTTTTATGGTACAATTGATAACATTTCTGTTCAGCATAGAAATCATGAGCGTTTTCAGCACCTTTTAACTGTGTTATTTCCAAAACGTTTTTATTTTTTCAGTAAAAATATTGTAAAGGACCGAGATTCCATTTGTAAAATCCGGAATACGTGTTTCGTGTCCGCTTTCAGTCCTTTATTTTCCTTCCCCAAGAGGACAGCAGCCAAGGAGTTCATGCTTGGTTGTAACTGGCTGCGCTAGGCTCGCGGCTGACTTACAGAGGTTGAGAAGATGCGCTGGTTAAATCAGACTCGCTCGGGACTTTTACACAAGGTGGCATCCACCCAGAATGGTCTTCCAACGTTAAATGGGACCCCCTTGCAAAAATAGGAAGACTGAAAACGTGTCTCTGGGGATAAAGGGACCATGAAAGACCTCACCACGGCCTGAAGTAACCTCGGAAAATGCTTGAGTAGAAAAACAAAACACCAAACCGTGGGGATATTAGGAGGCCATCATAGGACTACAATGTATCTAGAACTTCATGTTCTAGATGCACCTACAGAAAACTATTCTCCTTTGAGCCGTGGTGCAGCTTTGCGTTTGTGGTTGGGAGTTTTGGCATTGGTGGTGGCCATTAATCTGTGGGCATCAATAACGGTGTGTAGCCTCTTGAATCCACAATTTCTGGTTCCCTTTACTAAGCCGCCTGGCCTCTCCAACAGTACAGGTTTGTGGTCCACTGTGACAGAACGGCCACATGAAACCACACGACGATGCCCTGAAACACAGCACGGTTAGCGAAGACCACCGTCCAGGCTTCGAACCCAACGCAACTCCCAGGTCAGAGACTAATCCTGTCCTAAACCCCCGGACGTCTGACTCTGCAGAGATACACGGTCACCTTCTCAGTTAGGGTCCGGGGACAAAGCAACAGGAAGCAGACGGAAATATTTAACTCGTTTTCTCAACAAAACCCCAAAAGACACGTTTCCCTATGAACCGAAACGGACAGCAAAGTCTTACAAGACTCCTTCCACCGCTTCCGGCCAACGGACAGACGCGAGTTCCTGCGGAATACCCGTAACCCCTTCCCTGCAACATAAGAGAGTTCGGTCTTTTGTTATTTAAGATTCCTTTACAGACGCGCCCGGTTTGAAAGTTCAATAACCGGTCTAATATCTCCCTCGCCCAGGGCCCTCGCAGAACGAGAGGACAAATAAGCACATTAGGTTTAATTTGCTTGAGTGAGAGTGTGTGTGTGTGCGAGTGACAGAGAAAGAAAGGGGATTAATACAATTGTTCCCCTCAGGGGGTGAAAAATACTTTCGCTCATTAACTCCTTTGCTGCTGAACCACCGGCCAGTCGGATATTTTTTTTTGGACTGGAGAAGGATTCGCGTCTCTTTAGGGGTCGGAGGGCAGGGTTAAAAATGATGGCGCCCAGGAAAGTGTCTGCTGTAGCCTCCACTGGGCTGCCCTTTCTCAAAATACAGTTTTAGTTTTGTTCCCTTCCTGTGACTAGAAGGGATCAAATGTCTTTAGAAGAAAAAAAAAAAGTCTATGCCTGGGGGTCTCGGCCCCCTCTGCTCTCTGTGAAACGCGTCGTCCTGCAGCCGGTGCTTTTCAGCAGACACTAGGGGACGCGGCGGAGCTAGTGTCAGGTAATCCGTTTTCTTGCAGGGTGGTCTCCTGCGGGGGAGTTGATTGGCACGGAGAGACATCTTTGACGGAGTGTTTGCACTTTGAAGAGCCACACTGGCAGCTGAAGAGCTTACGCTTAATGTCCCAGAATCGATCCCCGTAATCAAATCTATAGGAGGGGGGAAAAAAAAAAAAAGTTAAAACTTAGAAAGGGAGGGAGAGTGCGGGCTCTTAATGGATATATTGATTCACGGTCAAGAACAGAGAAATAATTGCTTACACAGCAAATCGTAACAATGTAACCCCAAACGACATTTACTTTCGCGCCCCATAGATCGGCAGACAGCACAAATCGTTCAAAGCCAATTAGGAAAGATTCTAGAGTTTAAAACATTCCGGAATAATGCCGGGGAAGGGCGTGGGGCCGGATTCTGGCTCCCGTCGCCCCCTTTCCTTGATGAAAGACGCTCTCACCCGATCTGCTCTCCGGCGGGAATGTGCCTGCTGCTGAAAAAGGCTATCCGGGGGAAGCGGAGGTCCTGGTGGGACATGAAGACTCGGACCGGGAGCAAGTTGGGCTCGCACAGATGATTGACGAATCTACTGATGTTGCCATAGAAACGGGCGTCTATGCAGTAAGCTTCTCCGTCCTATAGCAAAAAAAAAAAAAAAAATACATATAAAAACACACAATTTCAACTGAAATCCATGGAATCCTACATCGAAATATCACCACCGACATAAATCACGGAACGTTCCGGAAAAACGGCGTATCTCGTAGCATTCGAGTAATTCACAGGAGCCCCGAGAAGTATTTTCTTTCCGTATACGAGATTAATCACATTATCGCGGACGCAGAGACAGCTGGAAGTCACGTGGCTTTAAATCACTTTCCTGATCCTGGCAAGACAGTCCGCGGAGCCAAATGGATTAATAATATCTCAGCGCCCAATTACCCGCTAACGCCTTATTACTTCCGCTACGAGGGCCGCTCTAATTGCACGCCGCGGAAACTATTTTATCCTGGAAAATACTTTTCAAGATTTATTTTTTTAATGAACATTTATCATAATATTCTGAACGGGATCCCTAAAGAGCAGTTTAATACAATGAGGTCCGCAAGGCAAATTATTTAACGGCGTTAAATCAAAAATTATTAATTATTATCATCATAATAAATTATTCCTTGTCCTTTACACCAAAGTCTTATATTTTTTTCCTATTTTCCTTTAAGCTAAGGGCTTATATAATATTTTATTTATTATTATTATTAAATAAAATAAGTAAAATATATATTGATATAATAAATATTGTGGGCATGTGACACTTTGCATGGCTTGTGCCCCAAGCACTTGCCCTTTTCCATGTGAAGTCTGACACGTAGGAAAGGGAAATTGCCCGGATTTCGGCATTTGCTGTGGAATTCGTACAAACAAGGCAGCGACACCGCGCGAGACCCTCGCTGTACGCTGGGGATTAAGAGCAAACCTTCGGGGGGAGAGAAGGGCAGGGAAAGCCTTTCTCGTTGGTGGCGAAGAGATGGACGAGCCGGCTTTAATTACCACGGCGTCCGGCCCCAAGCTGAAAGATGCATTAGAAAAGGAGCCGGCCGTGCCTCCCGGACACGCTCGTAATGATGTTTAATGGATGGCCGGATTGTTCGGCGCGGTAAGCAGTCGGCGGGGAGTGGGGTCGAGGAGAGAGTCTCTGCTGGCAGTCGGCGCAGCGCAATGAGAGCGTATCAGCCCTCTCGCTAATTACATATACATTAATGTACGTGACAGCCTCTATAACCGCTAGAGACATGTGGGGTCTGACGTCATTGGACTACAACTCCCATAATCACCTTGTGGCCACCTGCCGTCTCTTCTGGGTTTTTAGTTATTGACCAAGGGAGGGCACCGATTTATTCAATGATTGAAATTATGAAGATTAACATCCATAACGGGCCACATTTTCTAAATATTTTATTTTAGACATTGCAAGTTCAATGAGGTCGTCTTAAATCGGCCCGCGGGTCACGACGGAGGTCTCGGTGACAATCGTAAGTTACCTTGTTGTCCAGATCGAAAAGGTACGAGTCGTCTTCGCGAACGTCGGCCTCTGAATCCGAAATCAGCTCTCCGACGTACCTGTCCGAGGCGAGAGGAGAGGTCACGAAACCCGGTGATAACCCTTAACCCTTTACTCACTCCATAGTCCTCAGTCTGGTCTGCGATGGTTAAAACAGCTGAGCCGCCAAATTCAGGGGACGAGGACAGAAACGTTAACCCCGGTGAGTCAGAGACCGATGTGCCGCACCAGAACTCCAGTAAGTTAATCAAAAGCACATCCGCTAAGCGAGGCGGCATCTGCTTTGCCGGAAACCACTGCGTATCCCAATTCCCGGTTTCGTAGTTAACGCAACGTGCCAAGTTTCCACTTAATTTGCTTTATTGATCCAAAATCGTGGTTTGATAAAATTAGCCTCTGATCCGACCTCTCGTTTGAAAAGCCCGGCTTACGCGCAACGTAACAAAAGCAAGCGCCTGCCGCCTGCGCAGAAATCAAGAGGGGAAGACATTTCCCGCGACGCCAGAAAGTTTACCACCAAGTACAAAGGGGTATCTACTGCTCAATGCTTAAACAGGGCAGAAAATCTAGACAGACAGTAATTAATGTACACCCGTCCTCCACCCGGTGTCAGAAAGGAGAGCTTGGAGAACGGTAAAGAGAGAGAAAGGAGAAGCGCCGGGGCTCGTATCACTTACTCGCATACAAAGGTCCCCGCGGGAATGTCTTGCAGCGCACGCACGCCCCAGCCCATCGTCTTGGTGCGGTAAAGTTGTAATCGAACCCTGGAGGATAAAAACACTCTGTTTATTAAAATGTCATCAAATTTGGGATTAAATCCACACATTTTACACTGAACCAGGAACCCGGGGGTGTAGAAAACTGGCCCAAAAGCTAAAACCTTATGTCCTCAATCACGCCCGGGGCCGGCATAAGGTGGGATGTCACAGTGATAGGAATGAAAAACGTAACCCAAAGCATTTAGGTTGTCAGACAATCCATAGAGCCCGAAGCTAGGACACTTTGACAGAGAGGACCCGCGGACCGAGGCGACTCACTTCAATCCGTTCTGCACCACGCGGTTGCGACAGGTCCGCCAACAGGAGCACGCGTGGTTACATTCAAAGATAAGAGGGGGGTCCACCATGTTGAATTCCGGTAACAAGCGTCCGTCCTGCGGAGGAGAGCGACACGGCTGGTTTTCTTACCGTAGAAGACATTACAATACCTCCGACACACGTAATAAAACCTCAAAGCCAAAATAACCCCCCCCGGGAGGGGGCACCTTGCATGCTTACCTTATCGTACCAGCATCTCATGCTCAGCTGGCTGCACATGCAGTTACTGGATGAACAGTCATCGACGCACACGCAGTACTGGAAGAGAAAAAACACGCGTGACGGGAGCTCAGTGACCCGTATAGACCGTCTGAGAGACGGAGGAGACCGGCGCGATCTCGCGGCACGCGGCGCCCTGCCGTACCTGAAGATGAGTGATGTTCCGGTCTACATTCAGAGGCGAGGTCACGCAGTTCTGCGACACGTACTTGTAGTTGGTGGGGCACGGCTCTGAATCTTCGCCGTTTACGCACGGAATGGACATGTTCTCGTAACCTCGAGATATATCCCTGTCCAAGAAAAAAAGGTGAATAACGTTGTTCTGCGCAGGACTGCCCCTCACCGAGACTGCGCCCGCGGCATTTCGCCGACTCCACCGACCTGTTCACCACCTTCTCCTTGGGCGCTGGTTTCTCGGTCAGCCCGTGGCTCTTTTTCAGAGCCGCCCACACAGGAGAGTTGGGGCTCGCGCACTCCAGCGGGGTCTCTCCTTCCTTGTTTTTCAAGCTTACGTCGGAGCCATGCGATAGGAAGAGCCTGGAACGAGACACGGCGGCCCATGGTTACTGTATTGGTAATCACAGTCTAACGCCGGCACGCAACAACGTAACAAGCGAACAGATACAACGCTAAACACAGTATGGACCATACCAAGAAAAAAACAGGGGAACCCCGATTTAGTGTATCTACGACTCCAGGGATGTTATAAGGTAAAAAAATAAAAGTAATTTAGTAAATAACAGTACTACTCCCCATTATGCGCACCCATAGGTTACTGGCCTCTGCGCCTATCACAATATCAGGAACGCCGCGGGATTACTTTACTCACATCACACACTCGTAGCGGTTTTCCCGCGCGGCGATATGGAGGGGAGAGTCGCCATGAATGTTTACGGCTCGCAGGTCACATTTGGAAGCCAGAAGGACCTCCGCGATTTCAACAGAACCAGCGAAAGCTGCCCAGTGCAGGCAAATGTTCTCCTCCTAAGAGACGGTAAGTGAAGGACGGCAGAGCGTTTTTAGCGATTGAGCACAAAGAACGTAAAGATGACCCCTTAACTACCCCGGGGCGCAGTACAGCAGAGGGAAACCTGATGCCATTACGACCCGAAGCCCCCCAAGCACACGTCCCACAACACTCACGTTATCTCGGATGTTGAGGTCGGCCTCGCTGGAATGTAACAGTTTGACCAGATCCACGTGCTTGTACTCCGTGGCCCAGATCATTGGCGTCCATCCTCCATCATCCTAAAGGGAAATTAGAAGGGGGTAAAAGAAGGAACTCATTAAACCCTGAAGGAAAACGGCTTCCGGTGACATTTATCCAAGACGGACATTCCCTTTGTCAACAAGAGATGAATCACTTTCTACGTTCTTCCAATAGCCTCGGTCACTCACTAGCGGTAAAATGTACCTGGTCACGACTCTTTACCTGACAGTTGACGTCTATTTTGTCACTGGAGAGGAGGTACTTGACCAGCTCGTAGTGACCCTTCTTGGCAGCCAAATGCAGGCAAGTAGATCCCTCCGAATCCTAAAAACAGAAACAGGTCGGTCAGCGAGAAGCAGCAGGACGGAGGAAAACCTGGGAAGCTTCAGCAAAAAGACTGAATTAACTCAGAATATATATAAAACGAGCCAATAACACCACGGGGGGTCTTCACCTTGGGGTCCAGCAATGCTCCTGCCCTGACCAGATACTTCACAGTCTCCAGGTGGTTGTTTTCGGCCGCGTCCATTAACGGAGTCCTTTGATCCTCTGAGGAGTTGTCCAAGTTGGCACCAGCCTGAAAGGGCAAGAAGGGACACCCTTGGGTTATCGGGGCAGGTAAGATTCAGAGCTCTGGGGAACTGGGGTCCCGGTAGCTGGCCAGAGGGCCAAAGCAGGGATGTCTTCATATCCAGAGCTTTGTCTGTGTTCCCCGTGCTATACGTAAAGCAGAGACTGGCTCCCCGGGCCCCGTTACACCAGGGCCTAGGAGTTTCTCAGCCTCTTACATCCACAAAAAAATGCCCCCCCCCCCCCCCGTCACCACGTGGGGGCACTGCTGCTGCTGTCTGCCCAGGAGTCTGGGCAGACAGCACAGCCACTCAGAGCCCACCCCCGAGCCTGAGACCCCTCCCACGGAGTGATCCTGTAGGCTGAAAATGCGATTGCAGGAAAACCTGCAATAGCGTTTTCAGCTGCCACAGGCAGCTTCAGGGAAGGGGGTTGTGTGTTGATTGGGTCCCCACACAAGTGTGCGGACCTGACCCAACACCCCCCTGCTGCCTGATCGCTCCATGCAGCGTTAACCCCTTCAATGCCACAATTGTGTATAACACATTCGTGGCATTGCAGGGGTTAACATTTAAACTTTGTTAAAAAATAATAAAAAAAACCCAAAAAACAACAGCACTGTTCTGAAAGTCCAGGGTGCTTCCAGGTCAAACGCTGTGAGTTTAGTAAGTGGGCTGATGATGATCCGATCCCTCCTAACCAACTGTTAGTTTAAAAAAAAATCCTGGCTCCTAACTTTTTTAGCTGGCGCCGAGATTCACAACAAATCTGTCATGCCCTGCGTTACACAATTAAGTAAACCCGGGCCACGTGTAACTGTCCGGCTACACACCTGAACCAGCATGTGGCAGATACTGGTGTGTCCCATCTCCGCGGCCGCGTGAAGGGGCGTTCGCTTACTGTGCTGCTCCATTTTGAAGTTGGGGTCGATGCCGTCCACTGGAAAGAAAAAAAAGACACCATTAAAACCATCAGCTTTTCTCACCACGCCTTTGCCTGTTCAGTCAATTCGATGAGGTTTTAGGATGACGTCCATCACGTCGAACAATCACAAGACGACAAGCCTGAAACGTTGTATTCACAGCAAACAACTCTACGGAATCTCGCGTTTCTTTGTAACGGCGCCGCAAAAACAACAACCGAGGAATCTGTATCAGAAATCAGGCTCGGCGAGATCAGCCGTCTCAACTTCTTCTCAAGATCTTCCTTACGGAGTTTTCGGTAGCCTCGGGAGGATGGAGGTGGATTTGTTAGTATTCTAGTGTTTTTTTGGAAGCCTGATAGGTGCCCAAGTAAGGGCCACAATGGGAACAAGGCCCCCTCATCCTCATTTTTGAAGGCCACGCTCCCTGGAGGGATATAAGACCCCTTTCTATCCTCCCTGAAGGCTTACATGAGGGTCTGATGTCTTCTAGGGAAGGGGAACTCTGAGTGGTACGGCACCCCCCCAAAAAAAATAAAAAAATTGACTTAAATAAAATATTTTTAATAATAAAATAAAATTATGGTGCAAAAAATTAAACAAGTGAGGGTAAAAACCCCAAAATGTGTGCTATTCAGGCCCCAGCCCTTTTGTTTAATTAATTGAATCTACTTTAATTCTCTGACCCCCCCCCCCGGTTTATATTATATTTGTCTGCAGGCAGAGATATACGTTAGACGCTCATCGACGGCGCGTTTCACATTCCGTTTCATTAGCTCCGCAGCTGCTGTGACCTTATTAGCGGATACGCGGTTTGTCTGCATCAGCATTTTGCGAGTAGTAACATCGCCGCATTTACATAAAATGTCAGGACTTCTGGGAATTTAACTCCCGCAGCCCAAAAAATACGCCGGGGAAAAAAATGAAATTAACCGTCTCTTTATACGTCGTAACGGAAAAGAGAGAGATTTGGCTGCATTTTCACCCCGGATACGCCACGAAGCGGACGGGGGGGGGCGATGACTCCGAGGACACGGGGAGAAGCGGCTCTCCACCTCGCACCGTTTAGTCTGCAGGGAAGTCCCCTCGGGGCTGAAACCCGCCCGCCGCGGCTTTTCCTCTAACGCAGCAAAATCTCAGAAACTTTTGATGTTTTGGGGATTTTTTTTTTTTTTTCTGCGGATGGTAGTTATTTTATTGACTTAAATACCAAGAAAAAAAAGAAATGCTAGCCGACGGCTCTCTGTTACGCCTTCCCGGTGAAACAATGTAACAGCCACACGGCGTGAGAACCCGCTTGTCACTTTACACTTTATCTTTAATTTATGACATTATTGGGCACATTTGGGGCTGCTTTACTCAATTAGTTTAATTACAAAAAAAAAAAATCAGGATGCCTGTAAGGGACAAATCAGTTCAGGTTGCATCGATACATTCCATCTCTCTAGAGAGTCAATGAGCGCTTACCCAACATCATGAGGACCTTCTGAAGTTCTCCTTGGCGAGCAGAAAAATACAGCTGCTTTGGGTGGAAACGCAGCTTCTTGGGCCTGCGGAGAGAAAAGGAGCGAAAGGTTTAGTGGATAAACGCCTTCTCCACCCAACGCTTAGGGATTACGTTGCCCTCTTCAGCTCAGCGCTCATAGGACGGCTCTCACTTTTCGGAGTCCAGGGCAAGCAGGGCGCTTTCCAAGGTCTCTTTGACTTGTCCCTGGTAGAAGAACCTCCCGGAGCCGGCGGCCTCGGAGGGCTCGGAGGTTTCGCAAGTCGGCGGAGCTGGAACATCGGCTTTATGTTCGTGCGTGGATTTCCGGATCGTGAAATCACTATGGAAACAGGAGTTTAACAAAACATCAGGGACAACCGCGCTCATCCCTTCCACTGTGTGAAAGACAATTCTGCCCGCTCTAGAAACTTTGGGGGGAAATTCTGCAGAATTCAGCAATTACCAACGGGTTCTATCGCACGCACGCAAAGTACTAGCATATTTGGTGGGGAGCAACAATACCCCACCGTCTAGTCTGTTGGCATTTTCTGAACAGACCCTCGGCTCTTCTTTTTGGGTCACTTCTTTACCTTTCTGTCGTAGTGTCTGCCTGGCCCTCCGCCGGGCTGTCTTTCTGTCCGTACATGGTTGCGCCCACCGTGGATGTGGTATCGGCCTTAGCGATGGTCACTTCTTTGGCCTTGGAGGACTCTTCCCCGCAGTGGGGGCAGTAGCTGGTGTTGTTCACTCGCGTGGCGCACTCTTTGTGGAATCGGTGGGAAATGCTGGTTTCTGGTTGGCACTCCACGAAAGTCCCCTACACGAGGAGAACAACCGGCATCCGCTATTAAATCAAATACCGAAACAACTGCAAACTGGCTAAAGACACAAGTTCCGGACGGGCAGAAGGGCTTCGTGCCCCCGGGGGTCAGGACTCACCGCCGTGCAGAAGTAGCCGCAGCCTGGACAGCACTGGTGTTTCACCATCCGGCCCCGGTGGTCCTCGCACAGCACCAGGTGCCGCACCTTGTTGGACGGCCTCATCAGCTCGTACTTTGTCACTCCGCTCGCACACCGGCTCAGCTGTGAAACCAGGGACGTGAGGTTATAAGGGAGAAGAAGCCGACGCATTTCACTCGGGTTTGCCAAACAATTACGTTTGGTTTAACCATCTAAGTACCAAAAAAAACAAGGCGCCTCTGGCCTTTGGATGGTCCCCGCGGACCCCGTACCTCTTTGCCCGTGCTCTCGATGGCCATGCACTGATCCCCGGACTTCACCGTCACCTCGTCTTCCTTGGGGGTTTCCATCCGGCAGCTGCAGAGGGGAATCCCTTGAAGACCGTCCGTTTCCATGGCTTCGGCTCCATTAAACAAGTCTTTAAAAGGAAAACGTAACCGGGATTATTCACCATAACGCCACCCAAGACACCCGTCAAGACAAACAGTCCTGTGTTGAATGTTATGCTGGCGAGAGGTTCCTCCATTCGCCCCTAAGCCCCGATCGACCTAATGGTAATGAAACTATAGCTAGATATCTTTATCCATACCTGGGCTACGAACCCGTCTTGCACGAGCATAGACACAATTTTTTACGTCACCGAGGAGGGTCCTGCCATCCGTGTATTTTTTTGGGATGACATATACACTTTAAGTGAATTCAGTCCCCGCGGGCGAGGACGTGGAGCGTGACAAAGACAATTCCGGAGAGAGCGGCGCATTCAACGCGCCCCCCGACACGAAGAGCGGCCGCTTCGTGACAGAGGAAGAGTGGATTGGATGGCAATTAATGAGATTGATCGTTAATGCGGGGAGCGGCCACCAGGGGGCAGTATAAGTGATTGCTGCGAGGTTCTGGGAGAAGCAATACCCGGAGTAATGAGATACGAAGACAGCCTCGGAGACGGGGGCCGGATAACTTAAGGATTTTCTGTCCGCGTCCGCCCAGTCTTACCTACAGGCAGGTGAACCCCATTAAGAGCTTGGAGGTCGGCGGCTTGCTGGCTTAGAGTGATGAGAGGAGCTGGAGTGCCCAGCATAGTGAACAGAAGTTCCTACTGCTTAACCAACCTCCCCCCACGTGCAGGTACTCAAACCATCGGACTCTTTTGTAAAAATACACGGAACGCATTCATTTCCCAATTAAAACGTTTCCATAAAAGTTTTGGCCGCTGTATTCACACGATAATGCCCTTTTTCTCCCCGAATGTATACGCTCGATACGCCGCACTTGATTTTACTTATCGGGCGGACAGACGGAGGAATCGCCGTTTAGTGGACGCTCACCTTTGGACTGAGGAGACAGCATCTCTTTGACTCTGAGGTCCAGGCTGTCCAGGGACACCTCCGTGTACTCCATGCTGTTTTCCTGGCTCTCGCTCCCCGCAACTACACAGGAGAAAAAACCCGGATAAGCTTTATACAAGACGCCAATCCCGACGCATTCTGCCCTTCCCGCGGGTTCCATACTTCTGGCTTCTTCTGGTGGCCCTTGGGGTAGAACGGGCTTAATACAAATAAGTTGAACGGGGAAGTTTCGGTAACTCGGAGACCCCGCAATGTCTATTCTTGTATATTTTTTTTAATTTCTGGATATATTTTTCCCACCGATTATGGAGGTTTTTATTGCCCAGCTAAGGTCGGAGCCCTGCTCTGGGTGTCTATTGGACTCCGTGGCGCGTATTCATTCTGCGCTGCCGCCGGCAGATCATTCTGTATCTGCCGTCACCCTGGAGGGGCATTCCCAAAACTGCAGGAAACTTAAATTGCTCTCCATCTCTGTGTGTTGTAACGGAACGAACCTGCGCAGTTCGCTCTCGGATACTAACTTCTGGTTCTCCGAGGGCCAATCAGCGCAAACGTCGGAGAGACAAACAAGGGCTCTGTTAAACGTATAAAAAGTAGTTGTTACCGTGAAGGTCGTCTGGCTTTGTCTTGGTCTTCTTTTTATATTTTCTGGAGGGTTTCATACACGGGCTCCCCGCCTGGCCCCTCTTTTTCTGCTGCTTCTTCCTTAAGCTGGATTCGGAGCTCTAAAAAAAGGAGAAATGTTAATTTTTCTTTATAAAAAGGGTGAGATAGGCCAAGAAGGTTCAACACCCAAGAACACCGGCAAAGGACTTGAAGACACGAACGTCGAGGTGCTATATATGACTTAAATCATACTTATAACACGTCAACATCGTTCCACTTCTCTGTGTGAACCCAACAATCATGTTACATGCCTCGCTCAGCAGGACCTGTAGCAGACCTTAAATAAAAAACAGATAATGCACCCACCAGGTCAGACTCATCTCCATCATCTTCCTCCTCCAAGGACTCCATCGATTCGGCTTCTTCATCGCCTTCGGATTCCAGGTCATCCCCCTGAGAGTTAAGAAGCCGCAGCATGTATGCCATACTAGCCAAGTATACAATCGGGGGGCCACACAAATAGTGCGGCCCCCCTAGGTTTCCCTAAAGCGCTGTAAGACGGCTATACCTTCTTCACGCTGTCTGCTTCCGACGCGGTTTGCTGAGAAGCGCTCTGCTCCTCTTGGTTTTCGGATGCAGGTGCCTCCCCGCTGTGATAATCTTCCTCTTCTGGATCCTCAGAGTATTCCTCTTCGGAATCCATATCCGCGTTTTCCCCATTGACGTGAGGGACATCGGACTCCTTCTCGCTCTGTAGGGGGGGCATGGAGGACATTATTGGGTGTTTTTTTTTGTATATTTAAGCACTACTTTAAAAAAACACTACTTTGACTCTCCCAAACCAAAACATGACCGGTCACCTTTGGACCAGGAGAGATGTTCTTGAACATTTCCAGTACGGTTCTCTGCTTCAACACTTTGGTCTTTTTTTTGGGTACGAGGCTGTACATTCCCATCCGTCGTTTCTTCTTTCGAGACGCCACGGCAGCTGAAACGGGGAGCCAGGAGAATCGCAAAATGTTTAATGAGACGAACCTGAAATACTCATCAATGACGTGATTGGGGGGGGGGGATAGCCGTCGCTAATCGTGTCTAAAAACCCGTTCTTTATCGTTAACAGAGCAAGGTTTTTTTTAATCCGTTTTCTTACCCGACTGAGATTTTGCAGCGGTCGCTGAGCTCTGAGGTAGCACCTGTTGTAGTGTGGTCGAGTGGGCCAGCGGCTGCGGCTTCACACCCTCCAAACCGTTTTTGGGCGAACTCTCCTCGGATTCTTTCTGATCTGCGGGTTCTTTGGGGTCCTTGTGCATGGGCTTTAACAGAACGCGAGAAAAAAATAATAAATCGGCAATTAGAGTAACCCTTCAAAGAACACGAGAAGGTCTACTAGAACGCTTTCAGGAATAAATCGGAATCGAGAACAAAGCGGATTCTTTGATGTTGCAACCAGGATTATTTTTTAGGTTCGTTTTGCTGGTTTCTGATTTGTTTTATGCTTTAACGTGGGAATACCTCGATAAAGAAAGCATCGGGGAAATTATCTTTAGGGGGGATACAACTTGGAAAGCTTTGTAAATCCCGCCACCCATATTACCGAATTGCTGCCGGTCTTCGGCATGGTTTTCCGCGCTCTGTGAACTTTCGAGTCGGATTGAGAGGCATCGAGCTGCTTGACCGTCTCGTCCTTGGCAGGGTCTCCGGTTTGAGGTGGTGCGGGGGATGGTACGGGGGTCACGTACACGCTGGGTGCCGTCTTCACTCTATTGGCGGATCCAGGGAGGGTTTTGGCGGCGTGGCCGCTAAGGGGAGAGGAACTGGAAGTCCTTAAAGGCTGCTCGACGGCAGCGGTTTTGCTTAAAATGTAGCCGTTGCTCCCGACTACAGAGGCTTGTATGGGATTGTTGGATTTCAGGGGGTCTCGTTCGCAGACGCCATTCTCTGCCACCCAGCAGCTTTTAAAAGTAGAGTCCTGGTGAGGCAGTTTCGGGCTGTCTTGCCCCCCGAGCGGGTTTAAAGCGTGGCGGTCCTGAGTTTCGCCATGTTCGCACGAACCGTTGGTATCACTCGCCTTGTCTGGAAGATTTTCATCCCCAGCCATGGCATCGGTTACTGAAGAACAAGAAAAGGAAAATCAGCCCAACCCAATACAACACGAGAAGAAGATATCAGATACTGAAGCCTATAATAACAATGTAACTAAACGGCGCGCTTATGAGATTATTTTCTCACCTTCCTCTTTGCTGCTGGAAATATCTTTCAACAAATCCGTCTTGAGAAACACATCCACCTTACCGGCTCCTACTCTCTGTAAACCAGAAAGAACAATAACGTTTTAGGATACAATGAAACAATTAAATCCTTATCTCACATACACATGGCAGAACCCCAAGGAGCCAACGAGAGAGACACGAGGGCCAAATTCCACCCCTCGTCGCCAGTTTGAAATGCCACGAGCTAAAAATATACAGCCGGCGTCCAACGTAGGACCCTAAGAATGCACCTCACCCTTGGCAGGTAGGTTGGGATCTTAATTCTACATTTTAACCTCACGATGGACCCCAGAAAATAGCCGCTTTTAGATCATTCATGGAATTTGTCGCCCTGTTAGCAGCAGAGCCTCAGAAACAGTGTTTGAGCCGCATTTACTTAAAAGAGGCCACCGGCAAAGACATTTTAATAAATTTTTTAAAGCATTCATTGAACTCGTTACATGCCGGATGCCGTGAACATCAGACCATGCGGCGCTAGCCAGGCCGCCAAAGATCGTAGACACCGACCGAGTTCGGCCGACGGATGGTCCTCGACGGAGCCCAGAAGCTTAAAGGCTTATATTTGCACGCAGTTTTCTCCGATGGTTGCCCGAGGGCAGCCTTTGCCGGCATAAACCCCGTTCCCGGCTTCTTCAAGGAGTCAAAGAATTAGATTGATGAAGTTGATCAGACTGCAACAGATCCAGCCACGTCGATATAAGCGATGGACCCCGCTCAACATGAACGGGAAGCTCTCCGGAGAGAAAGGAGCTGCAAACACGCAGGGTATCCCGCATCGGGGTCTGTCCGTCATGGGCAGATATGAGTCTGTCTGAGATCCAAAAAAGAAAAAGTCTGGCGCCAGGGAGCTGAAGATAATTCCGATACAAAGTGGCTTACGTCTTCCTTTTAGTCCGCGTGGCAACATGACGTTCCAACGTACTTATTTTACTCTTCTTTTCCTTGCCGCCTTTAGAAACGCAATTAATGGCTAAAAGTAAATCAAATAAAAAACGGCACCGTACCTGCTGATTTATGTTCAAGTCTAGAAGCAGTCATGTGACCCGTCTGACCCAAATCCCAGAGACGAAATATATTTTCCATTGACGCCTAGCGAAGTCAAGAACGTTTGACGGTGCATTTAAAAATAAAAGAAAAAAACAGCCTCTTCTTTAAATAAGACGAAGAGTCGAGGCAATCTTACCCAAGAGACGTGCCAACTGTCCACATCTCTGCAAGGGAAGACGGACCTTCACCTAAAGAGACAGCTCTCCCCCCCAAGCTGTGACCACGGCAGGTCCAAAGATCCTTTCACCTTATCGGTGATCTCAGACACAAACACCTGAATTTCTTAGACCGACGCGGCCAGGTCCGGCTCGACCGGCCTACGAGGCTCCGTTTAAAGCCCAAACAGCTTCTACGTGGGATACGCTTCCTCTCCTTGTCTTTGCAAAATGATGACCATGCTATAAATAAGAGGGGGCAATCGCACGCACAATTGCCCCAAACCTGCACACTGCTAAACACCAACCCCACATGATCCCTGCCACCCACCATTTTGGTCAGCTGACTGTACATTTAATCCCCCCCTCCCCCCACAACTTGCTGCTGCAACTTTCCTGTATGAAGCCATACCTTCTTATCTCCCCCCAAGAGGCAAAAGTTCCCTCCTGCCCTCTTTCCACCAGGCACCCATTAGCAGGCTTGTGATTGGCAGTGTGTGTGCGGGGGGGGGGGGGTGAAGCACAGCACCCTCCAAAAGAAAATGTCGGCCGACAGCAGGCCCAACAAAAGCCAACAGCACGGCAGCGTCTGCTTTCACAATAAGAGTCCCTGCTGCCTTCTTCTGACGGCCGTCCTACATTCAATGCACGGTGATTAGCAGGGCTTCTCGAGGCTCAAGCACATGGAACCGGCTAAAAAACAGAAGCTCGCTGGAGATCTGATCTCCAGGAACTTCATCAAAATTAGTCTGATGATCAGAAATAAAAGAACAAAAGCCACCAACATGATGATTTTCCCTTACAAATAAAAAACAAAACATTAAAACCAAAAACCAAGAGTATCCAGCAGTATGTAGGGATTAGGGGGGATTTTAATTGGGACGGAGACCCCTCGGAAACACGTAGACGGCGCAGGATCAATAGCAAACCCAAGGGGAGAAACTGGGACCACCAACAAAGGGTCAGCCGAGACCAGACATCGGGTGTTTTATGAATACCTCAAGATATAACAAACAGATGTTTTTCCCCAAAATGATTTCTTAATTTGGGGCTCGAATTCATAGCAGCACAAATTCTGAAGTATTTTAATCATTCCCAACAAAATGAATCCTGCGACTCGAGCCATGGGTCATCAGGACTGGATAGAGAGGAGAAGATCCCTGGGATGGAATGTAAGGGTGTTACTGCTAGTTAATAATCTAATGGTTTAACCCATGGATTTCTGGCCTACAAAACAGTTTTACCGGATTTAAAAAAATATATATTTATCTATACATTTATCGGCACTCCCTTCAACTTGGTTAAGGGACATCCTTAGAGTATAATCCAAGGCTCACCAGGAAAGTTACTAGCAGGGTGCGAAGGGTTACTAGGTGTTTTTTTGACCCATCTGCCAGATTTTCCCATTACGATTGAGTGGAAATTCTAGTCCTGATAACATAGGAATCCATGTTACAGGGTCAAAAGGTTGCCCGGGGTCATAGGAAAGGTAAGGCCAGATTAGAGATTCCACTTCCATTGCCCTCCACATTTGTACCTGCGAGACTTGTAAAGACTCGTAATATACAAGCTTCTTCAAGGAACAAGTATTATGTTAATTCCACCCCAGCTACGCACTATTTGTTTTGACTTCTGCAAATAACAGGGTCTTGAAGTGAAATCAAACCAACAGCAAACACGAGGTCGGGTTACAAAGAATGTTGTGGCCCCTAGGAACATATCAGAAGATACAATGAGGTCCCCGTACCGGAACTCCGACTTCCCATTATCTCAGAATACTGAATAAGCCAGATTGTTCTCCAAGAGCCTAGACTTATTTTCTATTTCTCTGTATTATGAAGTGATAGCAAAGGAGAGTCAAACACCATATGGTGTTTTAGCAAAAATTATTTTAAAAGAATCTTCCAGGAAAGGTGTCTAGCAGAGGAATTGTACCAAGCTGGTCATTATCCCCGTCTGCCAAGGCATTGTGGGAGATGTAGTCCACCATCGCTGGAGAGCCAAAGTCCAGCCATCCCTGTTCTAAGGATACTGTCCACAGGCGGGTAAGAAGATAATGAAGCCGTCGCATGGAGACCACTTGTGGTAGAATTAAGACCGAGAAATCCACACGACGCAGGTTCAATGCCGCATCTACCTTGTGCTCCGAAATCCACTTCTGTTGCCCTCAAAACCCCGCAACCCCAAAGCCATCCCCTAAAAAAAAAAAATAATCTCCCCACAAAGGAAACAAAAATTATAGTGGGTGAAATAAAAGGTCTAAGGAAGGAGAAGGCTTCAGAGAGCCAGACAACAGGTTGGCTTCAGACCAACCTGATAAGAATGAATCATTGCAGCGAAGACATTACAGACGGCTCCCCTCCCATGGGTCTCGGATCATGCGCTGAAAAAAAGGATACAGAGACAGCACACTCCAGGTGCGGAATCGCAGGCCGTGGCCTACAGGGCCAATCCCTCAAGAACCCTTTCTGCTCTGTCATTAAAATGAAGCCTGGTCTTTTTTTTTCCCTTCAATCCCAAGGATTGCAATGAATTAGATCATCCTTTCCCATCCACCTCCCCCTACAGGCTTCTCGTGAGCATGCTCTGCGAACACACAGCTACTTCCTCACTGCATTGTTTATGAGCTTGGTGACCCTTTCAAGTTGTATCTGACAGCAACAATGTAACCGTCTGTTGCAAGCGTTAGGAGGAGGACTCAGTAGCCTTGGCCTTCACCTAGAACCTTTTAGAACGTTGGGCTTCTCCCATGGAAACATAAAGGATCCAACAAACACAATCTTCTGTTTTTTGGGTTTTTTTTATGAAACGCTCATCTTCTGGCAAAGGCCTACTGGGTTAATCGACACAAAAGGCAGAGGTAGATTTACACACAGAAGTAGGATAAGGGCGAACCTTTAACACCTACACAAGGAGATTGCGGACAGTCTCTAAACTGTCACACACTGGGTGATCACACCCAGAGAACGGGCATCAAACACGGGACATTCTACATATTTATTACTTATATAGGGCCATCATATACAATAGCCTCGTGGAAAGCTTTGCCAGGGAATACCAGGCCTAGATAACTGCCATTGTGGAAGCCGTGCAGAGGCTGCCTATGGGTAATGAGAATTACAGTACTTCAGCTGCCTGCCAGAGACCTACTGGCCAGCCCCGGTTATGTATCTTGGCTACAGACCCATCACGACGTACGTCCAAAGGTCTTCTTCCCTTTCAGCAACTCCAAGGCCCCTGTCTTCACTGTATTGCGTAAAAACTCTTCAGTTTACGTAAAGAAACAGGCCGTCGCTTTTTGGTTTTGTGTCGCAATTCTAATTGTTTCAAGAATTGTATTTGAATAATGCAAATGCCCCATCGTGGAAACAAAAGGGGATCTATTCGATTTACACGCATCCAACATGCGCAAACTAGACATCGTTCTCGGTTACACTGCCCCAAAGTAATGTCAGCAGAGGAGCCCAAGGGGGTTATTCCCCTCGTGGAAACGAAATAAAGACTTGTGTGCAGTCGGTTCTGAGAGTAAAAGAAACCGCTGGTCCACAAAACCCACACAGGCCTGAAAAGGCACAAGAAAGTCCCCCCCCACGCTGCTTGGATACGGCTGGGTTTTACTTAATACTTCCGCCTGGGTTCCATTATTTTTAGTTTGTACAGAGGGGACGGTGAAGCCGACGGACGCTCCCGTATCAGACCGAGTCCTGCGTGCCGGCGGGTGATAGCCGAGCTGGCCACAAAGCCTGAACGTTCAGGAGACGGTTGGTGACAAATTCAAACAAGGACAGCTGGACGGATCCAGAGACGGAGAAACAGCTTGTCTTCGTTTCCAGTTAGACCGCTTTTTAACCCTCTTTTGGCTGGATCTCTTTACTAATAACAGGAGAACGAAACATTCACATACACTATATACATATCCTATAAATCACGGCTGCTCTTACACGCTACGCAGGCTTCCATTATGGAATCACGGTATAGAAAGTACAACTTAAGCACTAAACGATCACCCGTTACAATTCTGACGTCCGCATTAAGACCCAACGCGAGCCGTTACTAATAGATACATTTCCGATAATTCCTCATGTACTTACTCGTGCAGCGCCCTTCCAAATAACCCACCGGTTCAGGGACATTTTCCTAAATGCCGGACTTCACGGCCGCTGTTGACCAAAGTGTAGGAAGCCGTATTATCAAGACAATAGTAAAAACAATGCATGCTGGGAACCTGGGATCTTTTAAGTCCAGGTTTGGACTAATTTATGCAGAAATGCAAGATTAGGGCAGGAAATGCTAGGGGCTTCAAAAAGAAATAAACTAGTTGGAGCTACGCGTAAGGACTCATCGAGTCCTGGTCAGGAGACGGCCAACGCTCACCAACGTTGGCAGCTGCTTCTTAAACCCAGATCTGTAGGGGCTGCTCATTGTTACCGTGAGAAAAGAAGCAAAAGAACGCGTTTCCACGAGAGCCACTTACACAAAACAGGCTTTAAAACAGAACTTTTGGCTGGAAAAGTTACGAGAGAACAGAACGGTGGAATATAAAAGCCGGTGAACCGGGGTGGGGGGGCAGACCCCGGTAATCTCTAGATTTGGGGGCAAACGGTGTCACCTGGATTATTGCAAACAGTCTTGGAGGAGAACTCAAAGCAAGAGGAGCGAGTGATCCAGATGCTGGGTGAGCCGGCGTGAGATGGAGCTCCCCCTGCTGATAGACCAAGCAACGAGGACACCATTTCACTACTCCGCAGCCATTTCATGCAATGTGCAGACTGCAGGGGCAACGGCCGATGGGGGGGAAACAGACAGGGGCTTTGGGGTTTATCACAGAAACCCACATGGACCTTGAAAGGCCTTAGAAGCCAACAGGGGGACCTAATGATATTAACACTCTTGCTTTTGATTAGAGTTTTATGCGATGGGCCGAGGGGGGGGGGGTAAGATCTGGCCTGGCCCTGGATACAGTATAAACAAATGGCAGTATGTAGGATTCCTAGAGGTATCTCTGATCAAGGGGGATAGAGACCCAAAAGCACAGAGCACATGCCTTCAGTAACAGAGCAGGCAGGACACAGCAGATAATAGGGGGATAACTACTAAACGCAGCTTAAGGAAAGCCAGAAGCACCGAGCAGCCATAGACCGGACTCCTGGCTAATTAATCTAGCATGAAACATGGAATATTTAGAACCGACAGCTCCAATGACAGCAGGAGTGGTTAACTACAATACTCATGATGCGTCCTTAAGGCTGGAAGAGCATCATAGGAATTGTAGTCTACGGCAGTTGAATTTCAATATTATCCAATAAAAAAAAAGTTCACTTTGTTGGCCAAAAACAGCAACAATAAAAACACGGTGGAGAATTACAAAGAAACTGGCAACTTGAGGCATTAACCCATTCCGACAAAGTGAAGGCCAGTCCGGGTGAGCTGATAAGGATCGGAAAAAGAAAAATACGTTGCAGACACATAGGACAGAAAATTGCTTAAAAAATATCCATAAAGTGCAAAAATATGCATATATTTGGGGCACCGTCCCTCGGCTGGTAGTAGGAGTAGGAGGTGGTATCCATGAAATGCCATGGAGATTGCTGGCAGAAGATGGTCTTATGCCCTACTTTTTCAAACATATACATAATTAAGGACCGAGCGCTACCGCAGCCCAAGAAAAGAGTGAGAAAATGCAATCTGGCTGGTAAAAAATGCAATTTAAAGGGACAGAGCGCATGGAATGGTACAAGCCCCAAACCTGTAATGCGTATCTCGTGTATTTCCCCCAAAACGAAGGGAGAGATATCCACACCCCAGCGTGCAACTCCGCTTACACAACAGATCCACCACAAGATACGCTATGCTTCTCCTCGCCCCGTTCCTGCTAGATTGTAAGCTCTTGCGAGCGGGGCTCTCTTTCCCCTCTGTTTTGGATTGTTTTACACTTATATTCCCCTTGAATATAACGTATCGTAAGACGTGCGGCGGGAATTGTTGGTACGATATTAATAACAGATAATACTGGACGCGATGATCAATACAGAGACTGGAGATGGTTATGATGTAGAGAACAATAAACATTATAGAAGAACCCATTTGCCAGGGAAGGGAAAATAATTCAAAGACAAAAGCGTAACCACGCTCGGGCAAAATCCAGATTGATTGTGGTTTTGCTTTGGCGGTTGAAGTCTATAAAATTTAAAAGAAATCCTTTGAGACGTAGATTATCTCAGAAAGATTTCAAAAACTCAACATCTACGAGCTGAGAACGCGTCCCACCTCCGGGAAGCCCGGGTGCAACTAACAGCCTGATCTGCGGATACAACGTAACAAAAGCAGAGACCCCGGAACCACAACATTCCGAGCTCGCGGAGCGCGGGAGCGAGGAGCCGCGGCGAACGAGAAGCAGTCTACATTCTAGAACAGTTTGGTGACAAAGGAAAGATTGCAAAGTAGCCTACAACCCAAGCTGAGAGGAACAATGCTGGCCAAAAGCGGCCTTCACTCGGCTCTGTGATGTGGCCCTCGGTTGGGTGACCCGAAATGATTGTGATTTCTTTGCCAGCCCCAGATAAATAGCCTTCCCGGAAAGCGTGAGCAGTATATACAGGCCTGTGGGAGTCAGCGAACGTGCTCTGCTCGCAATTCCTCTTCCTTGGTCCACAAAAGCTTCTGCAGAGTCACATGACCCGGCTCCCTCTATAGGTAACTTAAAGCAGGCATGCTCCGGAAACCGGCCGGGAACCACAAAAGAGACAGCCACTGGGGCCCAAAAAAAAACCAACCAAAAAAACTGCGTAGACCAAGGACAGCTCAAGTTTGTGTTTTTTTGTTAAAACCATCTACAGATCGTTATCTTGGGGTCGCTTCTCAGTCCATTTCCAGAAAGCTGATGCAAGGCATGGGTTAATGCAACCAAAACTGGGCAAACTGTCTTTTTTTAAAAAAAATTATTCTTATTATTTTTAGCAGTCGCTGTGAAATACAAGCATATTGCAGCACGGTTTCCACCCGACACGTGGGGGCGACATTCAACTTCAAAAAGGTGGGCTTTTCCTGAATGCCAGCCGGCCTACACTCTTACGACTTAAAAGCATCATTTATCTATCGCAAACAAAGCCGTCACTTCAATAACACATCTAAAGCCCTCGCCTGAAAATAGGGGGGGGGGGGGCAACAAAATAATAGCCCCATAATAAAAACCCATAAACCATCCATAGTGACCTTGCGGGTGACCTCTGAATAGAGATACTCATGTTAATATCTAAATTGTCTTATTTACAGCCACTGTATCCCATTGTAACAGCGCTACAGAGTCTGTTGGCGATATATAAATTTAACGTAACTAGTCAGAAATGTAATTAAAAAAAGTGTTACCGTAAATAAGGATTTTGTACTCCTTATCCGTATTCTTGACGGCGATTAGTAACTAGCTTTGGGGGATACACAGAAGCCAAATAACAAAACTCTTCCCAACTGTACCTGAAGCAGTCCCTACGCAGTAACAAAGGGTTAACAAAGGAGATATAACAATGCGAATATGACGTTTCTAATAATCCCATGCGCCATTAAGGGAGGATAATGTGTCTGTACATTTTCTGCGTGAATAAGGAGGCAGTTGGGAGACGGAGAACGAGAATATCTTAAATGGTTTCCCACCTCATTATCTATATGAAGCCGACCAAATTCAACATGCGGGGAGCGATCCGAAATAAAGCGGTACAAGTTGCTCCTAAACTTTCTAGAACTTTCGTGTCTCAAGACTTAATACTTTCTAGTCTAAGAAACACTGAATTCTGGTAATTTCCCTCTAAAAGCACAAAAGACAAGATCTACGGCCTCATTTTTTTTAAGGGGTTTGTATCTATTTAATTAATGTTGTTGGAGTCAAAGAAATGGACAAAGGATCCCGGAAGAGCTGCGACACAGCGTCAGAAATAGAATTATAAACCCAGTCGAGGCCAATTCTTACCCAACTGGTTACAAATGAACCCAGATATTCCAAAGATAAAATACACGCAACATAGTAACTAGAATCCAAGAATAGCAAAAAACATTCTTTAACAAGAAATACTCAATATATTTTTTATCAACCCGTTAACCGTGGCTATTAGGGAAACGAATTCTTGATCTTCACAAATGAAATCAAAGATTCAAGGAGGACCCCAAATCATTGGCATCTGGAAGCCCACCCGGGACATTGTAGATGGGACACACGTTGCCTATCCGAGAAAGCTGGTCAACCTGCAGAACTCAAGGGAGATTCCGGAGAAGAAAATAGAACTTTATGGATTGCGTTTCCAATTTATGAAGAATCGTACTAGTCCAAGCATTGAGGCCATCCAAACCAGGTGACGATGCCTTACAGGGGACATCAATTATGAAAACCCCCCCAAAGAGACCTCAACCTGGGTAATGGTTACCAGTAAGTGTCACAGACCGGTTCCCAGCACCGGCCCGACGGCAGCAGCTGGATTAACAGGTCACACACAATCCACAGCCAGGTTTAAGCATTTCGTAATGAGTTCAAGATCAACATGCAAAACACGCGAGACGCGTCCCAGTTGGCAAACACGCATGCAAACGGGGAGAGAGGCGGCACAGAGCCCTTACAGAAACCACGCCGGGGTCTCCTCCACTAGAAAAGCAACATGTCCACGTTGGCGGCGACTCCAGAACCCTCCAGTCCAGCCGTATTTCCTTGCCTGATCCAGACTTCAAGTCTGAGCCTCGTTCCAGACTCACGTTCCTAGCAGACGGTGGGTGCAGCCGGACTCGAGGCATGCTCAGTTCACGCAGCCATAGCCAAAAGCTTTCAGGAGGAGGAAGCGTCATAGCTATGACAGCAGCGAACATCACCGACTTACTTATCAGATCGTGCCCCTAATGCACGCAGCGGAGGATTCCTTCCCCAAACATTGAGGTCCATCTTCCAATTACAGTGAGAGGAAGCACCTTAATCAAATAATGGACTTCTCTGTAAAGACACTCGCCCTCTTATTCTACGTCAACACAATAAACAATGCAACACAACGGTCTCTGTCCTGGTTTAACACAAAGATGTCTCCTACCAATGGAAGCGAGTGCAGTGATACTGTATCTTTAACACCGCGATGCCTGAGAAACCCATTCTTTACATTATAATAGCGCCTCTGGGCCCCCTATAGTGCCGATGAACACGTCTGCAGCGGCTGCGTTTAAAGGTCTATGTTTGACTCAACCTATTTTATTTGTGAGGTTTGTGTTTGAAACACGGACCGCGCGGCAAAGCGTTACACACGGCGGCGGGGAGGCGTACGCAATTCCATATTTATACTAACTCCAGTTTATCCGTTTATGCTTAATGGGAACGTATGAACAAAAAAAATGAAAAAAAAAATGTTTTTGCCGGTTCAGGCAATAAGGCCACATCTGAGTTTCCTTGGCAACAGGATAATCTGTCAGCGAAATTGTGACATTCCTCACCTCTCTGTCACGGGTGCCATAGCATTTACTATTTCTCCCCCGTTTATCCAATAAGACAAATCCAACAAAGGTCTTTAAAATACAACGTCGCCTATACGTTACGGCAGAAATGGCAATAAAAGGCACACATCGTACACAATAGTTTGATCCATGCGATGTGCTGTGCAAGTTGCTACTAAGTATATATTTAAAACCAGTTTTCTTTAAAGGCCATTCACGCAAGCTTTTTCCTCCCCGGGAAGGTAAGCACTTATAGGGCAAAAGGAGGGGACAGCTGAGTAGATGATTTTAGGTCAAAGTATTGTTTGATCCGAAACCCTTTTCTTCAACCAAGGCTAAGAGAGATCCCACATCATCAGCACAGGTGAAGGGCTTTAATTGAACCAAAAGTGTTTAACCCTTTGGTTGCTACAGGGGTGTGAATGTACGAATGAACACGTTCTGGAAGAATAAGCCATACCAAGAGCTAGCCGGCTCATTGGTGACATTGGCGTCTCCTGTAAAAGCCATTGTCTGTATCTGGATTAAGTCCATTGAGTTCAGCCAAAAGAGATGTGATGATTGTTACAATGGTGACCGTATTGTAGACTTGGGGGGGGGTCAATACTATGAATCAGGGTGCCCTTGGGGCAATAACAAGTCTACCGCTTTCTTCAGTAACGGACGGACACACAAGGAACCCACGTTCTTACCACCTACTGAAACATAAGTCAGCCTTACAAGCAGCCACATGGGGTGTAAAGCCTGGGATTTCACCCAAAATAGAGTTAAATCAGAGGAGGTACAAACTGAGACCGGTCTGTGGCTGATCCACCCCAACCCAATGATTTACCCTTTTCAGCCTCAGATACAACAGCCCCCTGGTTTTACCCCCCATTAGAACAGCATGAAACCGTTGCTAGAACCCTAAAAACCTAAGTTGGGATGAAAGGAAATCAGTGGGGCCCAAGTCATGTTTAATGCCATTATTTGTAGACCTTGAAACACAAGAGAGAAGGTAAGTGGACAAGAAGTGGACGGATGGAAAGTGTGTTTATGTATTAACCTGATACGGCATTAAATGGCCACCTCGTTAATGCTTCAGATCACAAGTCCTACCTCAGCCATGGCCTACAATGGTGGCTCCAACGCTTCATCTAGCGGCAGGTGCTGGGAGCGTGCTCAGAAGCTCCTCCGGACGGCACCAAACCAGCTCACGGATGCTGTACTAATGCGTGAACTGGATCACGGGGACCGTCGTGTTTTTAGAAATAAAAAAAAAAAAACCCTTTACACGGCTTCTCTCTCTCTCTAATTTATTCTTCTAATATATTCTTTTGGTTTCAACAATCGATTGTGTTTTGGAATAGAACCTTTCATCATATATGTTCTAGGTGTCCTAGGGAAGGCTGCGAGATCAATGCTACGGTGTTCCAGCAGAGGTTAATACACCAACAGACCTCCGGCAGGTGGGTCCAACATTGGGCCAAATTGTTATGTTTTTTTTTTTGAAATTCTATATTCCTAAACTTTAATGGAATCTGTTAACGCTGGGGGTTGTACGGTGAAGCTCGTACGTGAACACACCCCAGCCGGCCGTCTAAAAAGTAGATGCCCACATGCGGCAGGGACTCCTTGATGAACGCTGTCCGGCAGCTTGTAATTCGTATACATTCTCATGATTACTACGCATTCTACGTTCTCCTGGCCCCTATGACAAAATGCACGTTACCTTTCCAACTACTCACGGGGGAGGGCATTCGTTCTCACCTGATTTACTCGGTTACTGTTCCCCATTAATTTATTCCACCCTGTGATGGAAGATGGTATGTCCTGAAAGCTTCAGATGGAGCAGTTGGAAGTAGGTGGAGAGGAGTGAATAATTATGCAAATTAGGTAAAAGGCGGAGTTAGGGAAAGGTAACATTGTATCCTTTAAATATCTACAAACGGTATTTTGTTTAAAAAAAAAAAAAATGGCCTTTCTGAAGGTATATGATTGAAGAAAACCTCAAGGGACACTTTAAATAAAAGGGAGTTTAAAGAGACAGCAGCCTGGGGTACACCTGAATGCAATTTCTGTGTTTCATTTGGGGCAGAATCAACCAAATCCTAAATGAGTAGTTAACAAAATAAACCCTTGAATACAAAGTAGGGAGCGGCCACGTTGAGACACTTAATATCAGGCCTGGCAGCTGCTGTCTGAGATCTCCATGGGGCAGGAGCGGCCACTTATCTCCCAACAATCATTAAAGGCGAGGGCATCAGCGGACAGGCCCGGGATGTCCCAGGCTATAGTCAAACATTTTCTACTACACAGAGCATGAAAAGCAAGCTGGACCACCTTCCTACGGCTGAGCGTGATGGAGCTTCAACTCCAACGAGTCAAAGGCTCTCAGTTGTCCCCTAGAGCATAAAGAAAACCCATCAGTGAAGGATATTAAAGGGACTGTTTTCATGTTAAATGTATTCTGGAGCCTAAGGACCCCAATGCATTTTACTGCATGCAAATCGGTGCAGGCGTTCTTCAGTTACTGGAATTAGAACACAAGACTTCTGCCTCATTTAACTCCGCCCCCGGATGCCCCTACTAAAGGCAGGAAGTGTACTCGAGTAAGCTTCCTGCACATGCTCAGTAGCCTTTAATTAATGGAAGCTGAGCTCCCTTTAAAATCAATATGAATATAGTAGCAGCTAATCACATGTGTGCTATCAGAACAGTAATGGAAGCGCAATTTTCTGACAGTAAAAGCATCTTCAGCTGCTTTAGCCCCCGCAGAACTGTGACGGGACAGGCAGGGACTGATGTGGCCCTTTAACTGCATGACATGGAAAACAAATGAGGAGAGCACTCGCGGAAAAACTGATAGCCCCCAGTGGTGTTTATTAACAAAAAAGGAGTTTATAGGATTGTTGAGCATTCAGCACTCTTATTTCAATATAGATTATGAAGGACTGACCTGCACGAAGGTCTGAGCTGGCCCTGTATAATGTATAGTTAAATCAGTGAGATGACTTCAGGCTTCTCAATGCATTATACAGGGCCGGCTCAGCTCTCCCCCGCCGGAGAAACTTGCCGCTATTGGCCTTTCATAACGCAAAGTGAGCTAAACTCCCAGTTTAGAGAGAAAACGCCAAATGACCCCCCTCTCACCGGCCTGAGACCACATTATATCAGAAGCCGCCTGCACCGCTGCTTTATTACCCCATAAATCACTAAGCGCATGATATAACCACTGACTGGAGAGAACGAGGAAAAAAAGTCTATTTTTTTAATTTGACAAATTAACCCCAAGGAGGAGGTTGGATACCGGAGTCAGGCCTATCCGGGATAGTAAAATACCTCAAACATGCCGTGACACTACAGCGATTCGGTGACGTTCCACCACGGAGGGTTAAAACGGTCTAGGGTATACCTGGCACCCTGCAGCTTCCGTGCCGTATACCAAATTATCGTTGGCCACAGCCGGTCAAAGGTAGTATGATCCATCGATACCTGATGAGCGCTATATAGCCCAAAGTGCCACTAACCAGTGCAAATCACAATGGTTCATTCTAATAAAGGAACCCAAATATAAATATAATGATCTCCAGAATCTCATTAAATCACATTTTTTTCTGCCAAACAAGAAAGCTTGGTCCGTTCGAGTTCTAGTGGACGCTGCGAGATAGAAGGCCATGCGTGGACGGTCCTCAGCCTGGTTTCACAAAAGCTTGTTAGCAATTTATACATGGATTTCAACCAACAAAGGGAAATATGATTGCTAGCTTCAGATCGAGATAAAAGAATGATACATTAAACAACCTCCGCAGTATTACTTTGATTACTTTTACCATTAATCCAATACATAGAAAATGACTGGAAATTATGGAAAACCGTAGAGACGTTTCATATTAGTTCTGTGAAAGTCTTAACGCACCGACGCTAACATCTCACCAGCAAAGGCCGGGAACCCCTAAAAAGTTACTTCTGATTTGTCCTATTCCCCGGCTTTCTACAAAAATCTTGCCTTAACTTCTTTTTGGCTATACGCAGGGCCTGCTTGCCTGTAGATTTAATATGAAAATGATTTCCATGCGCAAAGCACTGCTCCCTAAGTAACATTACTTAAAAGTGAGATACCATCTCATAAACTGGCATCAAAGGAGGCAAACAAATAAATGGGCCGCCCACCGTAACAACCCTACGAGGAAGGAGATGTAAAAATGTCAAATTCTGCCGGATTAAACCTAGTATCGGCTTTCATGGAGTCGCAAATAAACTTGCTATCTACGCTCTTAAGAAGGTGTGCGCGGTGATAAATGTTGGAGGGCTCAGAAGGACCAGACCACCCGAGTGAAGCCAATCTAACAAACCCCCATAATCTGCCCTAGCAGCTTTTCCCATCTGGACAGACACCTGGCAGGGGGGGGGGGTATCTGCTTTGTCAGAGGCGCATGTCCCCTGAGCTCACATTAATCTCGCTATTACCACAACACAACGCCACGACTTGCTGCAAATTCCCAGCGGGCGACGGAGGCTTAACCTGTGAATAAAACATCTAAACGTCCTTCTACCTCTATGTACAGAGAGATGCAGGACCACCGTGGAAACACGAAGGCGTAGCCCGGAACGATCTAAATACAATACAGATCTTGGACATGGGAGGAGGAGGGTTAAAATTCAGTCCAGAGAGCAAGGTTGAAATCTGATCCATACATATGAACACCTCCTAAAATACAGATAAAGATTCATGGCACGTCCTATTGTACAAGCAAACACTGTAAATAAACCGAAAGGCGAGAGGATATCCCCTGCTCTACGGATCTGCCCATCAAACAAAACCCCTGTGTGGTAGAGGGGTCTGTAAGGAACTTAAAAGACCCCAGAAAAGCAGGCAAATAGCATCAGCAAGTCTGTAACGAGCCGGGATACAATGTAACCAACACTCCTGGCCTACATTCTGCTCCTTCATACCGAGCTACAAAGCTAGGTTCTTCAGGAAAAGTGGTGACAAGCCTTATTTTAGAAGACTAGAAAGGCCACAATGGTCCCCGAGTATAGTCTTCAAGTGTCACCAAACACTAGACCACAGGTGGGCCATCTTCGGCCCTTAACAGCAATGAAATCTGTGCAGCCATACAATCTCTAAGGCTCCCTTTTTTATTTCTTAGAACCTCTTAAGTCTGAGATGTTCCACCGGCGGCTTGTAGACCAGATACTTCGGTCTAGTGATCCTTCAACCTGATGGTAAAATCAGCCTACATATTGTAGAATTGATATAACTGGCCCTTCCAATTGAGCTTTCAAACTATTTGGGGTAAAAACAGAGTATTTGAAGGGTCTAGGAAAGTTATAACTTTTATGCTAATTGAGATGCATCCACCAGAATACAACAAGTTTGAAGTGACTGAATCCGAATCAACCAAACGTAAATGGACCTTTTATCTAAAACTATCTGTGCCTCGTCATTACTGTCCAGGGAGGCCTTTAAATTATGGGACTCAGTGGGTTAATTCAGCTCTAAAATGAGCAATACTGATTCAGCTCTATTGTAAGCAATACAGCCATGTTAGAACTTCGGGGTACTTTGACAAAGTGGCGGGATAAGCGATATACGGTCATCCGCTGCGACGGAATTCTCAGGATTTATCCATGGAATCCTCACTTTGTCGTGTGTAAATATCAGCCGTTCCAGCAGCACCCCGGAATCTGATTTTATATACTTTTTAGGGTGGGCTTTTCTTTTTTTGTATAGATTTATCTGTGGTACACTGTAACACGAGGTTCTGTACGCAACATGTGAAGGAAATAGAGATTGGAAGCGATGCACCCTGAAAGTACTAATTAAAAATGGAATCTTTTCGGTAGAACATTCTGTATGATGCCTCCCATCTTACGTGGCGGTGCACACCATGCTCCTAAGCTCCAGCAGATGGCCGGTGGGACGTACCACCTTCAAACCGGTAGGCAGAATGCCAACGGAAGACCAAGTGTCCTACTCAACCCAAACCCAAATTGGATGCAGCCTTTGAACGTTAAGGATCAATCATGGTGAATACATTTTGTATCGAAGTGCGATAGTGTAACGACGGGCTGTGTGGTGATTCCACAACGTGTTTGAAATATCCCACAACCAAAAGAATTCTTTTATCGTTCTTTGTTCCAAAAGAACCCCCGTTTATATGATTACCACACGGCCGGTGTAACAAATGTAATGACATTTCAGAACCTGTAGAGATCTGGAATTTGGAGTATTGTGCGGTTCTTTGGTCTGCGGGTTTACAACAATGTCTAGGGCAAGGAGAAGCTTTCCGCTCCCTAAAAGTAGGACTACGCGTTATGTAGAACCCTAGTTGGATTTGTGGAACGGTTACAAATGTGACCAAGCGACCATAAACACAGCGAACAAAACATGGAATTTACTGAAATGTGAAAAGAACTCCAACGATATTCCACAAAGTTGCAGAACAGGAAATATCAACATAATTAACTCCCCATTTAAGCGGTGATTTCATGGACGGAAGCCCAGAGGAGATGGGACGGTGTAACTAAGCCCCTTGCACTCAAGTCTTACAGCACTACGTTCCCCATGATGCCTTGCGAGTCAGATGACCGGCTATGACTTATGGGTACACATAGTCCATCAAGGCTGGGGTGACAAAGGTTAATGGTCAGGTAGGTTTGGAGGAGGAAAAGTCATATGTGCCCGTCGAAAAGGAGAAGGTGAAGGATACGTAGAGGCAATGATGGGGGTTAGCGTTTGAGTAACAGCAACTGTATGGGACAGACATGGCGCAAGTAAAGCAGGGGTAGGGGCAATAAAGCAGATAGAGGCGTAATCTACAGAGCGGGGAGAAAGCGCAGACTTGTACAGGCAGGTAAAGCGGGGGTTAATCAGAGCCTTAAATGGATGGATGTTGTAATTATTGGGGATTCTGGATAGAATCAGGAAAGGGTAGTAGTTACAGAGGGTACATGAACAGGGGTAATAATATAGATCGGAGGGGTACAGAAGGTTAATGCAGCAGGGAGGGGAGGTTATAGCAGGGATAGGTATAATATAGTGGGTACAGCAGGTAGGGGAGGGTATAATATGGGGGTATAATATAGGAGGGTACAGCAGGTAGAGGAGGGTATAATATGGGGGGTACAGCAGGTAGGGGAGGGTATAATATGGGGGGTACAGCAGGTAGGGGAGGGTATAATATGGTGGGTACAGCAGGTAGGGGAGGGTATAATATAGGAGGGTACAGCAGGTAGGGGAGGGTATAATATGGGGGGTACAGCAGGTAGGGGAGGGTATAATATGGAGGGTACAGCAGGTAGGGGAGGGTATAATAAAGGGGGGTACAGCAGGTAGGGGAGGGTATAATAAAGGGGGGTACAGCAGGTAGGGGAGGGTATAATATGGGGGGTACAGCAGGTAGGGTATAATTTAGGGGTATTGCAGGGAGAGGAGGGTGTAGGGATAACTACATAGGTCTGGGTCGAGATAGATGGTGATGCAGCGGGGGGGGGGCATAATGTTGAGGTACACCGGAAGAGGAAGTTAGAGTGGGGGTACACAGGTAGATGTAGAGGGGCATGCACTGCGTGGCAGCAGGTGGGGTATTTGTTGCTTTCTGGGGCACACATGAGGCCGCACCATGGGCTGTGTGTCTGTGTTGTGTCTGCACCCCCGCCCCACGGCTCCTTATACCCCATTCACGGCCCGGGGCCTTTCTCACACCGCGCACAGGCCGCCCCTGTCTCCTCCCCCTCCCCGGCTCCTGGGGGCCCCGGGGACCAGCTCCGGCACCCCGTACCGTCCCCCCTCACCTCAGCATCCAGTGTGGCCATGGCTCCTGCCCCGAGCGTAGCCCCGCCCTCCTCCGCTGACGCCACAGACCACGCCTCCCCTTTTTTTATTTCAACAAACCCATTCTATGCCACTAAGAGAGCGAGGGAACCTAAGGACCTGGTGCATGCGCACTGGGGTACGCGCCTGCTTTCTTCCGTACAGCAACATGGCCGCTCAAGCCACGCATAGGTGGCCGCTATCATGGCGGCGGCCACTCACCCTGGATCTGCCGTACAGCCGCTGGAGCTGTTTTCCTATGGGTGCTGGGATGGCTTGTGTCCCCCATGCAGTTAAATGCGGCCCCTGCAAGCTGTAACTTGACACATTAACTTGTATGACATGTCAAAGCTCTCATTAAAGCTGCTCCACGGAGAGAAAAAGATGGCTGCTAGCAAGGGCCAAACTTCCTCCAGTGGCCCAGAGGGGAGCAACTAAACATATGTGCAAGAAATCTTAACTTGGCCTGTTTCCTAGGCATTCGTACCATCTTTTTTCTTGTATATGATGTTGCCACCCTGCCCATGTAAACCAAGGCTCCCGCGCTGTGCATGCGCAGCCACCCCTGCCAAGGCACCACAGCAGGCCCTAAGTTCATTTGCCACCGTGGGCAAAAGCTTTAAGAAAGAACGCAAATTACTCAATATGTCAGCGGCTCGTCTTCTTCATAACGAAATTAATGCGAGATGCAAAGGAGCGCGTTAAACTCGTACCCCGTGAAGCTTATATTTCCTCTTTGGTAATATTTCCACCAAAAAGACACAAAACTGACCCGTTTCCTGCTGGCTTCTCGCTAAAAAAATAAATAACATTTCCACCAAACTTCGCATTGAGCCGTAACCTTAACTGGCAATTAAATAAAAGCCAAGTGGTGGTTAATAATCTAAGAATTTCATTATCTTCCCTCCTGATTGTATTGAAATAGAGCCGTTTTATTTATCTAAGCAAATTTCTCCTGTACGGATGGGTGCATCTGGGGAAGGGACCTCTGAGGTCTTAAAAAAACTCTTATGTACTATAAACCTTTATAGCAAAAATATATATAAAAGATATCTCATCTGAGATCAAAATAAGATGAATTCTAGATCTAGAGATCTAGAAATACCCCCCATAATGAGCAGAGGATCATTATATATTCTATAAAGACATAGTTCCCGAATTTCTGCGTTCTTCTTTATATGAAGAGCTCAAGCTCTTTTTAAGACCCCAAAATTGTATTTTAGAGTTCTGCTGATCGTGTGCAGGAAGCATACTAAGGTACACTTCCTGTTTTGGTAGAGCCAGCTGGGGGCGGAGTTAAAGGAGCCAGAACTCTCGGTTTCTAACTCCAATAACTACAGAATGCCTGCACCAATTTACATGCAGTAAAATCCACCGGAGTCCGCGCTTTAATCTTATCTGAATATTATTGGGACATTAAGTACACCATCAGGCTATATGATGAAAGTAAGTCATGTAACCTTATGCCTCCACAAATAATACATAAAATGTTTCTCAATTATTTAGCATCACAGAATGTTTCCTGCTGCAGTCTGGGTTTAAGGCTGGTAGAAGCAGTCGATACGATCAATACCTGAGCAAATACTCTATACGTATTATATATATATTAACGTTTATTATTGGCCCTGATGGTAATATTGTCAATTTTGTGGCCTGGTGGCATTAAAGGTGAACAGAGAAGACCCAATGCTGTATCCTTAGTGTTCTAAGCGTCGTCTGAAGTCACATGATAGGACAAACCCATCTGTTCCCCGTTCTACGGTCAAGAGACAGCAGGGGAGAGCGATGAGATAAACTACAGGGGTCGGCTGATGGAAGCCGAAGCAACCTCATGTATCATAATCAATATTTCTTCTCTTATCCCAGCACATCAATAGTGGGAGGTCATCCGAGGACACGAAATGTACTTGTCCGGCGATTACCCAGAAGCCTAATTACCGAGTGATCTACGCTTCATTGTCCAAATTTACGACCAAAGGGGAAGAAAAAGACATTTGGCTTTTTTTCGTGTTAGCTGTGAGTGATAATACGAGGTCTGCACAATTCCAGTTGCCAAATTTCTCAGTCGATATAGTAGGTTCCTGCTCGGCGACCATCTGTACAAAAGGAACACAAGAGTAACTGTATCCGTGACAGAGTGCCCCGATATTCCATTTCAGAAAATGCTCGGATAAACTATGACTATTCCGGGAGACAGTTGGCTTTTTTATCATAAATCACCAGAAATAGGAAGAAAAATAAGAGGATATTAGGGGCACAAAGAACATGTGAGTTACATGCACACGCGTGTCCAGGTGATTCACCTTCAGCATACGTTAATATTTTACGTACCCATCTAGTGAGGATGTGCTTAAGGCATAAATCCCATTTTACAATGTAAAAAGTGTTGGATTTTGGGTTTTTGGGTTTTTTTTCCTTCCCATTAGTTAATATCAGTAATATGTAAGAGGGCATTATGGGGCATTTTGAGGCAGGGGTTATATGAACGGTAGGGTCATCACTAAGTGGGAGCAGAAACGTTTCCTCTACCCTATATTTCTCACCCTACCAACTCCAGCCTAATAATGGAGGGTTGTAGGAAGAATTAGGAGAAAGGGGACCCTCAGAGGGTCTCGTAGGAACCCCCATGCCCAGTTTAGGAACGTGGGTAAACAGAAGGGGTAAAACCGAAGAGATCACTACAGGTTAACTGCCTACAGCTGATGAACGACAACTCCCATGATCCATGCAGCTGGACGATCATTGGGTCCTTTGTTCATCTTGTAGACCATGCAGCACCAGCCTTTTAGCAGAAATAAAAGCAGAGACCGCCCCGACCCAGGTAACCGGTCGTGGTCATTGAGATGCGTAGAGGTGGACAAGAGCTGGGGAACTCACTAAATGGGGCTGTTAGACTGGGCCAGGGCAACAAGCGCAAGGGTTTGAGGTAGGAAGGAGGTTGTTGGGGCCTCTCATGACAGCTTGTAGGCCTCAGAGCCAGGAGGGAAGGAGATAGAGGCGTTAAAGGCAAACGGCTGCCACCTTATGGCCACAAAGCATAGCGAGAGTGTGCAACTTTCCAAAATAAAAGTCCCCCTGATCGGTTGCGTAGACAAAAGGCCAGGCAGACCATCTTTCTCCTCCTGTGAAGCCAGATTGTCCTGCCTTCAAGAGCTACCTCCTCCTCCATGATAAGGCAAGGCTGGTTAAACCCACAGAGCCTGGGTGCGGGGTCCGGAATACGCATAGGAAGGAGGGCAAAGGGGTCATTTCATGGCTGGTCCGTCACCTGCTGGCATTAGTACGAGAACCCAAACACATTTCAGCTGAAGGCCCGGGGCCAATTTGTCAGCACAGCGGTCTCCTGTTTGCCAGGGAGCTGTCTCTTTACATTAACGTCAACAGCGATCTGTTCGAGGGGACTCGTGGAAGAGGTGGTTGTAGGAGAGCAACGCAAATGGCTGTTTTTTCTTGTAAATCCAATACTTTAGGAGAGTTTGGTTATGTTAAGGATTCAGGGTAATGAGGCAGGGCACCTGCCAAGCTGCTTTGTTTTAAAGATACAAATGTATCTTATCTCATAGATCAATTGATACTTTAAATTCAGGGAGACCTCCAAAGATCTGTCCGTTCACCCGAAGAATCTACCCAGTCCCGCCGAGTTTGTAGTTTATATGGAAGTGTCCAATATTATGGCCTTTAATCATGTAGCTAAACACAAAAGCATGGCCAAGGCTGGGGTTGACAAAATCAAAAAGAACAGCCTTCGGATTTGGGCCAGTTTGGACCCTTAGTGATCCCATTTTGGGTGTCAAAAGCCCTCCTAGAGGGGAGGAAGTGACCTGTCATTAAACAGTATAATCTACACATTTATGTCCTTTTCATGGAGTTTCGCTGGTAATAGAATTATCTGTAGGTAACCTTGTAATGGGGCCAGCTGATCCAAAGAGCAGTCCATTGGTTGCTATGGTGACTGCCCCAGAATGGCTGTTTCTAAGCGCTGTGGATACTTTCCAGGTTGTACAGATTCAGGGAACGTATTATATGGGCTGTGAGGTTAATAGCACATAGTATCCAATTCTCTGTCAACCTAATTACCGCCAGAACAGAAATGCCCTTTAACCCCTTCCGTTACCGAGAATTACAGCGGATTGGGAACTCACTCCCATTTTGCGGCCGTCGGAGAGGCTAAATTGCTTAGTCTTAATTACCCGGCGGTTATCGAGGAGAAATGGTGCTGCGTTTGCAAATCGTTGTAATCCGGCGCTCGATGGGAGGGCAGATTTCCAATGCTTTGTGCTGTAGGAATGAAACAATAGATTTAAGTCCCTGGGGGGAAATTAGCTCTGGTAATAAGACATATTGGAAGCAGCGCCATGTTCTGCTGCAAGCTGCTCGGGAAAGGACCTTTCTTTATTTTATTTCACAAGCGTCTACAAGTTTCCTCTGACCCCTGGAAGAGACCTTTGTTAGCGTCCAAGGAATCAGACCGTCTCGCTAGGGGCGCACTCTCCTTATATTTTCATGGCGGAGGAGCATTAATATTTTCCTTATCCAGTACAATAAAGAAACCCGTAAAGATCTTGGCTGTTTCAGCAGCCGTCCCCATGGGTTTTTAAAGCTCTTTCGTTCTACTTGCAAGTCTTATCTCACTGCTTCGCCGTAAACAAAGGAACCGCTGCGTTTAGAAGATCGTCACCCAAGATGTACATTTCGCATTCCATGTATCCGATTCCCCAAAAGACTTATAGATTTACTGTTCGGTTATGTCATAAGCCGGTACCCACTTCGATTTTTTTTTTCTTTCGTTTTTTGGACATCTTGAGTCTGGTGTAAAAAAACAAACAATAGAAACTTGGTAGATTTGCCGGCAGCGACTCCAAGCTGCCAGTCCCCCTTAGGGTTCCCATAGGCAATTATAGCTATAAACTAAAAATAGAATGTTCCAGGTAGAATGCTGTAGTTCAAACAGATTTTGGCATTTTAGACAAGCTTCGTTAAAAAAAATACATTTAAACAATCCTACAGTTAGTTGGTATTCAAATTTTTTTTTTCTAATAGTCTAAATAGATCCAAACCAGACCCGCTTCAAACGTTGTACGGTGGAGACTTTCAAAGGGTTAATGATCCAGCATTCCCATCACGTTTTGGAGGTTTTACAGCCGACACGTCGAAACACGTATGTCGAGGTTTTTAATTGGCGTCCTGATTAGAAGACCGTTGCCCAGATGCTGTATATAAATAAAAAACGGGTAAAAACAGTTGCAATTTGCCCCTAGCCCGACGACCTACCTTGGGAAGATATCCTTGGAAGAGGTCTCATTAAAAGCTTCCATAAATTGGTCAACTATCATGAGCACCTTAGTAGCTACGTCTTCTCAGGCGTTATACCACGGACAGGTTTATTCATTTTATTCTGTGATTTTATTTTTAGATATATATATAATTCCTCGTCTCGCTTCAGCTGAGAGGTCAAGGAGTTATCCTACGAGCTTCTAGCTGCGGCTCACCTGTCACTCGGCTCAACACGAGGACAGGAATGAACAGAGGTTCTCCGTAGCAGTCAATCACAGAATCGGAAGGGCTAAGAGACAGTTCGACCTCCCCGAACACGGCAAAGCTTCCGCGCGGATCGAGAGAGTCACAAACCGACGATGACGGCCGGGCGGAAAGGAACAAGGTCTTTGGACGGTTACTGCCATTCATATAAAGCGGGGCCATCCATCAGAAAGGGAAGGAGGTGCCAATACTTGAGTTGAATTTCTAAAGGTTTAGGCCATACTTATGTAGGTTTTTGTCCAAACGATACAAAATGATAAAACAATATATGGAGATGAGTCGAATGAAGCGAATAAGATATTTATAACTTGGCAAGCATGCGCCTACGTCAGGAAAACATGGCTACCGGGAACGGATGACCGGTTAAGTTCGAGTACCGACGCATTTCACATGCACAAAGACATTCTCGGCATATCGTGTAGATGACCTCTCATGCCCGTGGCCATCGACAGGTCCTCGGCACATAAAATGAAAATTATAAACCAATTGCTCGACCATTAAGACTTCCATGAAGTGTATTGAACACACCTTCGTCACTTGGCATTACAGGCTTTTATAGAACTCTTTAGCTGTTAAAACTCTAGCATTTCTTCCAATTTCGCAGCGTAGTCCTCTTTCCCCCAGAGATCTAGTTTTATACCCCAATCCAGCATTAATGAAATCCGTGACTGGCGTCTTCCAATAAAGCAGCATTCTGCGACGTAATTGGCTTCTTTAGGCATATTCAATCACTCTTTAAAATTGTAACATTTTGCACTTATTTGATTTCCTGTCGGGACGGATATAATGTAACGTGCGCGGCGGATACTTTGTTTGTTGAAGGAGATGAGATAAACCCCAACTGTGGATCCCAAGCGGATTCGGGAAGTGTTATTAAAATCAATTAAGCTCCCTGCACGCTAATGTTTGCTACTGAACATTTCAAGGAAAAAAATTTGTAAATAATTTATTAAATACACAAGCAGAAAAAACAAAAAAAAAATTGTTTCATACCCTTAAATGATCCATAGAGACATTCAGAATCAGCATTGAAAATAATGGATTGAATCAGCTGTCGGACAAAGTCCCCCCAATCTTATCTCCCACTCTGGGAGGTTGGCAAAAATATAAAAAAAAAATTAAAAAAAAAATCATGTTTTCACTTATATCGGAAAAACAGGCATTTCTGGAGAAACAGCGCCATCGAGTGGTGATTCCGAGCACTTTGGAATTCTGACGATTGGTGTATTTAAGAAAAATTAAATAAAATATATATATTATCATTTTTGTCTAGTTGTATATAAATATTTATATAAAAAAAATGGTTAACATTCCTAAATTACACACACAAAAAAAAATATGCTTAAAAAAACCTAAAACGCAATGTCAGGAAACCAAAACTAGCCTCATTGTCTGTATTAAAATGCAGTAATTTTCCATAAAAACAGATTAAAGAATAAAAAAAAAATTTAAATAAAACCATTTAAAAAAAGAAATCAAATCTTTATTTACATTATAATCAGCAATCATTTGGTTTAATAAAAGAAAATGTACAAAAGTGTTACTTTTGTACAAAAATTCCAGTGTCGGGGAGGGTCAGAGAAACAAAACAAATCTGTACAGTTACAGTAGCAAAATAATTTCCTTAGTAATACAAAATACATAGCAAGTGTAATAAAAATCCCAAAAACGTATTACAGTAGAACACAACAACAACAAAAAAAATGTATCGTGACATGTGCTTGATGCACCACCGTGGGGTGGAGGGGCAGGAAAACTTTATTTACTTTTGGGGGGGGGGGGTTTCTCCCTTAACAATTTTTTTAAATTAAAAAAAGTATAACAAGTTTTAAATTAAATAAAATTGCTTAAGGGACAAATATTTTTTTTTGGTATTTGGCAAATATTTCACAGTATCTGAAATATTTGCAATATACCTAAATATTTGCCTTAATTACTTTCTATGGCTCCACAAAGAGACTTCCACGTTAGAAGGCACAGGGAATGTTAAGAGGGCAGCAGGAGCTGCTTTGGTAACAGAGGTGCGTTGTTGAAATATAGCCATACTTTTTTATTGGTTATAGGGGTAAAATTATATTTATTATTTAATTTATTTCATTTTTTTTTTTTAAAAGGGACATACATCATCCTTTATCCTAAACCTGCATCAGTGGAAATAATTATCCAAGTTTAAGAGTTTTACATTTTATGGTGGTCCACAAAAAAAAAACAAAAAAATAAAAAACAAAACAATTATTAAATTGCTGGTGCAAGATTGTTAAGCACCATTAATCCCCCTCGGGTTAAGATATGGAAGTTGTGCAAATATACGATAGGTTCTGCTTTCACGCGGATACGTTATTTAAGACTCAAGTGCTTCTGGATACATTTAAAAGCCACCAGCGAGGAGAGATTCCGTCCGAAGAAGGACATACCGTAAATCTGGCGATATTCGGATACAAGGAAGTCGGTTTAAAAAGGAAAAACGGAACGTTTTATGATCAAATGATTGCACTAATTCCCTGATTTTGAATTGTACAATTATTTTTTTCCTCCGTTTGTTGAGAGTTCAGTTGTAACTGAATATAAGCAGCGCAGAGTATTGAGAGTCACATTTCAGAAACTGAGTGGATTCTCAGAACACTGAAAGAAAAAAAAAAAAAAAAAAACTAAATGGAAAAAAAAAAGTACACACGAAAAACAAAATACTTTTTTTTTTTTTACAATTTCAGTCCACTGACCTCTCATAGATATATATATTTATAATTTCAGTTTAATAAGGCATCACAGGTGTTTAAAACATTATAAATTAGCCCCCTCACAAGGAAAGCCATAAGTCACTAGTTATTTGCGGGCCGCATCGTCTCATCGCCGTTGGGTGGGATACAAAAAAACCAGAGGCTATTTCATGTGAAGAGGAGGACAGTTAAAACATTCATAAAAAGACTCGAAAGAAGACAAAATGTGCAAAAATCAAAGCAGAACGAGAAAACAATATCCATCCTCCGGAGAGTTGCGTCTTCTTCGCCGCGGAAGATGGCGGTTATTCCCCATTGCTGACGTTGGTGCTGCTGCAGCTTTGTTCATATGATGGCGGAGCGTCTGGGGGAAAGAAAAAAAACCCATTAAATAAAGAACATTACTGGGGATGTAAATGGTGACATTTATTGCTTTTCAACAAAAATTTTAATTTATTTTCAAATGTAAAATTCAAAAATTCAAATGATTAAACTACACAACAAAGATCTTGGTGCATAGAATGATTTGGCTACGGCGAGACCAACAGTAACCACCATGGTAAACTGGTTACGAAAACTCATTTTTATTTAAATTTTTCTTGAGCTGGATGCTGAATTCACTGCCACGTAGATGAAAAAGCCTGTAATATGATATAAGACGTACCGTAGGGATACCCCCATGTGCTGTACTCGGGGGGAAGGATAAGCGCACTGGCCGTGGGGACCGGCACGACGGCTCCGTCCGCAAAGTACGGGACAGTGGCTCCAGTGGACAAGCAGAGGGTAGGGTGGGAAGGAGAGCCCATCGTCTCTGGTTCTCCGTTGGAGTTCGGGAAGCTGAGTTCGGGGGCATAGCTGAAAGGGACGTGGGACTGCTGCTGCGAGTGGCACTTGGTGGGAAGGGATACGTTGTCCATGGGTTGGGAACCGCCTGCCTCGTCGTCTGCGGGAGGCGCGCTTGGAACGACAGGGGAGGGCATGTGAGAGATGGAATGTCTCGGGCCGAGACGCGAGAGATTGACCGGAATGTTTCCGATGTAGAGCGGTAACGTCACCGACGCCTCCGGGCTCTTCACCGTGACCTAGAAGGAAGAGCAAAACCTTCAATCCAATGAACGTCAAGATCATAGAAGACAAGAAGTTCCTACACACACACACACACACCCCGGTACGTACGCACGCACGCACACACACACACACCTGTACCTACACACACACCCCGGTACGTACGCACGCACAGATATTTGTTCTTCACAAGTTCTCGGAATTGTAATTCAGGTAAAAAAAAATTCAGGGAAGGCGATATAACTGGGGTTGGGAAGGCAGGTTCCGCACGTCGTCCCGCCTCGCAGGAAAGGAATTCATCAGGAAAAAAAGTGCAAACCAAGGCAACAAAGCCTCTCAGTCCGTGTCTATGGTTACAGAGAACAAAAAAAGGAATCTCTGATTCAGATGGAAAGAAAAGGCCAGGTGTTTCAGGTCACCAAAATACCCCCTACAAACCCAGAACCTGCCGGCAGATCGGCCCCAATCGGCCCCTGTCTAGTCGCCCGTCCCTCCTGCTGTAACTGTAATGTAACGTCTATCCCTCACTGTATTACCCTCTACCGCTTCTCCTGGGAGTTTTTACAGCAGGAGAAACTGGTGACTAGACGGGGGCCGGACGGGGCCGATCTGCCAGCAGGTCCTAGGTTTCTATTTGTATCACTGATATTTACGGGATTACATCGCACCCTGCAAGTCACAATCAGCGCTGGGTTCCGATCTCCGAGTAACAAGTTACAAAGTTACTATTTACGAAACTTTTTGCAACAAATATTATATCAACATTCCTTACATCATAGGACAATAAAAGCGCGGAGGGAGGATCCAATCGGCTGAATACAAGATTAAAGGGACAGAACGGATGTCCAAGTCCCGCAATAATGTCCTTTATAGAATTTTTTTTTTCCATGATATTTATTTCAATATAATCATGATTTTTCAGCACCCTCCCCTCCTACCCTTTTTCCACTCATTTTGCTCGTCAATATTACGTAGTGAATGAAGATCAGGTTATCTTGTGAACAGTAAATGACTCTTTCCATGGATGTGTTTCCATGGAAACACAGATTACTCAGCAAATTCTCCAAACCAGCCAAAAAAATGCAATTAAAAAATGTTAAATATTTATATAGGGATTATTTTCTTTTTTTTTTTTTTCAAAAAGCCATAAAAAAAAAATATGTATAAATATATATATATAATATTACTAGTCAATTAGAGATTAAAAATGACTGACATCACTGGGAGCGTTGGGGTGGAAGTCTTTGGAAATGCGGCCCGGCCCAGAACGGGAGGCCCTGGGAGAGCGCGGAGTGCGAAGCGATGCTGGGATTGCTTGATATTCGGTGATTTCTCTTCCTCCGAGAATTCTTAAGTGTTTGCGCTGAGTGAGTCACAGTTATGGGATCAATAAACTGCTCGCTTGTAATGAGGTCACCATGGATACTGTAAAAGCCGCTCGTCTAGAGGGACGGTGACCGCAGACAAACGAATGCTATTTGCGCTCCACAAAAGAGGTTCGATGCATCGACGCTTCCCACCCACAGGGGGCAGCGCGAGACCCCAGAGCCTGCGAGAAAAGGTTCTTTAGCTGTTCCTGAACAAGATATATTCCAACTTCTGCAGGGATGAGACTTAAAGGAGAATCTCCGCCATTTATTCCTCGTATCCGATATAAAATGACATTTTCAAAAATATTTTGCAGTTTTCTTTTTTACCCCAGTTGTAGTTTTTGACCCCATAATATGTTTTCAGTTCTCGCTCTGTTATCTGACCCCCGATCTACTAAACACCCGACTCTATTGTGGGGGAACAATAGAATGGCTCAGTCTTAACTGTCCACCCAGACTCTCTGACTAATGAAAGTCTATGGAGGAACGGACTTCATTAGCATTGCCATAAAGCCACCGTATCTTCATACACACGCACACTGCAGCTCTACTCGGAGGCTAGGGATGGATTTTAGGGATTGTACGGTTAACGAGGCAGCTCTCACCTGGAGGTAGTAGTCTATATGGATGAGATTGCAGCCCTGTAGGATGGATTGTGGAAGGGCCGGCACCAGGATCTGCTCGTCCCAAACCGCATGCTTCCACGCTTTCACCGGCGCTCCTTCCACCTCCGCGATGGTCCTCAGGTCGTAAACACAACGTTTTGACTTGTAGGCAACTTTCTGAAGATGGACAGGGAAAAAGTAGCGAGCGGGTGATCGGGGAAACCAAGGGAAACTCAAACTCTTCGATCTACAAAGAAAATCCTTTCTTCTGCGAGTCCCTCAGCTTCTCCATACCCCTGAATCATTAAAAAAAAGCCTCATACCTGGATAAGACTCGCCACGATGGCTCCCGTGTCCCTCCCCGACTTGTTCTCCAGCTCTGCGTGGATTTGGATAGGTTGTCCTACCACGTAACCCCTCAGGTCCGTCGTCACCTTCAGCATCAGCTGCCCAGACTTCACCAGCTTGTAGTTAAACTTCTTCGTGGCCGTCGCGCAGCTCAGTTGCTGGAACGAAGCAAAAAAGGCAGCAAATTACACCTTCCGGCCAATACCGGGATCTGACCCATAAACGTTTAACAATGCGCCTACACCTGAACCCCTTATATTCATGACCCTATGTCTTGAAATGAAGCCCGACATGGTTCATGGAAGGAATCAGAAGCATGGATAATGAAAGGATAACGAAAGGGAAACTGTAAGATGCCTCTGCTTCCAGGCCGAGGAGGTCTTTGCATGAGCGGCGGTCTGGCCATCGTGCCGTATTCTAGTATCCGTCGTGGGAAAGAACGTGATGTACATCTCCACCCAACGCCAACCAGAAGAACATCAATTCTCGTTAATCCTTCAACGACCTGGTTGGTTGGACCCCCTTATTGATCCAGGATAAGAAAAGAAGCCCACCTCGATTTCTGGGATTTCGTTGAGGTCCAAAGGTCTCAAAATATAGAAGAGTTTGTTGCTTTTGTAATCTTTGGAGAGCCTTCGAGTTTCTATCACAGCTCGGATCTGGTGCATGACCTTCCCAAACGGACCCTCAAAAGAAGTGGGCGCGGAGGCTGCGGAAAACAACAATTACTCTTAATATCAAGCCGAGTCCGGACTCCAAAAGACCATATGTTGAAATATTCCTATACATTAACTCCACCGAAGGCGTCTACAATGAATACTCCGAAGCCATAGATAGCTGTGACCCCCCCCCCTCCCGTCCCCCCATGATCACACTCACAGTCTTGCTTGTTAATAAAATATATATATTTAGTCTCGACTTACTGGGTAGAAGGAACTGGAATGGGAAAGAATGTTCTCCAGGCTGGAGGGTTCCTGAAACACAAAAATAAGGAAAACATTGTAAAGAAGCGATGTTTCCGATACATGAAAATAAATAAAAGATACTTGAGTTACTCGACGTAAAGAAATATTGGATGTTGGATTGATGTATAGACAGAAAAACACTAATAATGTATCTATATAAGAGATCACGGAGTAAGAATGATTTCAGCCATCTGCTGCTCCGGAGGAGATTTAAGTGCATGCGCGACAACAACTTGTGATGAGGTTTAGGGGTAGCAGATGGTCCACGGACCCTCCGGACAAGACCTGCGTTCAATACGCAACCGTGACTTACATCCTTAGAAAACAAACATACATCTTTTTAAAAAAGGTTTTCTATTTTCGCCGTATCCCCTGGATTTCACAAAGTTAATGTGTGCTAAAAATTGGCTCCCCCCCCCCCAGATTGGCTCCCCCCCCCCCAGATTGGCTTGTACGTGCGGAGCGCTCAACATCTCGTGTTTTGGATTACCTTTATCAGCCAGCGAGAAGGTGCTGTGGAAATACTGTTCCTCCACGTTCCAGGACGAGTCGTTTACTTTGTTAGAGACGCCGCAGGTCCCCACGCAGCTCACCTTGATGGCTGCAGAGAAAAACAAAGCACCCGGGCATAAGATAATCAAAAGCAACGGTTCGGCCGGACGGGGGAAGCAATTTGCCGTTGCACATTCCTCCACCGAGCAATTCCTGGACGGCGGATCACAGTACCGCACGGAAACAGGAGAGCAGAGCAGACAGGGCGTTAAAGATTCCGGTCACCCGAGTTCAAGGGCTTTCTATAGAGTTTATGTTATCGTCGACTCGCATATGCAAATAAACCGCCGGGTACTTAATTTGCATATGAAGGCGTAGGATTGAGCAGGCGGGGCTAATAAACAGAGGGTTATATTTGGAATCAAAAAGGTTGGCCAACTAGGACAACATGTAATTCCTCCCCGAATTCCTTCCCCCACACCCAACAAGCGAGGGGGACAAGGGAGAGTCTAGTAAGACATTTCCTTTTGCCGTTTCCATCGCGCCTTTAACAGAAAAGCAGGGCTTCTCCTGCAGGAAGGGCACGCCGGCCCTGGCAAACGTATAGTTAATATAGCGACGTCATTTCGGTTATGTTGAGATGTCCAGCTAAGATGCTGTATGCAAATGAACCAGCAGGAAACAGCTCATTTGCATATGGCGACGGCTGGGGTCATAAGGAATTCCAACATATTCTGTAGCGTTGTACACGGACGGGGGGGGGGTGTTTAAACAATAACGTTTAAAGAATTTTCGGCGACCTTCGACCCGTCGGCGTTATTACAGCGAGGCGTTCAGACAGGAATTTGTTACCGATGTGTCCAACGGAGAGCAGGTATATAACACGTATGTAACACGTGACCACATACCGCAGGGTGTATGTAATCCGGCACCGCAAGATCACGTAAGGCCATTTTTAACCCTTTCCTCTACAAAACTAATCCTTAGACATAAAGGCACGTCAGAACTTTGAGTCAATAATAGTTTATGGGAAGCCCTTAATTATAATAAATCTAACATTAGAAAGAGAAAAAAAGTACACTTATGGCAGGGAACAGGTTAATGTTTAACCCCTTCCTCTTGAAGTCGAAGGGGCAATTAGTTGCCCTGGTAACCGTATAAAGCAGGTCCTTTCTCTTGGGTTTTAAATAAAACCCCTGGTCTCCTGACATCACAGACCCAGCGAAGGGTTAAAAAGCACTAAAAGGAGTCAAGGTTTAATCCAACATTCGAAACGTGTAGTTCTTACAGGGAAGGGATTATCGTCTACCGACAACAAGCTATTATTTTTACGAATTTGTTTGCCGAGCTGTGTTAGTCACCTCCAACATGTTCGCAAAAATACATCACAGCAAACATGTTTCTATTTTTATTTGTGAAATTGTCCCCGCAAACCATGTTTAATGCTAATGAAGTCCGTCCCTCCATAGACTTTCATTAGTCAGAGAGTCCGGCTGGGTGATTAAGGCTGAGCCATTCTATTGCTCCCCACAGGCAGTATGATAAGGAGTCAGAGAGGGGGGGGGTTAGTAGATTGGGGGTCAGATAATCGGCTAATAATTTCCTTCCAACGTTTTGGATGTTCTGCGGTGATTTATGTACTTGATACAAACGTTTTAAGAATGATTATTATTGGATACTTTGTATAAAAGAATTTGGCATCACCGCAAACGGCTCCCAGGGTTATTATTAAACAGAACGCCCCGGGAGGAGAAATAAAATCACTGAAACTTCCTGAAACTCGCACAGTTTAAAGAGTGAATCGGTTACCCGCGGTATCTGATCCCGCTGTTTGCCGAAGAACAGTCCTTTTCATACTGTAATAAAATACGCGGAGGTCGGGGGTCACGCCGAGGGTCGGGGGTCGGCTTCGCTCAGCAAACAAAGCAGAAGTCAGCATTTAGTGGTTTGGCCAGAACTTTCCTCACGCGATGAACCGGACCGACAGCAACCGAAATACTAAGATCTCAACATGTCCGGCCCAGGGGGAGAGAAGAGAGAGAGTGAGGAGAGAAGAGAGAGGGGATATGGAGTAGATAAGTGGCGCAGCCTCCCAGCAGAGGTGATAGAGGGTAATACAGCAAGGGTATTAAACATGCATGGGATAGACATACGGCTCCTGAATCTAAGACGAGACCAACGACTGATTAAGGTTTGAGTCTTTACAGCAGGAGAAACGGGTGACTAGATGGGGGCCGGATGGGGCCGATCTGCCGGCAGGTTCTGGGTTTCTATGTTTAGACCTGTCCTGGTGAAACACCTTTAGTTACAAGGTGTAACGTCTTGCATTTAAGCCGCCGCTCCGGGGTTGTGATTTTAAGCTGCGGTCTTCTGTTTGGCCCCTCCTGGCCCCCCCGGACACGTCCCCCCCCCCCCCCGCAGACCTTCATTATGACTAACGGTCTCGTGATGCATCCAGCAACTCAACATCCCTCCAATTAGTTTTCTCTCTGACCTCACACAGAGCTCTCGTTATTAAGTTATAGAACGGCTGCTGCACCCAACCTCGCAGCCCCTCGCCCACAACACCCATTCCCAGCGGCCGACCCCCCCCCCCCGACATCCTTCCCCCCAGCCCTGACACCGGATCGCCCCGTTTACCCCCCTCTCTAACTGCAAACAAAGGAGAGACCTTGGCATCGCCCCAAACCCTGAGTCGCACAAAACCTTCCTCTTAGATCTCCAGCCCTCCCTGAGCTCTCACCCACCCGCCCCTCTACAACACCCAGCACACAAACAGTTAAACGACTATAATCCTACCAAAAACTCGTTTCCAGATTAGAACATTTAAGGATTAACCCTTTAATGCATCAAAAACAGCATTTATTTATTTTAACCCTCTCTGGACTTCTCTGTTGCCCCACAGCCTGCTGCGCCCGCCCCCTGGCGAAAGCGTTACCATGACAAATAACGTGCATTTCTGGAGACTTCCTGCATGTAGATTTTCATCTGAAGTTTTAACCAAAAACTTCTGCTTTTTATAGCAAAATCTGTCTGAAAAGTTACCTTTTATTTATGTCAGAAAAGGGCAGGAATTCTTCTCTGCGGCGTATGAAAGAACAGATTTGCCCCCAACAGGAATCCTGATTTTTATTTTATTTGTTTAGTTATTAATAATGCATAATATTTATTAGCTGAAAATGTCTAATATCACAGGAGGGGGAGGGGAGACAACAGAAAAATATTTAATTGTAGCAAATAAATCATTTAAATAAAAAGATACAAAAAACCCTTATTGATTAAATGTAACGTTATTGATATATAATTATCATATACTCAATGAGCTGCAGATATAGCAGCCCCTCCCCCCACGCCGTACACCCAGACCTCACCTGCATTAATGATTTAACCCTTCGCATGCCACACAATCCATTTCCGGAAAGGAGCCTATAATTAACTACTAAAGTGCTGCACTTTCGAGAGATCTGACGCGCTTTTAATGCCCCTTCACCAAAGCACTGCAAGAGTTAATTCCGCATTGATGAGATGGAACAGAATAAGAGGGTTCCTTGTAATGGAAGGGGGTTTATTTTACTGAGAGGGTGGTGGATAAGTGGAACAGCCTCCCAGCAGAAGTGGTAGAGGGCAATACAGTGAGGGTATTAAACATGCATGGGATAGACATACGGCTCCTGAATCTAAGACGAGACCAACGAGTGATTAAGGTTTGAGTCGTTACAGCAGGAGAAATGGGGAGACCAGATGAGGGCCGGATGGGGGCCGATCTGCCGGCAAGTTTAGGTTTCAGCTACCCCCCAAAAAAATAAAAAAAATCATTCAGCATCTGAAACCAGAGAAGCTGGGAAACGGCTCCGTGCGACGTGGTTCAAAAGGTGGAGGATGATGGGAATTAATGTCCAGCCTCCGCATTTTGGGATGCACTCGCTGATTAAAACCCGGCGGCTCAGTCTTCTCTGTCCATCTACCCAACGACCCCACGTGACATTCTTTAACGCCTTAAACTCTGCATTACTCCTACTGCTTCTGCCAGAAGGCCATTCCAGGTATCTACTCCCTTTCTGTTAAATAACACATTATATATGTCACAGACAAAAAAAAAAATGTACAGGATGCAGTTAATTTCCAACAAATCAGAAAGCGGAAAGGGTTCTATTTGTGGTTAATGGGCGAGTCGAAGGGTTAAAAGTAACATTAGATAGGACGCAGGCCGTCATCTGTTCTCACAGACGCATTCTGTAACCGAACACGGGGCGGAAAAACAACGAGACGAATACGTCACAGGAGGGAAGCAGTGAATGTTAGTACACCGCTCCGGAGCACGGCGGCGATACAGAAGTCAGAAAAGCCACAGCCTCCTGTTTGTTAAAAGCAAAGCGAATAAAATGTATCGGATCTCCCCAGACTCCAGAGTTTAGTTTTGTTGCTTCCTTGTATGACATCATCACAAAAAAAGTCATCATCTAGTAATTTTTAGTAAACAAAAATAAAGTTACGTTTATGCAGTTTTTCCTTTACAGAGAGGGAAAGCGAAGCTACTTTTTATAAAAAAATAAATAAATAAATAATAAACAACAAACAACAACAACTGTATAAATAAACAATAATTTCAATAAAACAATTGGGCAATAACGTGGGGAACGCCGCGTTCCGCTGCCTGCGATTAACCGTTGGGTTCCCAGTAACAGAAAAGGGTTTTCGTAGCATCGAGGAGGTTAAAGAACGAGGGCGGCCCCGAGGGCCAGGGGGTGTTCCGCACACCTGCTAGAACCGGCCTGGACACACGAACCAGAGGGAGCTATTTTAAGGAACGAGGGGGATGGTAGACGGGGAGGGAGAGGTCCTGGTGGCCTGTACAGGAGCGAAGAAGAGCGAGAGGCCCCGGCGTGTGACAGGTCTGGATGTCGCTCGGGGAGGGGAAGGGGTTAACCATAATCTGGATTAGTCGTTTGTATGTGGAGGTCAGGGTTAAATGCGGGAAGGGTTAAAGGCGATGAGGTGGTTCTTATCTGCCGGCAGGTTCTAGGTTCCTATGCTTCGATCTGGTTGAGTCCGGAACCGGCAGCACTCTGGTTTCTAAGAGGGAGCGGGGCCCTCGGCGACACCGGAACTGGCCCAGTCACCGGGGTTATTACATGTGACATGGTCAGGGGTAAAAGCCGTCTGGAGGGGAGGGGGGGGGGCAGCTGGGGTAAATCTAGGAAGGAATGGGGCACCTGATACATTGTAACAAGGATTAACCCTGTGTGGGTGGGATGATCATGTGATTGGGGGGACTGGGCATATTGTGGGCAGGGTTATGCCTGTGTGGGTGGGATGCTCGGGGGCTGGAGGGTTCTGAGGTGCTGGTTCGGACCCAGCCCATGAGGTTATTTGGGGGGGGGGCAGATTTGGGGTTCAGCTCCCAAAGTGATTGTTAAAGTGACCCCATGGTGGCAGAAGAGCCCAGAGCACGGGCAGCGGGGTACATTCTCCCTGCCCCGGGGGTAGGAAGCCCTGGCACCCCGGGAACGGCCCACTCACCTTTGTAGGGCAGGGCAGCCTGGGTCCGGATGGTGACCGTGCCGGCAAGCGCCTCCCCCGGGCTGTAGATGACTCTGCTGTCCCTCAGGCTGATCTCGAAGAGCTGCACTTTCCCCATGGCCGCCGGTACAGCGCTGGGCACACTGCGACGGAAGGCACGGCGCCCGCGACCACACTGCTAGATGGCACTGCCCCTTGACGTCACCGACACGCCCCCACACTGCCTGGACCGCAGAGGCCCCGCCCACGCTTGAATTCCAGCCAGGCAGGCCACGCCCACAGCCTTATCACCTGGAGGAGAGCGTTCCGGACAGAGCTGCAAGTCTGCAGCTACAACCCTCATCACTCTCAGCAAGCCAGAGGTTCGATCAGCTGCAGCAAAGAGTCTCAGCCAAGGGCAGACATGTTGTGGGTTACAACTCCCATGATTATCAGACAGCCAACAGCCTGAGCAGCTGGAGCCAGGCCGGCTACAACTCCCATCACTCTAGTCAGCTGGAACACATGTTGTGTACATTTGTGGAATGAGATCCATCACGTTACAAATCCTCCCCGGATTTTTTAGGGGCCCGTAAAAAAAAAAACACCCCTGCCTGTGACCCGGGTCAGGTAAACCTGAGACCGACCTTTGGTCCGTACGCAGGCCACGGCGCGCCACAAGGGCTCGGCGGAAGGAGTCATGTTACCATCATAAAACTATAGACCGGGGGCCCCGCCGGATCCATGGGGCCAACTCCCAAATTATTGCCAAGGCCGGGTCACGTGACCAAAAGAGCAGGAAATGTAACCCTTCTTATTTGGTTTCTAGGAAACCTGTGGCTCCTGCGGCCCCTCGTTCTCCGTGATTCCTGATCCGTCTTCTAATATTTTAATCATTCCCTACACTTGTTATGACTCCTGATAATAGGGCCCAGAAGGGCCGTGACCGGAACGAGCCGTTAACGGATTAAGTGCGATTATTTCCGTGTTATTTATTCTGAAATATGTTGTTAAAAATGCCTAAGAGTGGGTTTAAAGGGTTAATTATCTGCAAGCATTTCCATACCTCCCAGTTGTCTCTATTTAGTGTTTTCCAGTCCCGCTTTAGGCACCAAATCCGTATTGTAGATCTGATGTCCTAATAGAGGGCCGGGGTAGATATATGGGTAACATACCTGCCAAGTGTCCTGTGTCTTATTTACAACCCCTTCCTTACTCAATCCTGTTAATAAAGAGATTTCACTAATATGGAAACTCAGAACCCGCCGGCAGATCGGCCCCCGGCGGCCCCCGTCTAGTCGCCCGTTTCTCCTGCTGTAATGACTCAAACCTTAATCAGTCGTTGGTCTCGTCTTAGATTCAGGAGCCGTATGTCTATCCCATGCATGTTTAATCCCCTCACTGTATTACCCTCTACCACCTCTGCTGGGAATGCAGCCACAAAAAATAAAAATCATAGATCGCTGTGACTCATACGTCTTAATCTTTGAGGGAAATTATTACCTACAGCCCTGTTAATAGGGCGCGGCGACAAACTTTCCATGAGCTGCTGGAAGCGAAGTCTTCGTTGATAAAGGTAGTAATTAGTGTTGCGTAATTTGCGGTGAGGCAGCAGTCGTGGCCACTGTTTAGAAAATTAACCAAAACCACAATAATATAAAGTTTTCAGGCAGCTGCATATCAGCCGTTTGTATGATTCTTGCTCTGTTATCTGATCTCCGATCTACTAAACCCCCCGACTCCTTATCATACTGCCTGTGGGGAACAATAGAATGACTCAGTCTTAATCACCCAGCAGGACTCTCTGACTAATGAAAGTCCATGGAGGAACGGACTTCATTAGCATTGCGAAAAAGCATCAGCTCAGTGCGGTGTTTGAGCTGGGAAAGTCACCTAAAATATCACATGACTGACATTTTGGGGCAAAATGAGCTAAAACCAGGTTTTTGTCACCGACAGACGTTACTATATATATTTTTAACAAACCCAGCGATACCCTCATACCCCACAAACATCCTGAGCCCCTAGGAAAAAGGGGCATCAAGGAGTAAAAAAGGGGCATCGGGGGAGGAAATTGGGAGAGGGACTGGCCAGAGTAAACAGGGATACTTGGGAGTTGTGCTTTTGACGTCTCTTAGACGCCTTGAAATCGCCTGTTTCTGTGTTAATGTAAAAAAAAAAATCCGCAATCATAAATTATAGAGCAATGAAAAAAAAGCATTGTTAATGTCTTGGCTCCACCCATTTTTTAAAATCACTTCCTCTTATGCAAATAAACTAATTTGCATATGTGGCTACAGCAGTCAACAGACTTTTCTTTAGAACAGAGAGTTTCAGTAAATTCTAAAATATATATATATTTTTTTGTTATTTGTTTCCTAAACATTTCTTCCAGAAGGCGCAGCAGAGACGGGTGACACAAACAGTGTGACGTTTCCATGGTAACCTTGACTAAAATAAGCGTTTTTCAAAGGATTTTCTTTGCTGCGCATTTCCACAGTAACGCGGCTACGGGGGAGGTAGCCTCCGACGGTAACTACGGGTAACCCCCTCCCTATACAGCCTCGGATTGGCCATCGGGCGCACGGCGGGCGTCTGGACACCAATCAGCCGCTTGTCTGAATCTTGAGCTGAGTTGTGAGCGAAACACGTTGGTCGGGAATCTGGCCAACTTCTTCCTGGACGTCTCTGGAGTGGAGCGGAGTATGGAGGTCAGCCTGGAATCCTCTCGCTTTAACTGAGAAGGCGCTGAGAGCAGAAGCACAAGAAATAACGTAAAGATGGAGAGACACGTGACCAAAATACTCCTAAATTGCCTCAAATAAGGAGACAGCATGGAGAGCGATGTCAAGAAACCTATTGTAGATGCCACCAAGCTTGGTCGAGAAGGCATTATGACCCTTTAGCTTAAGAGACCCCTAAAATGGCTTAAAATGCAGCATTTTGGTTAAATGGAGTGGTAATTTGAACGCTCCCCTTCCTATCAGTCAGCAGCTCAGAGTTGGGCGACACATATATATGAACAACGCGTCCCACGATGCTCAGTCAACCACAAGGCAGCCTGAGGATCATGGGATTTTATTTGCCCCCGTTTGAACACCTTGTGAAGAGGAGAACAGAGTGACAGGCGGGAGATCGTTAGGCAGCATACGCTTCGGGAAGATTGTTAGTTAGTGGTGAGGTCATGCGAGGGCAACGGGACCCGCGTCTTGTAATCGAGTATATTTATGATGTCATGTTTAGGTCATCAAGTTGCGATTAATTTGCTGTTGGTGTTGACGCTCCCTGCCCAAAACCTTCAGGTAGTAAACCTCCGTAATGCTTGCCAGCTGTCAATCATAACGTCGTCCCTGTAAAGAGCGATTGGGAAGGTAAAAGGTTTCATTAAGTTAACACCGTGGAGCCTTTTAAGAGATACCTCTTCCCGTCTGTCACCCTCACACCTGCCCCCTCCACACACACGATACTCTTACGTCTCCAAAACCCGAGATTTATTATTATCCCGCACTTTACACCCAACGGACCTCGTTCCCCAAGATACTCAGATAGTAGAAAAGAACCAAAAAGAACCAATTGTCCCATCAAGTCATCCCTCTTTGAACTTTTCCGCTTCTTGGTCCTTGAGCGACGCCATCTTTAAGTTTTAATTCTTGGTGTTTGTCTTCTGCGTGGTCCATGTAACCAGTAGCCTCTGTATCATCAAACTGTCGTCGATAGGCCGCGTACTCGTGGTAATCCTGGTACCTGCTAGTAGTTGAAGTCCATGTTGTGGATGAACGTGGTGGCCGCCATGTGTCTGTCTCATCATCACAGAATGTTACAAGGTATCAGGGCCTTTCTTCAGCTAGGAAGGAACCGAATGTTACCTCCGGGACTTCCTGCCCCTGTTGACGTTCTGCATTCTGATTGACCTGGATCATCTGGTACGCGTTCTAATCCTCATTCACATCTTGTTTTGTGCCGTCTGCTCGATGTTAGCCCAGAATCCCCGCAGTGAATGTCGCGGGGCAGGTTTTTCCTGAATGTTATCTTCACAACACTTTATTCACCGACGCTCACCTTCCACCAAGCGCTCCATTGTCCATGTTTGCGATGATGGCTTAACTCTTGCTTCGTCCAAGTTTCTCTTTTGCAATCAAGATATTTGTGGGGCCATGGAGCCAGCGCTGTATACAGTAATATAACCCCCCCAGCGCTGTATACAGTAATATAACCCCCCAGCGCTGTATACAGTAATATAACCCCCAGCCCTGTATACAGTAATATACCCCCCCAGTGCTGTATACAGTAATATAACCCCCAGCGCTGTATACAGTAATATAACCCCCAGCGCTGTATACAGTAATATAACCCCCCCAGCGCTGTATACAGTAATATAACCCCCCCAGCGCTGTATACAGTAATATAACCCCCCAGCGCTGTATACAGTAATATAACCCCCCCAGCGCTGTATACAGTAATATAACCCCCAGCCCTGTATACAGTAATATAACCCCCAGCCCTGTATACAGTAATATAACCCCCCAGCGCTGTATACAGTAATATAACCCCCCAGTGCTGTATACAGTAATATAACCCCCAGTGCTGTATACAGTAATATAACCCCCCAGTGCTGTATACAGCAATATAACCCCCCAG